>OW679200.1:10143058-10298523 GCA_940337035.1 Agriotes lineatus
AATACCGTAACACCTTCTAACATCAGCTGCATAATGCGGCGTTGCACCATCCTGCTGGTACCATAAGTTTTCTGGTATAGCAGGATTATTTGCATTAGGAAATGGGTGGTATTTAACAGTCTACCAAATTTACCCAATCTTTTCGTGCAAAAAAATACTTTCGTTTCCCAAAAATACTAAATGCTCACCAAAATTAAGAAAATGCATAATCTTAGAGCGACAACCAAATATTGACATCATGCTAGTCTCTTATATTATTTGTTCCTAAAAATTACTTTTGTTGGCTAAAAATGCTAAATGTTCACCAAATTTTATTCCACATTTAATTCTAACATGGTACCCAGATATTTAATTTTCGTCAGTGTCTTCTATTATTTAGCAGTTAAAAAAACTATTTGTTTAGCAAAAATACACAATGTTTACTATATTTTATACCACATTCAATTTTAAAAGTATTCCCAGATTTATAATTCTTGTTAGCCTAAATATCACTTATAAAAAAAATCTATCATGTTTTATTCGGTCTCGTTTATAAATGGGGACATAGAAATAAGTCTGAAGAATTCTTGGAAATAAATCAATATATATATAAAAATCTAACACAAAATTCACAAAACAAAAATGAAAATGAAACTTATTAAGTCTTTTCATACCGCAATACACTGGTTACACTCACTGTAAAAGCTACCAAGCACAGTGTGTGGCTGAAAGCTGAAGCCTGCAAGAAGTTTGTCTGGAAGCGACAAGGAGAGATGCGCGAGTTTATTTCATTTTTGGAGTAACAGAATAATTATTTGACGCACAAGTAGTTTTTTTGAGAGACTAAATATAAATTAATAGCGCAAATATGTATTATGTACAGCACGGACGCATAACTTGAGCGTTCTAAATTTGGTGAACATTTAGTAAAATTGATAGACATATGGAATTTAAAATGTAAGCAATGGTAAAACAATACGCAACATAGCTATTTTAGTGGTGCTGTTCCCATTTTCCGAAGTATAATAATTCGGGTTCCATTAAGATTTTTTGATGTTCATTAAATTTTTTGGTGAACAGTGCTAGGGATGTATGATTTAATTTGGTGTACATTATATTTGACCCCTTAGGAAATAAGATTACCAGGTTGGGTATAACATAATCCTGTAGGAATTGGAGGTACCTTGGATCAGTTAAGGATTCTTCAAAATAGTAGGGTCCAGTAATTCTATTTTCTGTAATCGCCGCCCAAACATTTATTTTCGGAGGATACTGTGTGTGACCTTCTTTCTTCTATTTTGGATTCTCCTTAGCCCAGTACCTGTAGTTCTGCCGATTTACTGTTCCTGTCAGTGTAAAAGTAGCTTCATCAGAGAAAACAATATTTTTTTATTAGCAAAGGATAAACATTGCACATATCCATTAAAGTTTGGCAGAACTGCATCCGTCGGTCTGGATCGTCCTCGGAAAGTTCTTGGGATCTTATAGGGATGCCACTTTTCCAAATTTAAAATTTTATGTGAAGTTGTAACTGGGATATCTTGATTTTGGCTAATTCTTCTAAGGCTGTTGTGTGGATTTTCTTCCATATCTAACAAAACGTTCAATTTGGTCTCTTCGTTGATTTTAGGACGACCAACTTTAGAGCAATCATCAACAGTACCAGTTTCTCGAAACTTTCTCTCAACTTTGCTTACTGCTGTTTGAGTTATGGGCCTATCCGCGTATTTGTTATTAAACAGTCCAACTAGATACTTCTTTGTGCGTTCGTATTCTGTCACCGTATCCAATCATCATCAGAATTTCGATTCTCTGCGTAATAGAAAGACACATTTTGTTCTTTATTTTTTTTAAAATAAGTGAATCAATAAAATTTTAACTTCAACACTGTGACATACGTCAACATAACAGCTAACTCAGCAAGGTATCAAAAAAAGTAAAATGTTTTTTTTTCTATAATAAACAGAGTGGTTTTCCAGGACTTAGAAAATACGTTCTTACCAGTGGCCTGCTAAACAAGACCTTTACAAAGCTAGGAAGGACTTCAGTTTTAACACTTAATTAATTAGTTTGTTCAATTAACTGAATAAAACAAATTAATTTTAAATCATTACAACATTAATTTTCTCGAAAATTTCCGCATATAACATGACAAAACTTTTAATGTGCTGTATGCAGAAAAATATTCTCTTTCAAATGGTATTGTCAAGAATAGAGGTTATCATTTGACAAAAATGTCGATGACGTCATATCCGGAACAGTAATGATGTCACCAACGCGGCTAAAACGTCAAAAGATGCGCATCTTAAAACAAAGGTTGAAGTGTCCGAGGATTTTTCCAAAAAGCTTTTCCTTTTCTTGATAATGAATTTACTCCTTACTTTATGTACACACTGTACTAGAATTATCACGCTCAGACCTTCGAGGGGATTTCCCGCGGCACAAGCCAAACACCAGTTGCGTTAGTGCGAATCCAGCAAGTTTTTAGGAGAATAAACAACGTTTCGGCTGGAAGTACGCCATTTCGAAACGCAGGGAAGTTCGAGATTTTCATTAAGAACAACCCGTTACCACAACTCGAACGAGTGAGGACGTCTTGTCCGATAAGGTCTCATAGAGCAAAGCTAAAGTGCATCAATGTGAAAGAGACCTTATCGTGAGTAAGTGTATTTCGTATTATTAAATAACGGCTACAACCGAATTTCCAAACCCTCTCGCTATTGCGAGCACACATCACAAGTTACGCTATGTAACTCTGTTTCGTGCTTCTACGCCAAGTTTGTACGACTCCAACAACGCCAGTATCGTGCAATAATTTTTTAGTATCATGGAAATGCTATTTCAATCCCGAGAGGCCCATTACAAAATTGGTGTGAATTGCAACAAGGGCGGATGGGCCAGTCTGGATTTTGGGAAATTTCCCGAAGGGCCGCTGGTTTCGGCCAGAACAGGGGCCGGTCCATGGCTATGACCCTTGAAAAAATATAAAAAACGCAGCACGCCAAAAAAATCACGGATTTAAACGCAATAATATTAGTAGCATAACATTCATGCTTATGAATATTGAGGCTCCAGTCTTAAACAAAATAAATAATGAGGAAGTAATCAATGTTTTGGCCGAAGAAAGCGATTTGTTTCAAAGCTCGCTTTTATATTAAGCACCGACATATTAATATCTACAAGCAATCCAGTGAGACAAATGTCTCATTTAAAAAAACAAAAAAGACCGTTTTTCAAATAGAACGCGTATTAAATAAAAACTGTACCCAGACCTGGAAGGTGTCAAAGTGGTTGCCTAACCGATCGACGTTTTAAGGCGCAGAGGGTCGCAGCTCCGTTTGGCTGCTGAAACATTTTTATTTAATACGCGTTCTATTTGAAAAACGGTCTTTTTAGTGATTTCTCGAAAACCGGAAGTGTCACGTGACTGAAGTTCGGTTCCTGACCTGACATGACCATTCCAAACATATAACTTTAATAACTTTTTTTTCTATCTCTTACGGTTTGGCTGCTGAAACAGCGTCCCGGACGGACGGACGGACGGACAAGTCTATTAGATAAAGGACAAGCAATCCAGTGAGACAAATGTCTCATTTAAAAAACAAAAAAGACCGTTTTTCAAATAGAACGCGTATTAAATAAAAACTGTACCCAGACCTGGAAGGTGTCAAAGTGGTTGCCTAACCGATCGAGGTTTTAAGGCGCAGAGGGTCGCAGCTCCGTTTGGCTGCTGAAACATTTTTATTTAATACGCGTTCTATTTGAAAAACGGTCTTTTTTGTGATTTCTCGAAAACCGGAAGTGTCACGTGATTGAAATTCGGTTCCTGACCTGACATGGCCATTCCAAACATATAACTTTCATAACTTTTTTTTCTATCTCTTACGGTTTGGCTGCTGAAACAGCGTCCCGGACGGACGGACGGACGGACAGACAAGTCTATTAGATAAAGGATGTTTATGAAAACAAAAATATAAGCGGATATGTAGGCCCGCTTTTTCAAAAAATATGATGTGTTTCACAATTTTTTTCTGTCCAATACCAATGACCAGGACCAGGAACTAGTTGCCATTACTTTTTATTTATCCTAACATGTAATATTATGTATTTTTACTTAGAGAAATATTAAAAGCGTTTGAAAAATACGAATAAGTACTTATTTCTTATAGTCCCTTAGTAAAAAGTGCCTAACATTTTTTTTAATAAAAATGACCGGGCCGGTGTTAATGGTTTCCCGGGCCGGTTTACCCCACTCCATCCGCCCCTGAATTGCAATAGCGCCAAGAAGCCATTTTGAGCTGCGTGACGCAATATCTTCGGAGCACCTTGTCAGCTGCCATCTGGGAATGTGCTAATGCAAGCGTCAGCCAGGTCCGTTTCGGCCTGCGTTCCTGTAATTGCAGGCAGTGTTTTAGAAAGCACCAAATTTCCAGGTAAACTTAAAAGGCAATGATAGTTTATGCAGCGCATTATTCGTAACGTTTATTGTGTGCAACGTTCACAACCCAGAATCCAGTGCAGTGCCCGTACGCCGTTTTGCGACGCACATTTAAGTGATTTGACAAACTTGGATGTATTTTGAATGAATGACCTAACACAGGGATGGCTTTAGCAGTTACAATTACATGCGACTTTGATTGACAAAATTCATAAGCCACTCCAGTAGTTAGTAACATATAAATGGAAGATTTTGAAGAACGAGCTATATCTCAATATGAGAACAAGCCTAGTCTATGGCTGCGATACGTAGATGATACGTTCGTAATATGGTCCCTTGAAAGAGAGACACTGGACGGCTTCCTCGAACATCTCAACAATCAAGCCCGATCAATGAAGTTCACTATGGAAATCGAATCGGAAGGCAAACTCCCATACCTAGACGTACTAGTCCAGAAAAATGGTGACAAGGTACAAACAAAGGTATATCGAAAACCAACCCATACGGGGAGATACCTACACTACGATTCTAACCACCAGAATAGCGTGAAGCGTGGTGTCGCGAGATGCCTATATAGCCAAGCCAAGACCATATGCTCGGACGAAGAAGCCCTTAAACGGGAAATTGAGATAATCACAGAAATGCTGCAAGCTAATGGCTAATCAAAAAGAACTCTAAACCGAACACTAAATGGGATGGGCAGAAATACAACACCGACAGGGGATGAGAAAACGAAGCCAACAACGACGGCCGTAATACCATACATCCGAGGAGTTTCCGACAAACTGAGAAGAATCAGAAACAGATTGAATATAAGAACTGCCTTCAAGTCCACAACAACTCTAAGAGGCATGATGACGCATACCAAGCCTCAGAACGAAGATCAGAGTTCAAAGAACTGTATCTACAGCGTACCGTGCGAGTGTGGAAGACAATACATATAGGAAACACAACGACCCCTACGAGTGAGACTATCGGAACACCGCCAAAATATTATAAAGGGCGAAACCATCAAATCCAAGATCGCAGAACACGTCTGAAACGAAGACCACCGCATACAATGGGATAACGCATCAATTGTAGCTAAAGAGGAAAACAGGTTAACAGGTTCCGTAGGAAGCTGAAAGAAGCTACATACATAGCGCTGGCAGTAGAACCAATTAACCAGGCTAGCGCAGAACTAAGGCCAATTTGGATGCCACTACTGCCCAGAGTTTATAACTAAAATATATAACCGCGCTGGTGGCCTAGTAGTAAGAGTGACAGACTAGTGATCAGCGATCCCATGTTCAAACCCCGGGGGAGGCAAGAGTTTACGAATAAAAGCGTACAATATCAGTCCTTCTCAGGACTAGCCAGGAACACCTGAAGACGGGAGTAGATCAAAACTCTCTAAACGTCGTGTGATATACACCCTAGACAGTGGAAAAAATCCGATAAAAACATATCATAAGCCACTGAAAAACAAAGTACTTCAACTTTTACAAATAAGAAAACGTTCTTTAAGGGAGTTAGTGTTAGGTGAATTGATTATACTAATGCAACTAGGCATGAGTTCGAATCATAACAGGGAAAAATGCGGTAGGGACGGCCCTGGGCCTTTTCTTAAGACGCAATTTCATCAATTTAAAATTTCCATTGTATTGCAATAGCAAACTAACTTCGACTGTTATCTTAATTTAGCAGGCGACAGAAAGTCGGGGCTATCCATTAAGCATTTCCTTCCCTAAATAATCTAATATAAAATAGCGTGTTTAGAAACACATTCATAGTTGCATTCGGGGCAGTTTGTTATCTCAGGTGTGACTATGTAAAAAAACACCGATTCCTTTGTTCCCCAAGTTTTCAGCTCCGCTAAGACGCGATAAAAACTATTCAGAAAGACATTAACGTGTTCATAAATTTTGATAAGAACAACGTGTTATTTTTTAGAGAAAGTACTAAATCTACTTTTCAGGCATGTGAAAATGCGTTGGAAGTTTTGCTATTCTTACACCAACTCATGCAGGGACACCACCAATTCTACGTTGTTAACCA
Source organism: Agriotes lineatus (assembly GCA_940337035.1). NCBI lineage: Eukaryota > Metazoa > Arthropoda > Insecta > Coleoptera > Elateridae > Agriotes > Agriotes lineatus. The sequence goes on from OW679200.1 coordinate 10,149,513, forward strand.
ACAGGGTCTTTTCAAAAGGACAAATGACGATTCAAACCTCTGATATTTTCTACTTTCCTTTTGAGTCGAACTCCGTCGGGGCAAGTTTTTCAAGCCAGTTACCAAAAGTGCCGTGGGAGGCAGGCTCCGGGATCCTAGGCAGGTACTGTGTGTAATTAATAATTAATTGCTAATCTCGATTCTACAGATTAAAGTTTTTGAGATCAGCTAAATAAATATTGGCGGTCACAAGAACACTGAACAAGGCCGTGATTTATTCATAGACTTTGGTTTTCAAGTTAAGTAAGAGATATATATCTGAATCTTTTAACAAGATTTAATAGCTACCTCTTGTTAGCCATTTGTGAATCTCGTATGACGTCATATAGGAGTAGGAACACACTTTTGACCATTTAACCTATATTTTTATATTTAAAGTCAACATAGACCGATTAAACTAACCTTTAATTTTTATTGTTGTGCATGCGACGTTCCATACGGTGTTTTCTTTTGTAAAGGGTTTTGGCGACCTGCTGGAGAAAAGCAGAAAGGCAGATATGTGGAAACATCAAGATAGATTGTTACACATTGATATGAATGAGCAGAAATATTGTTTCCCCATTTCAGGCCTCAAAGGAGCAATTCCTAGAGATATTTTAAAAGTTGACGCCCTCTTTAACATTATTTACTAATTTACCAAGTCATCGTCCTAACTTAACGCTTTTCGAATTAAACCACTCCGTTCCCGGCGAGCAGCTGGCACAACTCCTGTTACAGGGACATTAGTAACGTAGTTAGAGCATATATTGTGTATTACAAAATTGCCTCTTTAATTTACCTTTCAAAACAGTGGCAAAACTCCCCAGTTTGGCTTAAAGTTACGAATCTGTCTTTATAACGGAGCGCCGAATAGCACCATTTCGTTGCCCAGGTAGCAACATATCTTGCAGTCAACCCTCTGTCCTTTAATATCGATTTCACCAGTAACATCAACTTAGTGAATGTTATTATGTGAGGAACATTTCCTGCAAAACTCTTCTTGTTTTCTTTTTATACAGATAGCCGTAGAGTAAATCACGTAAGTACCTCCTTCCACCTAGAGTCGTCTCACTGCAACTGCAAGTTGCGGGAATAATCGATTGGCTGAGCTTTGCACTGGAGCCTATATAACTAAAACAGGTATTGCCAATGTGTTTGGATAGGCTTCCTAGCATAGCCGAACTATTGGAATATGGTCAACCTCCCCCTGGAGGCTTTTGTATTGTTGGCCTCCAAATGTATTTGGCCGTTCTAACGCCGATTTAGACCGTAACAAAATATTTAAAAGGTCCTAGGCCAAGCACCTTCATGGGGTGTTAGTGCCTCACCATTATTATTATTTAGATAAACAAAATCAGTCTCTTTAAGTGCATTCTAGATTTCCTAAAACCTGAATAAAAAAACAATACCAAACATTTATTTCAGATAACTATTTTGTCAGTTACTCTCATTCGAAGATTAATTATATGATAATATAAAAAGAAGACAGCAGAAAAGGTAAACATCTCGGGAAGAACATACAATGTTAAGAGTGGAGAGTTGTGTATGCCTTGGTGTAGAAATGAATAGTCAGGGTGATACCAGTAGAGAAATAGAAAGAAAAATTATGCTAGAAACAAAAATAATGGGATTCATATTGAAAATAATACGAGCCAAGGATTTTTCACATGTGGTAAAAATAAGACTATGTGTAACAGTCGCCAAGCTAGTGGCGAGACTTGGGTAATAAGAAATACACGGGGAACATAGAAGTATGAAAAAGGAAAATTCTACGAAGAAAGACAAGGGAAAGTCAGAAAGAGCAGGATTAATACACAAATAGAAGAATTCTTCACATGCCCAAGTTCAAAAACTGCAATACCACAGAATCGATTAAGGTGGCTGGGGCTTATTGCAGGAACTCCTCATAATAGAGAAAGAAAAAATTACCTTTAGAAAAACCAGAAGGTTTTAAATAAAACGGATGTAGGTCGAAGAAGATTTACAGCAGTTAAATGCAGTCAGTTGGAAAGAACTAAGAAGAAACTGAATAGAATGGGAAAATATCATAGAAAACCGTAAACTTAATAGACTTACACAGCTGACCTGTATATATTTACTTAAATTACTATGCAGCCTCATCTAGTACAAACTTTTGTAGAAAAGAGATACGTCAATACAAAAAGTAAGAGCCTGCAAGAAATTAACACATAAAATGACAAAGTCAATATAACTGCAAAAAAAGACACTACAAGTCCAGCAACAGGTATCTACCTATTTTCAATTGTCATTAGGAACAAATGCATTTGTTGGTTGTCATTTTGTCACGTAACCTAATGTCGGAACATGCATGTTCATTCACAATGAACAAATTTCCGATAAATCAACGGGATTTCCAGGTAAAGTGCTTAATTCAAAATCAGTCAGTGGTGCAAATTCAGAGGTGTTGCCAAGTACCGACGCTAGATTTCGACAAAATGTTTCTTCAAAATTTAGATTGTATTTGCACGGTAAGGACACATGAAAATATTGAATACCTACGTCAGAAAAGCTGCTCAGAGAAGTTGGTTTGGGTCATCAATAAAACATTTACTTGTTTTGCAAAAAGGTTTACTAAGAATTTTATACGAAGATTTCTACTTTATTCCTATAACTTCAAAATGTAAAAGATGTGATAAAACTGCCCATATAACTTTCTGTAGACACATTTTGCTATATAGAAAATCCGTTGAATTGTCTGCTAATGCCCGGAGACGCACAATTTTACCCGAATGGATCTGTAATTATCTTAAATTCCAAATGTAACAATGTATGGCGCTTAAGTTTCTGGCCGGATGACTGGAAAACTTCAGTTCTAGTACCCCTGCACAAGAAAGGGTCGTCTTTTAAACTACCACCTAATCGCTGTTATATCAAACGCCAGCAAAGTTATGCTTCATATTATTCATGAACGTTTAAAATCATACCTAACATCTCAGATCTCTCATGAAGGTAAAAGCATTGAATATCCAGACTCTGGATATTCAAGGATAAAAGGTAGAGGTACTTGAGAACAAATTCACAATCTCCGGCAACGGTGGTGGTTACCTTGCAAAAGGTTATGTAGTTTTGGATTTTGGATATGTTATATGTACAGTAACGGCCAAATAAAACCGGGCAGTACTTTACTCTATTGTGAATTGGTATTAAATCACGTAAGAAACATAAAAATTAAAAATGACATATTAAGAATTGAAATTGCCAAGGTACTGTCAAGTAAAAGCCTGATTTACCAAAATTTATGAAAATGACATAAAATGTCAAAATGGTGGTCGTTTTTATTTGGCCGTAACCATACCTACGCCCTTATTAAAAATCCAAGTTTTCTAATTTGGCACCCCTGTGCGCGCATCAGTACGACCATTTTAATATCACTTTTTTCGGCTTTTACTGGGTAACTCTTTACTAGTCCGTCATATAAAAATATTATTCTATCATTTTTTGTAGAACACAAAATTAGCTAGAATGTATTCCCATAACATTTTTTTTCTAAACCTCATAGTTACCGAAATACAGAGCCTCAAAAGTAAAAAGTTTTTTAAATGTCACGAAAAACTAAAAAAACATATTTCTAATAAACAATTTATTCCAATGACGTGGAACTAAACTATGAATTTTACTTGAGGATGACCTGTCGAAGTATTATATTCGGGTCCGACCACTTTTACTAATACGTATACAATATTATCAGTAAGACAGCCAGTATGCAACTAAAAACCTATCACAGACCGTGGTGTTAGGATTATATGGTGTGCTACGTAGAGGTTCAATTTTGGTCAGTTCCGCGCATGACGTCAGCTTGGAAGCAAGCCGTAAGATCCGCCGTAATTACTAACTACCCGGGATGCTGAAAAGCGCCGTGTGCGAACGGGTTATTAAACAAAAATAGTTAGGTAATAAATAAAATTGTTGTTGGAAAACACAAGCCTCCTTTACCATTTCAAAAGGGTATTATTTTAGCAACCGCTCTTTAACAAATTTATATTTTTACCTCGGCGGTAAATATAACATAGATTATTTAATAACATACAAACATTAGAGGTATGGGTGCTACCAATAATCACCTAGATCCACTTCAAATCAAGTACAGAATTCGGTAGTACGTACTGAAACGACATTCATTGTCTATATTTACAATGAACAAAAATACCGAAGAGGATACCCAGTCTTGTTTAACCGCAGAGTTTTTTGCAAATACCATTGAATCTTCAGAATTAGAAAACAAGAATGTCAATGATGATTTAAATATTCATAAAAATAGTACCCTGCTAGAAGATTATACCTTCGCTGAACCAGAGTATGAATCCGAAGTTGTTTCCTCAATCTGAACTATCTACTTTCCATGAAACGCCATTTGAAAATACTTTAAACGCCTTGAATTCAAATCAACTTTCTGAGACTTTTAGTAACCATTGTTTAAAGTATATAGCAGGATATATATCTTACAGACATAAAAATAATTATAAGGATTTAAATTTGGGCGTAGCTACAAGAAAACTTGATATTTCGAGGAGTCCGAATTGGATAGTTTCTTTCAAAATTATTTTACGTATTTTAATTTGCGAATGTTACTACTTCTAACTATAAATCTTGTTGTATTTACTATGTCAACAATCAAGTAGTTTGAGATATAATTTTCTCATTACGTATTTTGTTAACATCGTAGATAGCTGTGCTAATAAATTTAATAAGGCAGTTTTATTAACCATAAAAATATTCCCAACTTTCGTATTTGCATTTATTCCCTAAGTTTAATAATAAGAGTTACAGGGATTAATTACGAGAATTTTACCAATGTATTGTGGCAAATTTGCTCCCAAGCTGACGTCACAGTGTGCGACAAGGATATCAATACATATGCGCGCGAGCACACCATATAATCCTAACACCACGTCACAGACAAAAAAAGAAGGATTGAAATCTATCGCAATTTCTGATATGCAATTTGAATGTTCTGATAAAATACTGCCATCATGTTGCTTGGGTTTATGGTAATTGGGCGAAAATTACTTCAGTACCGGGTTGGAACGGCTTTATGGAGCAGGCAACAAGTGGTAAACACTATGAAACTTCAAAAATAGTATATCTCCCATTTATCAATGCTCCCCCAAGTGATCTTGGCACGGTATTCACATCTCTCCTTGCAGCCAAAGAACAATGTAAATCCCTACATCTTACATCTTGTATCATCATCTTCGACCAGCCTTTGTACTCGAAGGCTTGTGATATGGTCATGAATAATCAAGTTCCAGAGTTGAGCAATGTGATTGTAAGGCTGGGTGGGTTTCATTTTTAATGTCTTTTACGGGGGGAGTTGGAATTATAATGGCAGAAAGCTCACTTAAAGACCTTTTCTGAGTTATTTATGCTTAAAATAATGTAGAAAAGAAGTTATAAGGGCACGCATATTCAAGGGCCATTCGAGCGCACATCCTAGCTCATGCAGCTTTGAGTAGTTTAGTCTTTGAACAACTGGAACTCAGAGAAGAAGAAAGGTGTGATGTAGAAAATATTATTGCTGATGATGACAAGTCTGCCATTCTGAGGGTACATGAAAATTCCAAATTTCATTCTGTCAGAATGATACTTAAGAATATGCTTTGCACACTTGAAAGTAATGGGCCCACCTCTAAATTGTGGAACAGTACTTGAGAATGGTTACCCTACTAAAGAACTTCATTCAAGCTGAAATGATGGGTGACTGGAACCTGCACTATCATCACTATCAAAGAAATGCTGCCATAGTTCCACGCTGCTGACCACTTCAACTATGCAAGAAGCGCACATCTCTATTATCAAGATATGGTGAACTTTGAAGACAAAATGGATTCCGAAGATTTCCACAAACTCACCACCAAGGGATATTTCAGCATCCGACGCTCTGACAAATTTTGGTCTGGTATCTAGTCCGATATGACTATCAAACACACCCTAATGAGATCAATGAAGTGCTCAGGAGGGCTGACTCATGGTTGTGGCATTACAGATAGTGTGCTTTCCCGGTGGATCTTGGGGATGGTACACTCTTTAACATTTGTGAACAGGTTGATAAGTTCACTGATATAACCTCTGCAACTTCCGAACAACATGTGGATTTAAGGCCTACTCGAGTAACAAGAGACAATCAAGACTTTGGCTAGCTGATTTTATGGTTAAATGAACATCCTCCGTTTATAGAAAGTGAGGTGATAATGTCAATTAGTACAGGCATTGTTGGAGATGAGAAAATGAACTGTCATTTGGCTCGTGAAGTAGGAATTAAAAGAATCAAGAAAATAGTTGAGGAGAATTTCGAAGGTGTCAAATTGCAAAGAAAGAATAAAGTGTACACTCTTGCAGCATCTAGCAGTCGTATTAAAGTAGCTGACGACAAAGTTACAATAGATCCACTCACTCTTTTTCAAAGAGCCTGCATTGCAAAACAGAATGATAAAGATCTTAAAGAGTACTTCAAATTTGAGCTAGCGCCCTTTCCGATGGCTCTCTTTTCTGACGAAGGGATGCGGAAAGTTACAAAATCTACGCTTTATGCTTCATTCACTCCAGTACTGCGCGAAATCGTGTTTGGGAACAAGAAATGTACAGTTGTGGATGGTGGGTATCTTCTACATAAAGTGGTGTGGAGTGAGACATCAGCGGTCAAAGACACTTCGGTTCAAATGCTGTGGTAGTTTTTGATTAATACCCTGATAAATCCACTCAACTAAGCACAAAATCGTGGAAACGATCCCGCGGAGCTTTACTTCACTCTTCTGCTACAATCCTGTTCAATAAAACAACTGCAGAGACAATCGCACAAGATAAATTCTTATCGAATAATAGCAACAAAAATTGTTAATCGCATTGTTGAAGGATGAAATGGCAGAAGTGAGCATTAGTGTAGTACAGGCATTGGAGGATGCTGATGTGTTAATTATAAATACTGCAAAATCTAAATCATCTGAATTTGATAGTGTTATCATCATAGGTGAATATATAGATATTTTGGTTTTACTGACAGCATTAGCTTCTTCTCATAATAACATTTCCTTTCAAAAAAGTTGAAGAGGCAATGCACCCTGCGTCTTTCATTCATCAAACTCGTTCAAATATGGTTCACTGCCGATTCTATTTCTGAATGCATATAGTGTGACACTACATCGGCCCCATTTGGACATAGAAAAGCCAAATTCTGCAGTGCTCTTCAGAAGCATCCTAATTTAATTGAAATAGTATGTACATTCAGAGAATGAGAAGCTACTCCTGGCCAAATTGGGGAAGCAGGTGAGACATTTTTCGAAGCCTGGTTTGGTGGTGCCCAAACTCTTGACGATCTACGCTGTTAGCTTTTTGAAAAGTCTGTGACTAAAGCAAGTTTCACTTTGCCGGACTGCCAGACTGCCATCAACGAAAGATGCAGCCCGATATCACGCATTACGCGCCTATCATCAAGTCCAAACATGGAAGGGCAGGGAAAAGAACCCTTTGGATTGAGGCGGGAAGACAGGCAGGCGAAGGCTGACTCCAATTTAAAAAAAAAACGCTGCATCAGATTCGTTGCTACAGACTATTTTCTGGCAATGTAAGTGCTAAGGCCTGCAGCTGCAGAAAGGCTGGTTTGCATTGCTCCATTACTTGTAAGAATTGCTGTGGACAATAATACCTAAATGTTCATGAGATTGTTACAAACGACCATGATATAGAGGAAGAAGCGGTTTCAATAATTGACCAGATGATCGCACAAGAAAATGAAGACATTGAACATTTACCTGTGTTACAGACATTACAGATAGAACCAAAAGATCGAAGTCTAACGTCTTAACAATGTTGTTTGCATGTACGCCTTAGTATCCGCGGATTGAGTTCACATAAGGTGTAAATTACGAAACATTTTCTAGTTAGATGTTAATATTCTAGGAATCGCTCATGCTTGTTCTCAAACCAAAATTTTGAGAAAATTAATTCATATACAGGGTGTTTTTAGAATCGATTTTTAAAAAATGTCCAAGAGTAAACTACCTTTATTAGAAGAAATTACAAAAAAAGTATAAAGAAAAGTTGTTTAGATGAATAGTTAAAACGTTAAAACGATGGGCACTGTGTTTTTTGTGGTAGTTTTCCCTAAATTTTTGTGCTTTCAAGCTCGGTATTTTGGTAACTATGAGGTTTAAAAAATATGTTATTGAAATAAATTGTAGCTAATTTTGTGCTCTACCGAAAAAAGTGACACAACAGTGGTCATACTGACGTGCGCACAGGGGTGCCAAATAAGAAAACTTGGATTTTTAATAAGGGCTTAGATACATACAACATATCCAAAATCCAAAACTACATAACCTTTTGCAAGGTAAAATGTGCTTGGCCATTGGACCAATTCTATTTAAAAAAATTTTAAGTACAATTACGGCCACATGTAAAATCTTCTTGCTTTTGTTATGGTCCTAGTGGCCTGCCGCAATCTGTATATGTTTTGTTGATTACCACAAAGCGTTTGACTGAGTTAGTTGGGACTAACTGTGGACAGTTTTACAAGTCATGGGTGTATCTAAACATGTATTCTCTCTAGTTGCCAGTTTATATAATTCCAGCCAAACTTTTGTAAAGATTGATGCTGGATTATCTGACCCTTGTTATATTGCTAACGGTGTGAGACAAGGATGTATCCTTTTGCCCTTATTATTTAACACATATGGCGAGTATATAATGCGCGAAGTTTTAGATGACTGGGAAAAGCGAATAACTATTAATGGAGTATCACTGAACAATCTCAGATTCGCAGATGATACTACCCTTCTCGCCACCTCTGAACTAAATATCGTTTTGCTCTTAAAACGTTTGCGAAACAAAAGTGCAGAATATGGCCTTCGCGTCAACTTTAGTAAAACGAAAATGATGCTAGTGGGCAGATCGCACAATAATCGTCCAGAACTTAAGATGATAGCAAACTGCCATGTCGTTGATCGGTTTGAATACCTGGGATCATTAATTAATAATAATGGAAGCTCAGCCATGTCCGAGTTATCGAAATTGTGGAAAGTCCGAAATATAACGACCTCAACAAAAGTGCTGGTGGTGCGAACTCTAGTTTTTTCGATATTCTTTTATGCTGATGGACATGGGTGGTTAAATCAGCTGATAGGCGACGCATTGACGCTTTCGAGATGTGGTGTTGGCGGCGTATGTTAAGAATTCCCTGGACGGAACATCTAACCAACGCTTCCATTCTAAACCAGTTAAACATCAGTACCCGTTTATCCAGCATGGTATACAGCCGAACTCTTAAGTTTTTTTGTACATATAACGACGAAGTCCGAGTAATTTAGAGAGACTAATCATTGAACGTAAAGTTGAAAACGACCTAGAAGACGCTCTCCCATCTGCTGGTCTAAGGTCACTAAATACATAAAGGTACCGCCATTCCATTCCAAGATTTTGTTCCCCCAAATTAAAAAGGACGGAACATTGTAAGAAAGTGAGAGTGAGAGTGAGACACTATTGACAGGAACCCCAAATTATAGGAGACAAAAGATATATGTTTGCACAGTTGGCGGTACCTTTATGATTTAGTAACCTTATGCTGGTCAGACCAAATCAAAACTTTAACTGGCACATCTTTAATTACTGCTACTAGATTAGCCGAAGATAGAAATCAGTGGAAAGATGTTGTCAACACATGTCTTCCACCGCCGTAGAGCATGCGGTTTTATTATTTTTTACATTATTATATCCGTTTGGTCACTACTCCTCTGTAAGAGGATGGATGAAGAAGAGGATCTGTAATTAGCAGAACCTAATTTCTTATTGTCGATGATAACCCTTATCACTATGTGCAAGACATTTTTGCAATCGTCATTCCAGAAATTAGTTCAAAAAACCTTTTTTGCAACGATATGGTGTACTATAACTGTACCTGACTTTTTTCTAAAAAATTACTTGCGATAAAAAAGCTTTCAGACATCCACGAAACATTCAAGGCCTCGAAAATAATATTATGGAGGAAATAACAGCAGTTCCTGTCGACATTTCCTGAACATCACTTGAAAGTGACGGATGAATAACATCGTGGAAGTTGCTAATAAACGTGACAAACCTTGATCAGTACAAAATATTATGACAAGAAAAAATTACTTATATCTAATTAGAAGGGCACGAGCTAAACAAAACACAATTCACACTTAAACTAAAATACCTGGCGAACCTTTATGAATGAAAGTTGGAAATATTGAAAACATGTATTTAGTTCGAGACGAGATTAACAATAATAATAAAACCTGCATAACAGCGAAGTAGAATTGACCTTTGACAAGGTTTAGGTATCGAGACATAACATATTTCAACGCCAGAGTGGGGTGTCGCAGTATAATAAATTATTACAACAGTAGCGAGAGATTATACAGAATAAATACTAGATAGCTACTGTATTCTCTAATTATCAATTATACCAAGGTTAATGGAATACTAGGAGATTTATACAAAGTAAAAAGACTTTAAGGTCGCCAGAGCAAAAAAAAGCAGCACTGAACACTTGATGAAATATCTTTATTTGACAATCCCGTATTGACGATGAAAATTAAATTTTCATAATGTATTTCATCCATTAAGCCATCTTTCTACTCTATATGTAAAACATGATCAAACTCTTTTCTCCACACATTTTTCACAGTATACATTGAGTCAATTATTCTTTATAAAACTCCTAAATCAAAATAATCGAGAACGATTTTCATGGTGGTCTCCATTCACGTTCTTCCTCTTAGGAGACATTAAAGGAGTACCTACCTACCTGAAAAAAGAAGAACGGAAGTATCACCTGCATTATGTTTTTAATGACAATGCTGAGAAATAATATTGTAATTGTAATGTTGTAATACTCCTTACGAATATCACACGACGTTTCGGAAGTTTTTATCTACTCCCGTCTCAGGTGTTCCTAGTTAGTCCCGGGAAGACACGAGTTTACGTATAAAAACGTACAATATCAGTCCTTCTCAGGAATAACCAGAACACCTGACGACGGGAGTAGATCAAAACTCCCGAAACGTCGTGTGATATACACCCTAGACAGTGAAAAAAGTCCGATAAACATATCATACTATTACATCAATATAGCTATATGCTTACAAAATATTATCCACGTATGCTAATAACTGCCATTTAAGTTAAAATTTCAGAAAAAAAAGTTTGAGGTTATAAAACCGAGTTTCCCGAATTAAACGACGAATAGGTAACCGATAACAAAAATAACTAACGAAGAATAGCATTGCTAACAATAATAGCAATAGATAACAAAGAAAAACAAAACTAATTAACTACAGCACTCGGAAGACTGAAATTAGACATTCCTATTTGACGCAGCGACACAGCGAAGTGACGTGGTGTTTTTCGTATGTATGTACCTCGACGCCAAGCTTACTTTTATTTGTTCTTTAGTTCGCCTTACTTGAATTTTAGATTTATTTCACATATTTTTCGCGTTCTTTGTGTGTTTGGTTGCACTATCGTCATTACGCACCCGCAACTGTTTTAATTCGGTACACACATATGGAGATCGAGAATTGACATCTCGTCTCGTCTCGTGTCAAAACTAAGTGGAAACAATTGCTTAAACATACAAATTTTAAGCACTGTGAGCACTGTGAGGACTAGTACTATAAATTATTATCTTATTTAATCCAAAAACAGAATTCTGAATAAATATAAAGTGTGTACTGTTGGTACCAAAAGAAAGAAAAAAAGAACCAAGACAAGGTTTGGTTTAATTGGTAACTGAGACATATTTAGAATTATTCAAAACGTCACCGTCAATCATGCCTACAGTAAGTTTAGTTTCAACAGATTGGATTAGTTCTTGCTTAGGAAATGGTGCGACTATTCGGAAAATTGCACATTTATCTTGTTTTACAATTGTTTTATGTTGTACCTTTTGATATTAAAATTTTATATGACCTATAACATGTTTGAATTATTAAGATGACTGTTAAGATCCCTTAATCAACTAAAATAATAAAAATTCATGGCCAATTAGATTTATGAACTGTTTTTTTTTGTAGCATTAATACTCAATCATATTCTTAAATTCTATGAGGACCCTACGACACCAACTTATCGACTTATGAGAGGTCCACTTGAAAAAAACCAAATTTACTTAAACAGTACATCAGCTACAGCTACGAAAATGGTTCAACTGAAACACGTTTATAATTAGAAGGCCACGATTAGTAGACTCGGCGAAAAAATAAGCGAATTCTAGTTTTTTTATTAATGTGGTCCTTTATATGTATAATTTCACAGGTAAACTGCAGTTATATTGAATTCTATCGATTTTTGCAATAAAAAGTACCGAGAGGCTCTTTATTTAAGAAATTCATACGAGAAAACTTGGTGTTTTATATAAAAGATTGCTATTCGAAAATGGAAGGTTTGGAGAGGCGAATGAAATTCATTGAAGGTAGTAAATGCACAGAAGACATGCCACGTCCTATAAAAGTGTATTTTGTGAAAACTTCAAGCTTTAATACAAAGCATAATCTAATAGAAATTACTGCAGATTCTCTACTCTCTTCAAATGTACTACAATATGTCGAGTAGTCGAAAACACTATTAATAATAATTATTTACTAGACAAGTGGGATAACAGCATCATTAATATACGTGTGTGTAAGTTACAAACGAGTGCGTAGCACGAGTTATGTAAGCACACAAGTATATTAATGATGCATTATCACACATGTATTGTACAAAATTTATCTACGACTGCCTAAAAGTGCATTAAGAGAAATGTCAGATCTGTCATTTTCAAAAATATTTTAGTAGGCAAATGTCATTATGTCATTCATTTGACACTATTTGAGTTAGGTAATGAAGCCATTACATCACTCAATTAGATAATGAAACCATTACATAACTGAGTGGTGTAATGAGCTTCGTTACCTAATGGAAATAATTGCAAATGAGTGACGTAATGAGTTACTTATCCCACTAGAGTAGATAAAACTAGTTATAGCAACTACCGAATATTATATCACCGAAAATTGTGAGGAATGTGCCGAAGAACGCTTTCGAACAACTACAGTGAACAAACCGGCGGATTAACATAAGTTAGCCAAATTAACTACGCAATATTGAAGAAATAGATATATACTATGTATTTTCAAAATCCAAAGAAAGTTCCAAACATGTTATTGATAAGTAACAAAAAAATAACTGAAAATCAATTCAAGTATGCCAAAAATAATGTCCAAAAGAGTAAAGCAATGGATAGAGTCATGCTTGGTGTAAGTTTCAGAGAGCACCGAATAATCAATTCATCAGAAACAAACAAAAAAGGCTATTTTTAATGGCATTTGAAATGGGCCTCGGCCATTCCTCGCCTGTAATGCTTGGTTTTACACTTAAAGATATTTATAAGCCAAGTTCATTTTTCCTATGTTTTATTATTATGATTATATTTAAGATTGTATTTAGCAGTGGCAGCTGTTTCTTAAGGGCGCAGAAGCGCGATCCTCCCAGACGTCAACAGTCTATCTATGCTTAGAGAAAAGTACTAATCTGTAACTAAAAATACATGTTAGTATTTATCCCACCATTATAATATAACAAGGTTTAAGTAATGAGATCAAGCGATAGTCGATTCCGCTTGAAACCTGTAAAACAGTATCCAGGAAGTAAGTCAGAATAACATCATTTATGTGTCAACAGCCTAGCTCCTATCATACCTACCAAGAAGCTGGCAGCTACCGAGGGCGCTCCGAAATGTGCTACAAACGTATATATGAATTGCAGACAAAAATGCGAGAATTGGTGATATAGCAGTTTCAACATAACGCGAGAGCTTTCCAGACCCCTTGTCTTATCGTGTATTTACAAATACTGTGCTCCCAAAAATGTAATTCGATCCACCGGTTCAGCGACCGCCCCGTAATAGCATAACTTCTTAGAAATATTGCTTTGACATTGAAAATAAATTGCAATATACAAAGTGAATTCAAGCACTTTTGTACGGTTGGTTATGTGTCGTTTTCGGCAATAACGGTTTCAGTTGAAGATTGTATAACTAATAATTTTTATTCCATTATTAAACATACTATTATCGCGTTTCGTTTTTCACTCTTGTATTCATTTTGTGTTGTGTTTGAATATTTTTTGTTGTGTATTGTACATACATATTACCTTTTCTTTTAGATTACTAAAATTAAAAATCATCGTTATATTGGAATTAAAACATCGAGGGAATGCAGGTGAGCCATTAATTACAATATTTTGTTTAGTTATTGTTAAAAATTAAGCACACCCAAATACTATTATCAGGATCCGTCGCTGGTATTTAATAAAATATTCACAAAGCCGGTCCTGCACTGGGAGTGTCTTGTGAATTTAAAATTATGCGTATGCTACGATAAATGCACATCCAAACCTGACTGTGAGACGAAGGGAGTTCCTATTGCACATGGTAAGGACAGAATTTAAAATGGATATGGGCAGGACACTCAAAGCGACTTGCGGGCAGATAAAATGATATAAAGGCTCAAACTAGATGGAAGGCACAAAACAACCAAAGTAAGAGAGGTGATATTATTCAAAAAGTGACAGACTATACGGAAGAGATGCAGCAAATAATGGTGGGGAATAAAGTGAAGGCTTTGCTTGGACCTACACGAAACATAGACTGAATGTTGTTTCATTAATTTATACAGTTGTAATAGTTGCTATAACGCTTTACCTTATGCTTTCGGTCGGGTATCATGTGAAAAATTAATAACAGTCCTGTTGTCTGAAGGTGGAAGCAAAATGTATATTCAGTTTCTAGGGGACGAAAGAGTTCCTGTCAACCAGGAATTAAATTAAATCCCCACATATTCAGCAGCGCGAAAGGTGGTGCAATATCGTTACAGGGTAAACGAAAAACAAAGCAGGACGGTCTTGCTCTGCGTCGTCTGAAAGAATTTCGAGATTTCCCTAGGGACTGATCTGCTATTCAATAAGCTGACTGTTTAGAAGTTATTAATTCGACGTAAATTCACGTTATTGGAACTGTACATACACGCCCTAACTTATGTTGACTCGGCAATGTAATAACGCGGTGTGTGCTGACGTTTTGACATTTTAATGACATTTTCTAGCTGAAATGTGTGTTTATTCGCCTATATATAGGCCCCCGCCAGGCCGGTGCAACTACGAATTGACACGATAATTTCGATTTATTTTTAGCCGACGAGGAAATTAATAACACGTAGAAGTCCGCAAGGTTTAGTTTAAAGCCTCTGAAGTATACAGTTGATGCCGAGTGTTGCAATTTACTGCAGTTCTATTTTGGGCTAAGTTCAAATTTTAAGTTGTACATAAAACCGACAACCAAACAAAAGTTCCGGATTGTCTCGAATAATATTTAGGTTGGATTTATATCTGCAGTCTACTTAAAAACCTACATCATTTTAATTTAAGAATTTTGCGATGCTCCAGATAAACTGGATAAAATTCTATATTACCATTATCTATGAATATTGTTATACAATAAGCATATAATAAGAGTTAAGTAGCGCAGTCCATATAGCCTCAAATAGTACATTAAACTGATGCATGTAGTTTACAATTTATTATACGAAATAATGAAACAAAAACTGTCTTTCTTCTTCTGAAAGTGCCTATCCTCTTTTGTTGTTGGCGATCCAACTAGCCCATTTTATTTTATTTGCAGCCGAGCGAAAAAGTTTTGCAGATGTCAATCCTGACCACTGCCTCAAGTTCTTAAGCCAAGATATTCGTCGGCGTCCTGGTCCTCTTTTACTGTCGATTTTGCCTTGCAGAATTAGTTGTAGTAGGAAATATTTACCATTACGCATGATGTCCCCGAAGTAGGACAACTTTCTTTGTTTTATGGTGGTCATGACTTCCGGTTCTTTGTGCAAGCGACATAGGACTGTATGGTTGGAGATATGGTATGTCCATGAAATGCGTAGTATTCGACGGTGGCACCACATGTCGAATGCTTCTAGGCGCTTGCAGGAGGCATTTGTGAGTGTCCATGCCTCTGCCCCGTATAACAGTATGGAGAACACGTAACACCTAAGAACACGAAGACGAAGATCAATATTCATCACGAGCTCTCTGAATGAGGACCTGAATGCTAAAAAGTGCCTCTCTTGTGTCGAAACCATTTCGGAATCCAAATTGCACGTCTGATATGTTTTGTTCTAGTTTGTTGTATATACGACAATGAACGTGGCTCATGAGACTGATAATACGATGATCTTCGCATTTGTTAGCGTTTGCTTTCTTTGGTAAGGGTATGAATATTGATAGTAACCAAGCTTTAGGTAGATTACCGGAGTCGTAAATCATGTTGAAAAATCGTGTTATAATTTCGAGTTGGCTATCCTCAAGTAATTTTAGCAGTTCACCGTGTATTATATCGGGTTCCGGAGATTTGTCGTTTTTTAATCTTTTGACAGCTGCTCTCACCTCGTCGTTTGTTATGTAGGGTCCGCTTTGAATCTGCTCTAGCGTCTCCAGTTGGCAATTATCATCAAACAACTCCTCCATGTATTCTTTCCAGTTTTTTAATTTATGATCTACGTCTCTTACTAGATTGTTATCTTTATCTGAGATTGTACCAGTTGACCTTGACTTATATATTCCAGCGGCTTCCTTAATTTTTTTATGCAAGTTCGTGTATCGTGCTTTCTTTGGAGTATTTCAATTTCGCTGCATTTTTCTTTTAACCATAACTATTTGGCTTCTTTGATCTTTCTTAAAATTTTCCTGTGTGTTTCCTTGTACTCCTTATCATAGCGATTTTTATAGCTTCGTCGTTCTTCCATGAGCTTTATTATTTCGTCCGTCAGCCACTGTTGTCTTTTTATTGATTTCTCCATTTTCAATTTGTTTTCTGTTGTTGAATTCAGTACACTTTTAAGTTTGTTCCAAGCATCCTATATGTTACTATTGTTATCTGTGAATGTTGTTTTTAGTTTATGATTGATTTCTTCAGACACTTCTTTTCTTGTGTAGTCTTGTTTTAATTTTTGTACATCTATCTTAATTGTGTTTTTATGTTTTTGTATTCTCTTTAATCGTAACTTAATCTTGCCGAGTAAGAGGTTATGGTCAGAGTGAATGTCAGCTCCTGGATAGGCTTTGATAGATGTTACTGCGTTCTGGAATCGTCTATTGATTAGTAAGTAATCAATTTGGTTGCGTATACTATGTCCTGGTTTATCTGCAGGTGATGTCCAAGTATATAGCCTTCTTGGTGGTAGCTGGAATTGAGTATTTGTGATAACATACTCTTCTTCCTGGCAGAATTGGATGAACCGGTCGCCCCTGTCATTTCTGGTGCCAAGTCCAAAATTGCCTTTCTACTGTTATCCCAATTATTATTATAAATTGCCATGTCATAATTCCTAATTTCATAGTTTTTATATACTGTACTACTACAGCCCTAGTTATTTCCCCTTCCAAATGTCTGGATAAATGTTGCACAATTTCCTCTTCTGCTAATTTAGGCGTAATATGTTGTGCCTTATGAAATTTATTTCTCTGGAACACCTTCTTTCCACATACTTTCCAGTTGTCAATTCTGTTCTTACCTGTGCTTGATGCGCGTTACTCCAATATTGTTCCATAAGTAATTTTCTAAATTCATGGTACAGTACAACTTCGCTAATCCGGACAGAAAAAAATTTCCTCCTGTGCGGATTTGCGAATTTTATGGATTACGGAAATATTAAAAAAAATAAACAAATAAAGCAAGAAATATGTTTTTAATGAATTCTAACTGTTTTTATAAACAAATAACAAAACTATATTCATACAGAATCATTTTTCTTAAAATAAACACTAATTTTTTGCTGCTTCGCGTTTTCGAAAAATTGCGTACTGCCCTTTCCTTTCAATCTTCTTAATAAAAGAACGTCTTGCATTGGAATGTTATTTTCTTCTGCCCATTGAATGCATTGAGAAAATGACCGAACAACATCGCTATGCTTGATTTTATTACAAAATTAGTCTACAAACTCACATTCACACTCGGTAATATTATTCAACTCATTATCGTCAGCTTTTGAAGCCTCCAGAATTAAATCTTGATCCGTAAAATTTGCCATCTCCTCATTTTGCCCAGTTGCCCAATTAAAAAATTCCTCAGAACTAACTTGTGGACCAATAGAATTCAACATTTCCGTAATGGCGTTTAAATCTGTATTTGCAGATTCAGATTCCCACTGTTGTTTCAACTGACCCAAAAGAATTTCATCCTCTTCATCCCATTGTTCTTTTGGCCAGAGTGGCGTCCAACTTTTTCTGATATTTTTTTCTGTTATACTTTTCCATGATTGATGCAAGTTCATGACAGCCTCCTTCAAATTGTAGCTTTTCAAAGTGTTTGTTAAATCATCGTCTTGAGATATTAAGTTCGCCAATAATTTTTTTCTGTACGCCACTTTAATATTTTGCATCAAATTTTGATCCATTGGCTGTATTATCGCTGTGCACTTTGAAATTTGGATTAAAATTTAATACATCTTCTGGTGGGTGTGAGGGAGCGTTATCTATTAGAAGAAGCGCTTTTTGTGGTAAACCTTTCTCGTTCACAAATTTTTTTACGTGCTTAATAAAATATTGTTTAAACCAGTCCATGAAAATTGTTTGGTTCATCCACCCTTTCCTGCTGGCTCTATAGTCGACAAGAAGATCAATGTTTTTAAAACATCTGGGGTGGAGAGATTTGCCAAGAACAAGTAGTGGTAGCTTGTGGGTGTCTGCCGCATTTGAGCAAGGTATAAATGTGATTGTATCCTTGGAAACTTTTCTGCCGGGAGCTGATTTTTCCTTTTCATGGACCCAAGTGGTAGTTGGTAAAGTTTTCCAAAATGCAGCACTTTCGTCAGCGTTATACACGTGGCTTTCTGATAAATCCATTTTGTTAACCAACTGTAGGAACTTCTCTTGGAATGGTGCCGCCGCACATGTATCACTAGACACTTTCTTTCCACAAATTTTTAAAAATCGAATTCCATACCTCTTTTTAAATTTATCGAACTAACCGGAACTTGCTAAAAAACCATCTTTTCCAGTTATTTCTCTATAAAAAAATCTGGCTTTTTCACGTAAAATTTCCGATAAAATTGGTACATGAACGTTTCTCTGTTGTAAGAACCAAGTATACAAAGCCTTCTCCACCTTAGGATGATCACCCTGACGAATAACTTTTTTGGAACCTACATACCAGCCCTGTTTTAATTTTTCTAATTTGTACATAACTCATAAAATCATGCATACCTGGTCCTTGAAATGTAGTTGAAACAAACTGTCTAATTTTATTTTTATTTTGTTTAATGCCATATATTGTTGATTTCGGCACTTTGAATATTTCGGCTACAAAGCGAATACTTTTCCCACTCTCAAGAGAATCTAAAATTTTTCACTTCTCTTTAAGAGTAAGAGTTTTGTGGCCTCGCTTCATTTTAACTAAAAACTACAAATGTATGTACTTACTTTCACTAGCGTCAACAAACTGAGAATGGGGTCACAAAGAAATAGTAAACGCGAGGCATTTGATGTTTTAGTAGAAAAATAGGGGATTCCCTGAAGTTTATTGACGGTTGGGGCACGTAATTCACACGATTTTAAATGTGTCCGGATTATAGAGGTAAATGACACAAAACTGTCCGAATTGTAGTAAAGTCCGAATTACTGGAGTGTCCGAGTTAACGCATGTCCAGATTAGCGAAGTTGTACTGTAATTAAAATATTTCACTTCTATTATACTGTGCCACGCATCAGCATTATTCTTTAGGGTCATATTTATAATTTGCAATTTCTTATTGTCATTGTATACCCCTTTCATCACATCATCTAGTTTTGCTAAATAAGTCATTGCTTGTTCCCCTATTCTTTCTTCAAAAATT
Organism: Agriotes lineatus; assembly: GCA_940337035.1. Lineage (NCBI taxonomy): Eukaryota > Metazoa > Arthropoda > Insecta > Coleoptera > Elateridae > Agriotes > Agriotes lineatus. Next base: position 10,169,432 of record OW679200.1, read on the forward strand.
GGCAACATTTCTGTTTGTATTCTCATGTTTATTCCTTGACTAGCTGTTACCCGCGACTTCGTACGCGCGAGGTTCGTTATTTGTGTATTAAATAATAACTAATTATTTTTTGTCATCCCATCCCATCCCCGTCCCCGTCCCCGCCCCTTTTCCCGGCCCCGTCCCGCCCCGCCCCACCTCATCCCATCCCTTTCCTTCCCGTCCCGTCCCGTCCCGTCCCGACCCTTTCCTTCCAGTCTCTTACCTGATCTCCTTGCACACCTACCTCTTGCTGTTCCTCGATTTTTGCTTAAGTAGAAACTACTATTGCTTCAATTTCCTTTTGTTCCTCTCCTTTGTCCTCCTCTATCCTTTTACTTTTCCGTGTGATTCGTTTATCAGCCATTTTATTTAAATTTTAAATCAATACTGTCTTCAGCATTATTAGGACTTTTTATCAAAATATAAAACTATTTATTCTGTCCTACAATTATTAATAATGAACCTGCATGCCACCCTTATTTAATTATTAATGCTTGTCTTCTGTGTAATTGTATTTTAAATGAAATATTAAATTTGAGTTTTAGGTGATATTTTAACCTTTTTCAAATATGCTAAGTTTATTTACAGTTGTACCCCTCTACTAAGTCCTATTCCTTTTCATTTTTACTTGCTTCACGTTTGGGCCGCCATAAATAAAATTTATTTACGGTTGTGCCCCTAATAAGTCCTATTCAAGCCCCACGTTGTTAGCGACATAAATATGTTGTTTATGGCTGAATTTTAATTAATTTAGTTGCCTTATTTTTTATCCTTTTATAATCAAAATTATTTTCTGCTAGCCCCAGTAGATACACTTGACTGAAAATCAGATCGGATTTTTTTTATCTAGATTGCTTATATTCCGAAATTTGATGTACCTATTTTAATTATGACAATTCAAAAACTTTTGTCAAATGATACTTCAAACTAGTTTTGAAAATTCAATTACAAATACTTCATCGTTACATTTGTCATACGACAATCTCAAATAGTAAGTACTTCCTTAATTAAAATTAATTCACTTTAATCTATATTTTTTTTAGTTCTTATTTTTAATATCTGGATTCTGTTACGTTTTATTGAATTTAACACCCTCCTCTGCTAAAACCAACTCTGCAACTGGGCACCAAATTAACTGTGCTCTACTCAGTACCACAGATCTAAGCGATAGAGTAACAAGGTCAACAAACACCAAGACACACACAATAGTTGCTACGCAAGCATGAAAGGCGCGCTTCGACTTTGTATCTCGTAACTCGGGGCAGGTTGAGCACTACACCGTCAGATGCTGGCGTACAAAGCACCAGCCTCTACACCGCTAAGGTAACAATAGGTTAACGATTATACATACATATACATACATACATACATACTATTTATCTATATCGAACTTCTAATTATAAAACCCTGACACACTCAAGATCTTGAGTAATTTTCAATTTAGAGTATAAATTCATCTCTTATTTACTTTCTAAACGGTTATTAAATCTGAATAGATAGTTCAGAATAAAACGTTCACTAACCGTTGCCGTATTTTCAGAGGTACCTAACTTAAATTTTCTCTTCGTTGCGGAACACGCTATTGGTTGTTTTACTGGTTGTCGTTGCTCCAGAAGCTCGTTGTAAAACTTTACAAAAACAATTCTATTCTTTCTAATAGAAACAACTTCAGTTGAACAAGAACAATTACTCACTCACTGATTCTACGTCAATAGTAATTAATGTATTTAGAGGGATAACCCAGTCTTAACATTCGAGCATATTTTTTCCACTCGAGCGAACGTAGCGAAGCAAGAGTGGTAATTTATGTGAGAAATGTTAAGACGGTTACCCCTCGAAATGCGTTCATTAGTTTATCGTTCATTGAGGCAATAATTTTGAATCAATAAAATTAATAAGAATTACTAAAAACTGCTAAAGCGAAATCCGACTATCATGAATATATGTGATGTTGCTATAGTGCCTGTCGTAAACAAAATAAAAATCTTAAAATGGAAACGTAAAACGAGTTCCTTGTTATCCCGGCTTAAATTAAAAATATTGCCACCTCTGCCACGGAGGAAATTGTCCCTTCCAGTGGATGTATGTTCAATGTATCTTAACATTCGAGGACGCGATCATGTTAAACACTGTTTAACATTTCAATGAACAATAAATAAATGACAAATTCTATATCATATAGTACAGTAAAATTAGCTCCAAACCAGGGAATCCAAAAAAAACTAAGGTCTGACTATCACAAGTTGTTCATCACCCTTTGCTGTAAATGCAGTAAAAAGTCTCCGCCTCTAGAGCATCGGGTTGTGGGGGGAAAATGTCTAAATAGTATGTTTTCTAAGTTTCTTGCAAATATCTCGGAAATCCTCCAGTTTGAAGCTTATTATATCCTATAAACTTTTAAAGTACGTTAAATTTCCAACAAAATTTGTCGTATACATTTTTTGCTGCGCATAATAGTTTCGGAGATATGGAGGGGGTAAAATTTAGTTATTCCGTCGGAAATAGTAGAAAAGTTGCTTAACTTATCAAATTATTGGAAATCAGCAATTTTTTATGTTTCCTTTTTGTTGTTGAAGTGTACTACTACACAGACGGGAGATGGATTCAATAAAAAACCCAAAGATTTTGATAATATAAGAAAGAAACTTAATGTATAAAACTCATGTTCCTACATCTGAAATAGGTATACAATTGGTATACAAGTAATTAAAATATTTGTAAAGTAATTTAAATCCTTTAGAGTAATTTAATTACTCAAAAGTAATTGAGTAATTGAATGTAGTAATTCATTACTTTCAAAAGTAATTGTTTAGTAGTTTATAAGAAAAATGGCAATTGTCATTTAAAGTTACCGTATTCCATGACAAATCAACAAAAAGGAATTTAATAAATAATTTAATTACAATGTAATTAATTATTGCCCTGCTCTGCATTGGTCCTATTTAAAACTTTTAGAACTTACAGCACGCTAAACCTACAGAACAATCACTACATATGATATAATAACCGAATTTTCCATAATTTCATACCTTTATCTACTCTGGCTAGTGTAGTTAATTGTGAACGGTACCCACCTGAAACAATATAAAGATATAAATACAGCGTATTGTCTGAAATCTTAATACTATCCATTTGTATGTACATTTGTGCTCATAAAAATGGAATACACTTTTTGTTGGACTGATTTGAAAAGTCGTGTTATTTGCATTGTTAAATATTTAACTATTTTCTTGTAATTTAATACAACAAACAATTTCACTTTATCGATGTTTCAAATCAACTGGTATTACAAAACTAAAATATTACAAAAATCAGTCCAATAGTAAGTGTATTCCATTTTTATGAGCACAAGTGTACATACGCATATGGGGGTGGTATCAATATATTATCCATTTACTTAATATCCACAGTGTAAGTGTCGGATTTTAGGAAAATCTGAATTATACTCATAAAATAATAGTTTTTTATGCAAGAAGTGCATAATATACGACTTTATTGGATGAGTCGTGTTATGACCGTGAGAGCTTACCCACGACGCCAATAAAAACAAAACATTACATTCGACTGTACCGTAGCGACCTCATTTATGATTTTTTTTTGTAAGTGCGTAAAGTGGTACCATATAGGGCTAGTCCATAATGATAAAGTAAATTGAACTTATTTGTCAACATCAGGTATGTTTTCGAAATAACCATAATTTGAAACATATTAACTTTTCACACAATATAGAGGCTAAATTTAGAAACACGATTTTTCATCATCACTAACAGTGGCACTACAACCTTCTATGGATCTTGGCCTCCATTAGTAGACGTTGCCACCTCACTTTGTGTTGGGTCGTCCAACATCTGATTATGTCTTCCTGCTTTGTCTTTACTATTGGCTTTGTTATTCGGTTGTCCTGATTACATGTTCGGCCCATCAAGTCTTCCATCTTTATTAGTTTTATATCAACAGTGTCTTCATGCAGGTCATATAACTCGCATCTTCTCCGTCATTTGGTTTTCCACCACATGTACTTAAGTAGTCTTCGGTACCTTTCGTTCAAAAAATCCGTCGGTCTTTATCAACTTTGCTGAGGGTCCACGTTTCTGAGATATATATTAACACTGGGCGTATTAGAGTTTTATATGAAATACCCTTAGATTTCTTCTTAAGGCAATGCGATTTTAGTTGTTACTTTAGTCGATAGAGACACTTATTCGCTAGGAGGATATTTCTATCAGGTCTTCCTCTGGCTTGCTTTGATTATTTTCCTGTGCCCCAGACGTACTGAATGTTTCTTAAGTAATTGTAGAAAATTGACTGGCATATTTCTTGCCTTATTCTAAGACAAAAGGTTCCTGTCCGCAAGTTATTCGTTTGCAAAATATAAGGTGTTGAATTTGAGAGAAAAAAATCGTAATTTTTTAAAACATGTTGGAATGTTAATAATTACAAACCTGGTGTGTGTACACCCGGCGCCAAGAAATTTTTTGTGTATCTATGTGATTCCCTTTTTGTAAAAAATGGAACCAGGTGCTGCCAAATTGTTTTGTTTATTGAAGTATATATTGCAATTGTGGCTTGGCCTATTGTATTTTACAAGTCATTCAGTGAATTGCTTTAATATTATGTAAAATATTATAACGTTGAGACACCTTTTATTTAATTCGAAATTTTATATCATTCTGTTTAATAACTGTAATGCATTTGAGACTCTTAATAGGGTGGCGGTTGTTAATCTAGTTATCTGTTCTTTGATATTCTAATTTTATATGGATTTTTAATTATTGACTGCTACTAAATGTCAGTTTGACTTTAAACAACTATAAAACAATAATCAAATCAATTTTGAAAAATATTCTTTCTATTCACAAATGAATGACTCCAATCACCAAAGTAAGTACTATGTTATTTTTATTTCGATCATGTAATTGTTTTTCTCATTCAATATTGTTTTATAGAACTAATTAAGACCAACCTATTTTCCTCTTATTTCACTGCTATTCACATTAAACACTACTGCTCCTGACGTTCACAGCTAAGTTAGTTGACAGCACAACCTCGATGCTCCTCCAACCATGCAAACAACTCCAACACGTCAAAACCCTGGACTCCCGCAGATACAGTCTCGCTCCTTACTCTCCTGTAAGCGACTGTCAATCTAACAGCTTCCTGGTAAGTTCCTTGTAGTAACCCAGCCAAACAGAACAATCCAAATCAATCAGTCACGTCAAAAACCCCAGCAAAACGATTGACCAGTCCTCCGTAGAATCTCCAACTCCAGTAATGAACACCAACTATACCATGCACGTGCCAAACAATCCAAAACGACTCAAATTATTGTTATCTTTTTACTTGTAACTATTTAAACCGTATTCCATAATCTCTTCAAAGATGGTATGTTTGTATTATTCGTTAATTATATTTTTACTTATTTTCACTTCGTAGACTTGTTAAAAACCTTTTTATTCTACTCCCCACTTAAACAAAATTACTCTCTATATAGTTACAATTATTACTGCACACTTTTAAAATAAAATCAAATTTGTCTCAATTCAACTTAACCAACAATCTTATTCAAAATTTTCTAAATTTGATTGTATTAATCTACTAAATTTATTTCTTTTAATTTTTATTTAATAACTGATCTTTATGTATCACAATAACATACATTCAGATTAAGAGAAAACAAAGTTTCCAGGAATCAACAAGTTGTTGGAAATGACCACCTTCAGACATGGTGCACACGTCAGCTCTTCGTCTCACTGAATTACGTACCTGGTTTAACTTCCCTAACTTTTACAAAAAAAAAACTTTAACAAAAATCCCAAGAGACATTTCTCGTAGAGTTTTAATTAAGGAATTCGAAAACCTTATCAAAACTGAAAAAAATCAGTGGCGTCTACGGGCGTCTCCATTTTGTTTATTAATTTCTGCAAAAGGGACTCATACTCACGCCATTGGTGAATTGGAAAATGGTTTAGTCAATTGTTCTTAGCACCGCTTGGGCGCACACCAAATGTGTTATTAATATTCCATGAAGTTTTTGAAAATTAACAAAATACTATTTTCTCTCTCTCAAATTACACCCTGTATTTCGAAAACGAAGAACGTGAGGACCCATGTTAATAGAAACTGTTTTCTTAGAATAAGCCAATAAACCTGGCAGTCAATTTTTGCGCGTAGTTAGGAAACACCCTGTATAAAGTCCTGTATCACTTATATATTATGTTCATCCGATATTATATTTTGCATATTTGCCTCTATTTGATTACTATCAGGCGTTCTGTCTTTGTCTTGTTTTCGTTGATTTCCAGTCTTGGTTCATTGTCTGCTTTGTCTAGGTCTGGATTAACAAACGCTTGGTTATTAAATCTGTGTGTTTGACTAATGATTTCAATGTCGTCAACATATATGTACAGTGTCCGCCAAAGAGTCGGCATAATATGGGAAATTTTTTTTATTTTTGATTTTTCAAAAAAACTCTTTACGTCAATAATTTGTGCTTGTCTAAAAACTTATTTAGCTCCTATCATATATACCGAGTGATTTTTATTTGTTTAGAAAATGGAGTTTTTCGAAATTGTCAAAATCGGAAAAGTGCTATTTTTCCGAAATTTATTAATATTTCAATGAGATTTTTTTAGAGTGCGTTATTTTTAGCTAAATAAACAATCTCAAGGCCAGAAAACCCCTATTTTTTTAACTTTAGCTAAAAATTAATTTTTCAAATTTTTTAAATAATTTTCAAAATTTCACATACAAAGACTTAATATTAAAGTTCAAATTTTTTATGTGAACACTTTAAAGAATTATAATTGGTGAATATGATATAAAATGTTAATAATTACTTCTTTAGATTTTTTATTATTTACCGAAAAGTAGTATGTTTGCATAATTTTTACGTTTTCTATGCAAGGCGCTTTTTAGGCGAAATATTTTTCAATTCTAATTAATATCGATTTAAATGGTTTCAAGAAACTGTAATCTAGCCTTGTTAATGAATTACTGTTACAAGAATCCTGTTAATGTTCCTTCACAGTTGTCTAAATAATGAGATATTGTTTAGCCAATTACATGCTCTAAACAATTTCCTCATTTAATATTTAAAAAATTTAAAAATTAATTTTTAGTTAAAGTTAAAAAAAATTAGGGGTTTTCTGGCCTTGCGATTGTTTAATTAGCTAAAAATAACACACTAAAAAAATATCATTGAAATATTGCTTAATTTCAGAAAAATAGCACTTTTTGGATTTTAACAATTTCGAAAAACTCCAGTAAAAATCGCTCGGTATATATGATAGGGGCTAAATAGGTTTTTAGACAAGCACAAATTATTGACGTAAAAAGTTTTTTTGAAAAATCAAAAATAAAAATTTTTCCCATATTATGCCGACTTTTTGGCGGACACTGTATAAGTATCTGGAACATTTCTGTAAATATGGTTCCATGAAGTTTGAATTTATTCACTCACGCCTCGCACATAAGCTGGTTCGTCCATAAACAAAGTTCATTCAATGAAATCCTATATCATGTACTTGTTATATAAATAAATATTTTCAAATTGTAGTAATTAAGTTATGAAAATGTCAAAGAAGAAAAGTTAGGTTATATTTTAAATACATGTTTAAATCAAAATTGTTAAGTCAAGGAAAAACAGGCAAGACCACTTATAAAACGCGTATTTATGTACTTTTCAGTTTTTTTCAATTGGGAAAACATTTTTACATTGATTAAAAACAATCTTTATTCAAAATTTTAGAAAGATGACGTTTAAGGAATCGAAAGCAATACATATACATAAACCCAAAGATACTAGTGGTCTCAATATACCGCCAATTTGACAATGTTGAAATAATGAAAATGGTTATATATTTGACCATGATTACTGACTTTTAATATATATATGTATATATATATATACGTATATTGAATGTACAATATAAAAAAAACAGCATTTTAGTCTGTATAACTTTGACTTAAAGTTAGTTGATGATAATGATGAATAATGTTTATAACAATACTTAAAAATGGTTGACATTCTTTAGATATTAGGCTTAATATTACGTGTGAATATAGAGTATCAGAATATATACATATAAAAACCAGTAAAATTGAGTTCATATGTGCGCTACTTTGTCCCCAATCGAGCTGGTTTCTTTCAGCGCAATCTAACCACAATAGCACAAACTGCTACATTGTTACAAAATGCTGTAGAACAGTTTTACATTGAACTTCGTATAAATTCCCATAACAAATATGATGTTATGAGAAACATCTGGTGTAGTATATTATGTATAAACATATAGACCAGTTTTTAGGGCACCTCAACGATGGTTTAAATTTTAAACACCTGTTGGATGGAGCGGGTATATTGATGGCACATATTACATACATATTTACTGCTTTGGGCTCATCGCTAGTATAGTAGTCCATTGCAATAGTCAGCAGAACGCCGCAGGCCGATTTTGAGAGTTTACTTGTTCCACTACCATAACATTGTCTACTACTGTAGCATGGCCCGTTCAATCACTTTCCCGCTACAATGTGGTATTTTTATCTAATAATTATTCATTTATTTGCAATTTAGAACTTTTCTGCAAATCTACATGATTCTAATATTCTTTAAATAAGAATTATCGAAATCAGAATTATGGAAGTCCTAAAATAGTTGCCTAAAACAACTTCAAGTTTTAAATATATAGAAGCGGAGTTGCAAAAATCATATGCATGTTTAGGAAACATTTTCGTTATGCATGATCACAATTCTAGATAGAAGGTACTTTCTCCAACAGGGTAAGCTACATTAATACACTACAAATTGTATTTTAAAAATCGACAAGGGCACATGGTAGGTATTTATAAAGCAAAAAGCAAATTATATGTTCCTATCATATTGCCTGTAATTGGATTATTTATATGAAATAGATATTTTTCGGATTATTAGGGCGGCCCTATCAGTCTAACAGTATTATTATGCAATAATGCTATGGCAAGTTCGCGCTCCAAATTCGTATATTAAATGTAGATTTTTGAAACGTATGTATTTTGAAATAAGCAATTCGAGCAATTGCATGTAATGCTAACATCTTACCCGACAATCTCAAAATTTTGTTTAAAGGGGACCTCGAGGGAAATTTGCCTCAAGCTAACCAACGTACTACATATATTGCACATTATTAATTATGCCTTTCAGCAATTTCTCTTCGAGGCGATTGCTCAGACGCTATGAATAAAGTACATACTTGACGTTAAATATTTAATATATGCGAAACGTCAACTTCTAATTTACCATCTACAGCTCTTCCAATAAAAGAAGCTTTCAGCTCTGTCAGTAACATTATCATTTGAATGTGCACATTTTCGCATTGAAATCATTTTGGCGAGACATCTAAAAAACCTCAAAGATGAAAAGTATCGACTCGACGTTCTCAGCTGTCAAGGAAATGGCTTGACGGCTTCTCATTAATGCATGCAGCAGGGCGAATTTGCATTTTTGAAATGGTAATCAGTTTTAAAGTGCATCAAATATTCCGTCTCATAGCAGTGTTGAAATTCGGTTTCGTTCAAATCGACTTATGGCTACGGGAAATGGATAAAAAGTGTACCTTTTCTGCGCTAAGCTTTCAGTGTAATTGGCTCTTTAATCCTTTTCGCGATTGAAGTTTTTCTGAAATTAATAAACCTCTCCGAGTGCTACAGGAGAACTCTATAAATTCTCAATTAAAAGAATTTTTATACCGTAACTTATAACAAAATGATATACACATAAAGAGAACTTTAACTTGGAATCTTTTAGAACAAGCTATTCTCATTTCAGTAATAGTTTATCGCATAACGCTTCAGCTTTTCGCATCAAACAAAAATTTAGACACGCGCGTGGCTTTTGGCTTCATTTAAAGGTTTAGCGTACCGCGCCAATCTTTACATCGTTGTTCGTGCAGCTGTGTGCCTCATCGGTTGTAAGAACGTTTATTTTCAAGTTATTCAAAATATAGCCCATGAGAGCAAGCAGCATAATTTCTACCGCTGTCGCCTTCTATCGACAACGTGTTGCCAAGTCTGACGCGGGCTGCGCTGTGATTGGACACACCTGGACGTCGTAAACAGCGAGTTTGGGTGCGAAGCTCCGTTAGCGTCTGTTTTTAAGGATTCCGTCTTCGGTCGCGAGACAGTACAGCCGTGTGAGGGCAAGTTCGTCGCCCCCGGCGTTTCGTGCGTCGGCGGGCGGCGCCGGCGTGTTGATTGCATTTTGCTAATTGTTTCGAGACAGACGGTGCCCGACAAGCGAAGTGAGTGTGTGTGTTTCGTGGGGTTATGGGATGAGGTCCTAAATTCGCCGTACAGTTTTTACGCAAGTTTGTTTAGCTATATATTTATTGGGTGTAACGGGATTCTTCTTGCGAACAGCCTAAATCAGCGGCTCCTTAGGCGGGTGGTCGCCGAGTGGAGTTACACCCCCGTGCCCGAATAAATACAAGGGGAATTTTCTGGTCGTTTTCGAGTCTCACCTGCCTCAAACCAAATGACAGCTGTAGTGACATGTCGCCGCCGCTTGCAGCATTCAACATTCCCGCACCGAGGCCGAGCTATTCAAAACAAGGTATTACTGCATTTCATTTGTGCGCATCTAATTAAATACGCCGTTAAATTACATTTGATGGCCGCACTGTGTGTTTATTCTGACACTTCATTGGTGTGCAACTAATTAAGCACGCTGCTAAATTACATTTAATCGCCGCATTGTGTGTTCATTCCTACATTTCACTTGTGGGAAATTAGCTAAGGATGTTTGCTGAATCACGTTTGACCAAGACACTCTGCATTCAGTTTTGCATTTCACTTGACCGAACTTAATCAAATAGATCTGCTAACTGTAGTTAACCCAAGCATGGTGCGCCCACTGTTGCATTTCACCTTTGTGCACTAAATAAAGTATATGCGCTCATAGCATTTGACCAAAGTATAGTGAGTTCATTTATCCAATTCACTCTTACGAACTTAGCTAAATAGATTGGCTAACAGTATTTACCTGAAGTATTGGGCGCGCATTCTTGAATTCACCTGTTTTTATGTAAGTGCTGATGCTAAATAAGGCGCTCCCAGCTGGGTTCTTATTTCGTCTTTTTTGGGTAAGCCTTTTATACCGCTGTGCATGTAATATTGTGTGAGCCGATTATTTCCGCCCTACTGTAACTGTCAGCCAGGGTTTTCGCCTAATAGAATGGTTTATTACATTTGTCGTATGATTATCCCTGATACGTGTGCATGTTTGTTTACAGGGTGATCCCGTCTCTATGTCAAGATCGATGTAAGGTGAGACCTGGGGAGCGGTTCTTGAGTGTTGCAGGTAGGTCGGTGCGCTGTCGCTATGCTGTTGCTCCCCAGAGTCAGTATTTGAGTATTTCTGCTCCGTTTGGTTTTCAAGATTCGGATAAGCGTGGAGTTTCCCTATTGGATATTGTGGCGCCCATTTATTTTGTGACATCCTATACATACCGACACGCTTGCCCTGTGGTGTGTGGTTTTAGAACCACGCCCATTGCCCTAAGCGTATTCGAGCCGCAGCCTTTAGCCTGTTTTGTAGCGATTTCCAGGGTAAGTGTGGACGATTCCCGAACTTGTCCCAGTGTTTGGGAGTGTCGTTAAAACAGTTTGATACTGTAACAATTGCTTACTAGGTTAGGTTAGGTTTGCGTCCCTTCACTGCGACCTTATTGCAACTCTCTTCTAGATAATTATAGTTCACCTAACAAAACCCACCCTTTTGACGAAGTCTGCGTGCTGTACCACGACCACCTAAAAGCAAGGCCACTTAACTCTGTCTCCATAACCTTGGGACGTTGATTACAGCAGGTGTTGTTTTGGTTGCGTGTGTGTTCGCTGAAGAGTGCAGTTCGACTTTTGTTGTCAATTATTGCACATAATTGACCGGTGTTTGAATAGACCATTACTTAGTGCGTCCGTAAAATCGTTGTGCTTTACTGTAAATGATTTAGGTGCAATTCTGGACAAATTTCGACGTACTAAACTCACATTATAGCTGGTTCAACAACTTTGTTATCAATGCAAGGCGACATGCCGCGGTTGAAACAGTTTAGAGCAAATACACGTAATGAAATTATTATGCCATATAAGTGTTTCGTTTTCTGAAGAAGAAAGTTTTACGTATTAAAAGGAATACAAAGGCAAACTGTACTTCTTGCACATTACACTTTCTTAAATAAAATTTAGTTTTTTTTTTATCCATATCGAGCAAAGAATAGGAAAAATTATAATTATGTCTACAACCAATTAGGGCATCCAATCCCGGGATTTCAAAACCCGGGATCCCGGGATCACGCATGCTTTTTGAATCCCGAAATCCCGGGACTCGGAGGCTAAAAATCCCGGGATTTGCGGGATTTAATTTACATTGCGCATTGAACTGCGTGAGATGCAGGATCGCGTCGTAAAATACAGCTACGCATTCCGATGAAATTTATTAATTTAATTTGATGTAAAATTCGGGGATTCACTCACAGAATTTTCAGCTAGGCGCAGTTGGTTGGTAAATTACGCGGGGAACCACAGGACCATTCAGATCCAGCCTGTACTAAATTGTCATTGTATTATTAATTTGTTTGCTGCTGCTGTTAGTGCTGTTACGTGTTGTGTTGATCTGTTGGTCTAGTGCAAGAGGGACTACAGTTACCTACCGCAAATATTTAGCAGTAAGTTTTGCGCTGAAATTATTTTTAAAAACAAACCAGTTTACAATACCTTGTATTGTATGTAGGTATTACCGTACTTGTTCTAAACTCTGAATATGGATGCTCCATCCTCATCAAATGCGAAATCGAAATATACTGAACATTCCACAAAAAGTAAAGAGCTCAATTCTGCATGGCATTACTTCTTGGTGGAAGCTGCTGGAGGAGAAACCGCAAAGTGCAAAAGGTGCAACAGCGTACTGAAAACCAAAGGCGGCTCGACGAAAGGGTTACGAACCCACTTAAAATGTATTCATGAAATTGATCTCAGCTTAATTTCTAAGAGTTCAAAATCCAAATTAGATGATAATGTTTCACCACCTCGACCTCTTCCTATGAAGCAGAGAAAAATTGAAGACTTTTTGGATCTTCACAATGACAATACACTTAACGCAGTTCTTGCCCGCATGACTTCGTTGGATGGATTTCCGTTTAAAGTATTTGTTACCTCTAAAGATTTAAGAAAATGTTTAAAGGCAATAGGACATGATATACCGACTTCTCCAACAACAATTAAAAACAGAGTTTTGCAATACAGCGATAAAATTAAAGATTACTGCACTGGTACAATAACAGGACAAAAAGAGAAGGGAAAACGTTTCAGTCTCACATTTGATGAATGGACATCCTTGGCTAATAAACGATATTTAAATATCAATGTGAATAGTTAAAATTCGCAATTTTGGAATACCGGAATGGTAAGAATTTCAGGTTCAATGCCAGCTGAAAACTGTATTGATTTATTAGAAAAGCGCTTAGAAGAATTTGAACTTTCATTAAGCCACGACATAGTATGTATAACAACTGATGGTGCCAGTGTTATGACTCGCGTTGGAAGATTAATAGAGCCCTATCATCAGCTGTGTTTTGCCCATGGCATTCAACTGGCTGTTGTTGATGTTCTTTACAAGCGAAATAAAACAACAGTTACATCTATATCTACCGATAGAGACGATATGGAAGACGATGATGCCGGCACTGAGAACGAGGATGACAATTCAGATGATATAATTAATGTTGTGGATTCTGTAAATGACAGCGATGCATTTGATTTAACAGATAATTATAATATTAAAGAACTGATTGCAAAAGTGAGATCAACTGTTAAGTTGTTTAGACGTTCACCTGTAAATAATTGCACCCTTCAGGAATATGTCAAAAATAAGCATGGAAAAGAAATTTCTTTTATCTTGGATACCAAAACAAGATGGAACAGTCTTCTCGATATGTTGGAAAGATTTTTACTCTTAAAGAACTGCGTACAAAAAGCCTTAATCATTTAAAGAGTTCCATAATGTTTGTGAAAAACGAATTTGAAGCTATTGCGGGAATAATAAATGTCCTAAAACCTCTAAAACTGGCTGTGGAAACTTTGTGTCAACGGGACGCAAATCTTATTACAGCAGATGCTACTTTGAAATTTGTACTGCAACAACTAGGTCGCTCAAATTCAAATTTGAGTAATGACATGAAAGATGCATTAAAAAATCGAATATCGGAGCGCCGCAACAAAAATCTGTCGGGCGTTCTAAGATATCTGTATAATTACCAGGAGAAAGAGATTGACCATTTATTTGACATCCTGAAAGAAGCATCTGTAAGACAAACTATAAAAGCTTTAATAACAAGACTAGTGAAACACGATCCGATTTGCGAAAAAGAAACTGACACTGAATCACTGATTAATGCTAATGTTGTTGCTCATGATAGTGAGAAAAATGATGATGATGATGAAGATGACCTAAACCTACCATTAGCTCAAATTATTACAAGAAACAGAGCTGAAGAAGCAGATGATGAACCAATGTCACTGGAAGATACATTGAAGGAAACTATAAAACAAAGTATGGAACCAGCTCGATCTAGTTTCAGTCTCTCCACAGGAGACCCGGACGTTCTTAAAGAAGAGATGTCACCTTTTAAAAAAGAAGGTATTCGTGGACACAACCTTCAATTAGCTTATGAATTTCTATTAACGATTGTTCCTACCAGTGTTGAATCGGAACGTGCATTTTCGGCCGCTGCTGTTTTCTGTACCAAATTCCGATCGTCACTTGCAGATAAAACCTTAGACAGACTTTCATTTATGCGTGCTTTTTTCAGTGAACATAGAAAAAATGCTATTTAAGATTTAAAGTATTGATAAGTTATTCTTTTTATATTTTTTATGTTAAATTTTAATATCTTTGTATCTGTTTACACCCGAATTAAAATAATAAAAATTATTACTCAAATTTTCCGTATAAATTTTAGGATATATTCATAATTTGAAAATCCCGGGATTAATCCCGGGATCCCGGGATTCTACTTTTCACAGTCCCGAATCCCGGGATTTCAATTTTCTTTCGGGATTGGATGCCCTACAACCAATACGTTAACTGAAAATGTATTTGGTAAAGTTAATAATAATAGTCGATTGAGGAAAGGAAATACGAATCGAATATTCTTACATCATAATTGTAAAAATTTATAGCAGTATTTTGTATGTATTATTGCAGTGTAGAGGCTGGTGCTTTATACGCTCGCATCTGGCGGTACAATGCTCAACTTGCCCCGGATTAAGGATACAAAGTTGGAACGCATCTTTTGTGCTCGGGCAGCAACCATTATGTGAGGTGTGTGTCATGGTGATGTGTATTTTAAATAGCTTTAACAATAACGAATTATAAAAAGTAATCGGTTAACACTAAATTAAAAATTAATATACCCATCCATTTCATTTCGACTATATGATAAAAACATCATTTCGTTCACAGTAACTTATCGCTGTTTGTTGTTTAATAACATATGGACATTCTGGTGTTGGTATTCTTTTTGAAATAGTACTATGTGGCAATGCTAGTGTCACAAGTAAGTAAAGTAAGGTAAGTACACACCTGCCTGTCCTGGCGTCTTGTATCTAGTAGATAACGGCTGTAATTGCCCTCGCTAAATTGGGAAAATCCAATGCAGGTACACCAAATGTGTTTTGCTATTTCTGCCTCTAGGTGACAGAAGCGACAATTTTCACTTTTTGCTATACCAATGGATGGAGTGTTTGCAGATGTCGTCTTAGTCGACAGTAAAAAGCCCTATTCGAATGCTTGTCTGTTCAGTTTCAGGAACAAAGTCGTTATCTGTTTCGAAAGCGCAAATATGCAAGGGTGGTAGGTCCAGAGGACTTCCATAGCAACAGTCGGTGTGGTTGACAAAGAACCTATAACGGCTTGTCTCTGAAGTTCACGATACATGAAAAGAGGCCTGAGGCGGTCCAATTTCCTTCTCTTAATGAATGGTACCACTAGAGCTTTGCTGGGATTTATAGATAACTGCTACCGCTCGCACTAAAGGCAGATGGTTTTCAAAGTCACATAAAACTTATTCAAATTTTTCTTTTATAAAGACTACTATATCATCAGCATAAGCGTGTACTCCAATACAATATCGCGAAGCAATTTATCTACCAGAACTGACCACAGCAGGAGAAATACAATTTTTCTGGGCGAACATCCTCTGTCAGCTCTGATTTCTATCACTCATTGTGGGATGTTAAGACACGTCTGTATTTTATCATAGTGTTAATCCAGTTGTTTATTGTTGAATTTTCCTGGACAACAAAACACATAGAATGAGGTAGGGCATATCTATGTCCAGAAAAACCGCGAATGACATCTCTTTGTTGTCAAGTATATCAGATCCTCTCAACCAGATATTGAAATGGCAAGATGCCATGTATTAATAAAGGGTTTAATGCAAATATTAAATAATTAAATAAGGGCAAATCACCACAATGCTCAGGGTATTTTTATTGTGTTAAACTTTGCTTGTCAGTATTTTAGGCTTATTAAAATGAATGTATTTATTACTTTTCAAATAAAATGGTTAATTGCCTCTTTCTATATTTTATTGAACTGCAATAATAATTTAGGCTAGCTCCAGCAAAACACGAAACTCCTCTCAGGTGGGTTCAGATCTGAGCTTTTGAAATTATGTTTCGAAAATTTGATTCAAAGTAGTTCATATGCGCGACTCTAGCACATTCGATCTACATGCTCCAATTATTCATAACCTGACAACTTGATACAGAACGTCGTTAGTGCAACAGCGTTTATTTGAATATTTAACAGTAAAATTCTGCAAGGAAACGCCAGGTAAATTGGCACAAAACTCCCGCCTAGCAACAACTAATTCGATTTTGCTTCAGGGATGACGTCAAACGACGCTCGCAATTCATTTGTCTTACTTCCTGTGATGGCTTGGGTCTTGCAAAAACCGCATTTTCTACTGACGCCATGCAAATTATTGAAACTGGGACAGTACTGGACGCTTCGGAATACGATGAATCTCTTCAAGAATGTGTATTCTTCAAGTTTACTAGCTTTCCCGGCTCTCAACACTTAAATGATATACGAAATCCTACCTCAGATCTGGCCAATTTTCGCTTCGGAGCTGGTGCAAGGTGACGCTGAAGGGTTTCTTAGCTTGAAGTCGCCTCACTGGCCCCAAATGTTGCTTCGGGATGCTCGTACACACCTCCTTGAGCTTTAGGAATATAGACCGCAGGCTTCTGCAGCTCAACTGGAACGTAGTCGAAGTTGGAAATTTTCAGGTGCTCGCTGCCGTTTCACAGCCAAAGATGGGTGGGTGAAATTTATAATTTTATGTCATGGAATTTACCACAAATAATACCACAGCTGCACGGTGATTCGGTGATAAATAACAGGTACACTCTTTAACTGGGTAACAACACTTTTATTATATTAAAACATAAATCTTAGGGAGCTCAAATTTTTCCCACAACTTGACAAATTTACAGCAATTGTTCTTCTCTTTTTTTAACAAAACAGCATCGCGTTGCTAAGTAACAGCGATCTGATATTGTTTATAGGAAATTAGTTTTAACTACAAATACAGAAATGGAATAAAATTTGATAACATTTTTCTTAAATGTACAAATTATTAAATATAAAAATTATCTTTCTTTCTTACATCTAAAAATTGTTCTTATGCGTCACACGCAATGTTTTTTAAATCACTACTCTGCTATATCACTTATTTTTAAAATGCAGTGGACTTGAGTTCAACCTTACACTCGTCACTGTTAGTTCTTCAATTCAGTTGCCCTCGTTCTCTATTACTCTTTGCAATTTCTATTTTTTCTTGCTTCGATTTCATTTACCTTTCAGCTTGCTTGCTTTTCACTGGCGCGTACTTTTATTAATAACTCTGCTCTCATTCAGTATGCACATAACCAACATTTTGTGTTATTTAATTTTATTTGGTCTGGTTTTAAATATGCTCACACCTATCATAATACTT
The DNA here is from genome assembly GCA_940337035.1 of Agriotes lineatus. Classification (NCBI taxonomy): domain Eukaryota; kingdom Metazoa; phylum Arthropoda; class Insecta; order Coleoptera; family Elateridae; genus Agriotes; species Agriotes lineatus. Next base: position 10,187,488 of record OW679200.1, read on the forward strand.
ATAGTATTTTACTCAAAATTCACATTCAAACCCTCTGAAATCTGTTTTGCTTCTGCGTGCCTTTATTCCTCTAATTATACTGCTTGCATCTCGTTACCAATGCATTTAATAACTTCAATTACTGTTTTAAATTGCAATTAAATAAAATATTTTAACTCTGTGCTTTCATTGACTTTGTTCAATATTTCTCACTCTATGCAAAGCCAAATTGTGAGCTTAAAACCATCTCACTATAGACGGTCAGTTTCTGTTAATTTTCCAACCTGGTAGGCATGTTTTAAGGTGGCTGGGAGGATAAATTATTAGTAATTCTTCTCTGATTTACATATCCAGTATTACTTCCTTTTACAATAAAGGAAGTATTGGATTCACCCCAAAAATTCGAAAATGAGTTTTCAACAGATCTTTATGTTTCAGAGTCTCCTGAACCCAAAAAACATGTTTTTGTTTGTTAGTCTGTCTGTGTATCTGTGTGCCTGTGTGTCTGTCTGTGTGGCTGTGCGTCTGCCTGTGAACAGAATATCTCAAAAACGAAAAGTGGTATGTCACTGAAACTTCATATATACGTTTTGTGTACTATATAGATGCGAAAAAAAGCTTTTTAAGAAACTCGCACAACCGGAAGTAGGTGTTTAGTCTTGTGATTTTTCAGTTTTTTTCGACTTTACATTTTTATTACATTATTAATGTGAGATAGGTGATTTTCCAGTTGAATACTTTTAAAATGGGTTTTTTTTCTATTGTTTTATTAACTTTAATATGAATCGGTGAACAGATCAAGACAACAAAGGAAATTTGCGTCGTGAAGTAGACGGCGACGAAACAAAGAACGAAAGCATCTGTTTACCGATACTCCACGATCCTACACAAATTTCAAAAACCTCTGCAGAAATAACATAATAAATTACAAGCAGCATGTCAGTTTAAAAGTGCAGCGAATAACCCCCAATAAAACTTCAGGGCAAGGGACCGGCGCGCGAAGCCATCAGCGCGGCTTAAATTCGCCGCAATTGGAAATCTGATTTAATTCACAAAAACGCTCTTATTCAATAGTGCTCCCTGACGAAACTACACATGCATGGTACCTATCGATAGGAAAAATTAACCGCCAGCTAATAAATTTACTCCCAAGTCACGGACAAAGGAACAAGCCTAGTATTACAATGTTTTTCTCCAACCGGAGATAACGTCGCTGCCCGCCATACGGGCGAATTTTTGTCCAGGAAGCGCCTTGAACTCAAAGCAATCCGGGGCAGAACAAAGACGAGTTTGTAACGGCTAAATGGGAACAAAAGCCAAATACATCAGGCCAATGTCCAATATTACAAATTAAATTTTAATTAGCGGTAGGAAGAATCCAATGCAGGAGCACGTGCCATCAAAATGCAGACAAAATCAGCGCGCAAACAATAAAAGCGAGGAGAACTTTGAAACGCACACGGTAAGGCCAGTAATAATAATCATGCTTAGGTAATTTGATGCGCAGGGCCCGGGGAAACAAATTCTTATTATAATTTACAGCCAACAAAACATAGCAAATGGGGTATCATTAGAATCGGCATTTCAACGGCCAGCCATGGCGACACCAATCAAGGCGCTAATATGTCGCGCCCCAAAAAAAAACGCGAAATTATTAAATACGATGAAAATAGGCAGTCATCCCTTCTCCTCGGGCCAATGAGCATCCAGGAAGCTCAAGACAAAGAACCGCGCTCCTTTAAATAAACGGACATGGGCAATAGGAAATCACTCAACTCAGGAGAGTCCATCAGCAGCCTTTCAGCTCCAGGACCACCTAGCAGTCTTCAGCCTTCCAGCACAACTCAGCCCAGACCATCCAGAAGCCATCTCCACTAGCAGCCCTCTGCAGGACCTCCCGCCGGCTCCTCTTCCGGACTCTGCCGTTTGGGCAACTTCCGCTTCCAAAAGCAGCCCGGCCGAGCCGCAACCAGCCAGCATCTATCTCCTACTTCCCCAGCAGCCCCAGGAAAGTTTTAGGGTCCACCCACAGCTTCCGCAGCTTCCCGGACGAGTCCACAACCAGTCCGCTCCGAGCCAACCATCGCCCGCTCGCCATGGGCACCCCCAGGTCTGCTGCGTAAGCCACCTGCCCCGACAGAAGCCCACGTCGCTGCCCCCGCTGACGACGGACCACCCTTCCCCGGACTCCCCAGCGGAAGCCCGACCCCCATGCCCCGACAACGCCCCGCTCTAGCCGCCGTCCCTGAGAGGCCTACTCGCGCCGCCGACGTCCCAGGAGAACCTCCCAGCGCCCGCTACGAGCCGTGCCCCGGACCGCTCCCCGGAAGAATCGGACTGCGTCCAGGCCGCTTTCCCCACCTCCGGCAACTAGGAAAGGCCGCCCCATCACCTCCCGCGCCACCAGCGCCCGAGTCTAGATGACGTTTTTTGTATCTATATATTTCGTTTCTTGATCTTTTTCAGTTGTATATATAAATAGTAGTAAGTTTTTTGTATGTATCATAGTGTCATTAGAAATAAAAGTATTAAAGGTTTACACCAATCAATTAGCAGCATCGACAAGGGTAACGCCTACACCCCCCCTTCCGCTGACGCCATTGTAGAACCTACCGCTGAGCTTAGACCGAGACGTGTTAACTTCTATTTTAAATAGAACATCCGGTATATTATTCAGCTTAAAATTTTAGATAAAATTTGTCGTTTCAACTAACGCTCTATTTTATACCGTTTTTGTAGAATTCGTAATTTTTTAAAATTTTTGACAATGCTTAAAAATTCAAAATCAAATTTTTGGCTAATTATAAGATCACTGTAAAAGGAAGTTGTGTGAGTGTATCACACCAGATTTTTTTCAATTGTTTTCAACAGAAACGATATGTCAAGCTGATAGCTTCTTCAAAGCATCGGCAGACATGTATGCTCAATGCGTGGGAAGTCGACTTACTTGATCTCTAGTTTCTCTGAAAGTCGGCTATCTTACTTGAAAACGCGTACTGCATTTTCCTTCACAATAAATCAGCCATGATGAAATGTAATACTGCTATATTAAGCACAGAAGATAAATACCATTCTCGTCGAGCCAGCTGCAAACGCCGGGGCCAGTATCAAATAACCCTTAAAGGTATCTGACGCGTGACGTCACTTCGCAATACAAAATTAGGAAGATGGTATTGTCCAGACGACAAATCAACCACCGATTCCAAACAACAACTTGCACACCCCCAGGGTGATGCTTTCAAAGTGTCCTTTAAGCGGTCGATCCATAAAATGTTTCAAATACATGCAGTTTAATTAAAATATTTAAAATAGGCGGTATATGTAAATATATATCAGAAAGAATGATCACAACAAAAATAAAGAGAGACCAACACCGTACACTTAATGTTGTGTCAGTATATAGCCCTGAATATTGCAAACCAAAAAACGAACGAGAAAAATTTTATGAAATACTTCAAAATACTATAGACGCTATACCCTCAGAAGATGACATTATTGTGTTAGGAGACTTTTACGCCAGGGTATAATTCCATGCATAAAACAACGATTCACTGAAGAAAAAATAAATGACAACAGCGAAATGATGCTAAATTTCTCTACGATAAATAATTTAAGGATTAATAACAATTACTTCAATCATAAACAGCAATATAAATGTACGTTCAAAAACAGTAGAGGACAAAAATCAATGATAGATCATATATTAACGAATAGGAAAATTCAAACACATCAAATAGTAGACATTAGAACTTTAAACTCGGCTAATATAGGAAGTGACCACCGATTAGTACCGGGGAAAATTAGAATGAATATGAAAATGACAAAGAAAGACAACACCTCTAACACAAGCACAAAAATAGAACAATACAATATACACCTCCATCAAAGCAGATTAAAAGAGAAAGATGAAGAGGAATCTATTACACAAGAAAATAATGCATAAAGAAGCTAGGAAAACGCAGAAATATAGAAATAGGTACAACAGAAGCATTAGGAAAACGTGTAATAAGGAAAAAGAAAGAACCGAACAGAAAGCCATGGTTCAAAAAAGATATAAAAGAAAAATGCAAAGAAAAGCAGAAAGCATACTTGAAATATATATCACTAAAAACACGTGAATCACATGAGGAATATACAAGAATAAGAAACGAAACAAAGATACTAGTGAGCAGAACAAAGGAAAACCATTGGGAAATATCCTCAAATAGAAAATTATTTTTATGGCATGCAAAAGCAGATTTGGAGAATAATGCGAAACCAAAGAAAATATGTAAGAGACTTAATCGAAACAAACCGTATAACGAAAGTTGCATGGACAAAATACTTGAAAGATCTCTTTAGAAGCAATGAAGTAAATAAAGAAGTAGGCTTCACACCAAACATACAAATTAACGAGCCCGTAGCTGGTACTACGGAGGAAGTAGAAAAAGCAGTGAAGTAACTAAGAAACAGAAAATGCCCACGACCAAATCAAATAGCAAATGAGCTTCTAAAGTGCGGAAGCCCCAGGCTGATTGAGGAACTTACAAAACTCACACAAAATATTTTAACAGAACACAAAATACCAGATGAATGGAGATCAAGTATAACAATTTTAATGTTTAAAACAGGAGACAAGCAAGATCCAGCAAACTATAGAGGGGTCAACCTACTAAACACCACTTTAAAGCTAATAACTAAGATATTAACTAACAAACTAAATACGATCATTACATTAGCAGACGAGCAGCAAGAGTTTAGAACAGGCAGATCATGCACAGACTCAAAATTTATTATGCGGCAAATAGTATAAAAATCTGTTGGGTATAACAAGCCAGCATTGATATGCTTCAACGATCTTCAAAAAGCTTTTGGCCGAATACTACTTGAAAATGTAATAGAACTACTGTAAAATAGAGGAATTCCGCAAGACATAATCGATACTATAAAAAACATCTATGCGTTTAACACAATTTAAGCACGAGTAAATGAAGAACTAACAGAACCAATTCAAGTCTATACCGGCATTAGACAAGGCGACTCATTGAGCCCCCTACTATTTAACATGTTATGCAGATGATGCAGTCGTCTTTGTAGAAACCGAAGGCAATCGGCAATCTACAAAAACTTCTAACACTTTTCAATAAAAAGGCAAAAACACTAAATATGGTCATTTCAACTTAAAAAACTAAATGCTTAACAACTTCAAAAGAACCGCTAAGATGCAAACTTGAACTAGAGAATAAGATAATACAGCAGGTTATGACTTTCACTTAGGCCAGTCAATAGAGACCTTGCAAAAGGTCAGGGAAAGTTCTAATTTGGCATATTTGTTTTGTATGCGAACAAAGTTTGAATGAAGGTGAAGTGCGTACTATTAAAAAAAGAGGCTTGAAGACTTTCATACAACCAAGTGGCAAACGGAATGACGGTAAAAGTGCACGGTTCTTAACAAACTTGAGTTCTGTGACTGTGCATGAAGCCTGCAGAAAAAATTAAACGAACGAAAAATTAATCACTGCATTGAAACGTCGAGAAAGCGATGCGGCTCCAGTGGCGCCGTCTACATCTTTGCGATCGGTTGTGCAAACATTCGATTTCAAGCAACATTGTTTTTTATGCAGTGAAAAAATAACTCAGAATTTTTTTTATTAAACAAAAAAAGATTCGTTTGCGTGATCGAGAGATAGTTTTTGAAGTGCAAAAACTATGATACATAGGGCCGGTTGCAGAAAGCAATGTTAAGTCTGGTGTTAGCTAACGTCGCGTCAAAGTGAACAAAATCGCATCAAATTTTGTTTACTAATGTATTAGTTACCATAAGCATTTGAGATTTGATTCGTTTTTGTTCACTTTGACGCGATGTTAGCTAACACCAGACTTAACATTGCTTTCTGCAACCGGCCCATAGTATTTTAGAATTCGCTAGGAACCGCTGTGATGAATAGGGTGAAACGGTAATTGATCGGATACAACACGTGGTCTATTTAATAGCGGTCGATGCTAAATATCATAACTCGTGCATGAAAAAATTCTACAATATGCCATCATCCGGGAAAAAGAGAGGCTATCGACCAGCAACAAATGTCGACGAAGCAATCGAAGCTATTTATTCCTATCTTGAGGAGAACTCTGAGGATTGTCAGTTTTCTCTCGACGATCTGATGAATCAAATCGGAGGAGATTACCGCCCGGATACCAGAACAGTCAAGTCGAGAATGCTTCAAAAATATGGTGATGACATTCTTTTTGCCGTAACAGCCAACAAACCCACAATTGTTTGCTTTCGAAATACAGGAGATAAAGTAATTACAACCGGGGTCGGTAGCTCAGTGGTAAGCATCCTGACTACTGATCTAAGGGTCGCGAGTTCGATTCCCGGTCCCGGTGAGGTTTCCAAAAACAAAAAAATGCAGATGAAAGCCTCTACAGAATGCCATCATTCGGGAGTGATGTAAAGCCGTGTGTCCCATGTTACGACGATGTGTAGCATGTAAAAGATCCCTTGCTAGGGTTGGAACTCCTTAGTCTCGGTAAAATTCTCACATATAATCTCATAAGAGCATTAATTCTTTCCGGAAATTTTTTTGAGTGCGTTCCAACAACGTCGTATTAATTTGCCCGAGCGGGACGCGAGGGCAAATTAGAACGTTGTTGAATGCACGAAAAATAATTTCCGGATATGAATTAATGCTCGAATGGAGATTCGGTAAGAAAATCGTAACGACACAAACCCTAAAAAGAAGTAATGTCTACCTACAAAACATTTCCAAGAAATTTTGTTGTTGTCTTGGATACGGCTCGTGAACTAATTTTTCTATTGGTCATTGATGAGTGTCGTACGATTTTCAGTAGGAATTTGACCATATGACCAAAGCAGTCGATGTCTAAGGTATAAGCCGTTCACGATCTTTTTGGGTCAGGTGAGGCTATGACCATCTAGTAATTTTGTTGGCATAACCTCTGTTGCAACTAAACTCCCTCATGGAAATTGACACTTTTTGTGTTAGGTTAGGTTGTTTTCAGTTTAAGGTTATATTTTATGAATAGGTACATTGTTGCCGGATATTCTTTAGTCTCCACATCAACTCGCGTTCTTTTAAATTTGGTCTGTCCTTTTCAAATTGGAGGTAGCATTGTTTAATGGAAATTTTTTGTTGTAACAAAATTATTTTGGACATTTTGACTTTTCCTTTGACGGAAATTAAAATTATTTTTACACATTTGATAAATCATTTATTTTCTTACGAATATTAAAATAATAAATCTGGCAATGTGGTGACAAGAAAATGTCGAGCAGACACTGACAGAGCAAAAATTGCATCCGCTACATCATGGAATCAGTTAGTCCAACATGAAAAGAAGAAATCATAGCCAACTCGTCCCAAAAAGGTCGTGAACGGCTTATACCTGGTACTCTGCATGCGTAGACCTTGTCCATTAACAAACAAACAAACACAGTAATTACAGACACGTGGTATAATTACAAGCAGAAGGCTTGATCTACAGGAAGAACGACTACGAACTGTTCAAGCTGCAGCAACGATTGTCTTAGAAGACATCAGATATTAATAAGTGTGTGAGATAAACGAGTATCCACTATCGGATAATTTTTTAGATTATATAAATACGGTCATTCCTGAAACATTGCATACTTTTCTGAAAGATGTAATTTTGAAAAATAAGCGCGGCCCTCCAGAGAAGTGACAGAAAAAATGCACAGCTTTGTCTCATGCCCTAATATCTGCAGTAAGACCTAGATCATTCTTGTCGCTTCTACAAATTGGAGTCGGAACATTTCTCTACAAAAAATTCAGATCCAAGCAGCTAATAGAAATGTTGTCATCGCTCGGATTTTCTTCGTCTTACAGTGAATCTATTCTTTTTGAAATATCGGCCGTTATGCGCCCCGGAATTACTATAGAGGCAGGTGCGTTCTCTCAATTCGTATTCTACAACGCTGATTTTAACACCAACACCTTAGATGGTGGTATTCATTGCGTGACACCCAAAACTGCAATTACGCCGGATCAAGTTATTCCACGTTTTTCGCGTACTGTTGACCGTACGGATCGGTACCGCAAATTTCGAAAATTTGCTCCGCTTTGCGTCGCTGTAACTCATGAATTATTCATCTGGAAAAAAAAAGTTTCAGACAAAAGTTGTAGGAAATTTTGTTTCCTACAATTCTTGTAATAACTATTTTCAGCCTAAATGGCAGAGGAGAGGAGATATATACGAAAAACTGATTTTTGGTACCTTTTTAGCAAGATGGCGGCGCGAGCGGCGCCCTTTCAAGGTCGCAAACTTAGTATGTCAATTAGCACATGCGACTCTACAAGTATGCCAAATTAGAACTCTCCCTGACCTTTTGCAAGGTAAGCCCTAATTTACGTCTCTATTGACTGGACTATCTAGACATCAATATAGCAAATGACAACAACACCGAAATGAAGTAAGGCTACAAATAAGAAACGCAAATAAAACAGCGAGATGTTTGAATGACACGATAATATAAGAAAGTAGTGTAAGACAGAACCGATCAAAGAATGGGTACTAAAACAAAGAATAGAATGGAACCAACATATAAATAGAATGCCCAATGATGGAATTGTAAAAATTGCCCGAGATAAATCACCCATAGGAAGACGAAACACAGGTCGACCTAGAAAATGGTGGAGTGACAACCTAAGATGAATCAAATAAATGAGGCAATTCCGAAGAATGAAAGACCTAAAATAGAAGACGGAAGAAGAAGAGAGGCTAATAGGCGGTAATACACATGGAAAAAACAATCATGTAGATTGAATTAGCTAAAAGCAGTAAATCGAAAATCGGCGTAAAAAGACCAGAACGGCATAGCCAGCTAACTCCGTTCCCAAGCAAAATGTTTGACAGCTATCAAACCATAATAGACCGCAAATATTTACCCAGCTTCGGACTTAGAAAAACGAGTAGCGTCGTTTACAAGACGGCTTTATGGAACCCGCCGACGTAGACGTGATGAAACAACGATGGACGAGTTAAAATGGAGTGCTCCTCGTTAAATTGCTGACAGCTGTCGAGTTTCTGAAACGCGCCCTGCGCACGGACCTTCGCGTTCAGACGTTCAGCGCAAAATACTCCCTTCTACTGGCATGAAACCAGTGGCGGGGTCCTTATTTCAAACCAAGGTAACATATGTTATAAATAGATAATAAAATCAAAATGAGAAACTTGGGGAAATGTTACAAATGTTACAACAAAAGTAAACCTTCAGAAAACACTTTCAACTTCTAAATCGCATGGAAGACGATATAAGCTTACTCACATTATACATAAGCTAATATATATAAAGCCAATCGTTCGTGCAAACATTGAAATTCAAGTGTGAAATATTTGTTTCGAGAAAGTAGGTTTTGAGAATTGACTTCTGTACATACATAGTAGTAAAAAATACTTTTCAAACAATCTTTAAAGCTTTCCTTATCACCGCTAGCAAAATAATCACTTACCGTCAACATAATCGTTAATTTATTACTACATACCTTCAGTAAACAACTTAATTACATTAAATGTATTATTAGAATTTGTTTTCAGCAGCTCAAAATCTAATTATTCGGAATATACAACTACTTATGAAATTCTAACCACCTGAGCCGTGCCTCTCAAAGCCAAAGAGCGCACGTTCCTAAAGAAACAATAAAGCAACTTTGTTGAACAAACAGGAATTTCATAAACGAACTGTCACCTCTCCAAATTTTTCATAAATTACACCTACTCGGCTCGGCTCAATTCTCAGAAGTTATGAGCTTTCGAAAGGCATCTCCTTCTGTGAATGACAATTTCTCCAAGTGGGTCAGACTTCTATCTCGGCAGTCGTAATATTACAATTGCCCCATGGCTCTTGACGAAGCCTTGGGGAAAATTGTGCACATGTGGCACTACTTTAACTGGCAAATTGCAACGACCATATATTAATAGGCTTGTTTTCCCGGCCCCACGTGGGTCGAACTCGCAAAGTTGTAGTTCGCAGCGTGCCTCGATGCTCTGTCAACAAGTTGTCCATTTCGCCGCCCTTCTTACGACTTACACATCCGACATTACATTGCAGATTGGATCATTTATAAACATTGCGTATTTGCCCCGACTTCACAAGGATTTTTTGGGTCGGGTCTGATGTACGGAATTCCCACGTGGAAACTCTTTTTGCTCGAGGTCGATTGGGGTTCTGCGGGGATTGTTTCGAATCAGAATAAAGCAATATGTTACGTTGGTTTTTATTTTTAAAGGTAGCTTTACTAGAGGGAACGAATGATTCTAATTAATAGTACGCCAAAACATATATGTAAACACGAAACAGAATAAAATTGCGTACGAGAAATGTTCATCAATAATAAATTTTAAAAAACATTTATTTGTATGGCAAGCAGATCTGTCAAGAACGCCCTTACTTGGTCAGAAAAATATTACTGCGGATTACTATTACCTTCATTATGGAAATCTTGTAAACGGTAAAAGACCCAGTTAAGTTATAATAAAATAACTTATTAGCTCAGCTCATAGGTGACATTTTAATTAAAATAACTTTTGCATTTGTAAAATTCAATTGTAAATAAAGCTACAGAGAAAAATGTTCATAACGTCTTCAATAAAGAAAGCGCACTGCAAAAAACAACTTAGGCTAGTGCGAAAACTGTTGAAGAGGGTTCAATATTAAGTACAAAATTACTAAAAATATCTTAATGTATTTTTTCTACTCCTGTAACTAAAATGCCATTTAACATACTAACATACACGTCGCTAAGTGACCTTTTAATCATGCCTTCATAACCTATGACTAAAGAGCCTCTTAGTCATGAGCTGAAGTTGGCAACGATGTTTTAGTCATGGGGTGAAGTTAGGTTCAAATAGTATTTGCTTTATTAGCCACAGCCAAAACTAAAATCAAGTTAGTTTTCAACCGTCACTTTGACGTTTGTCAAGCATAGTTTAACCTAATATAATAAATGTCAAAATTTTAATGAAATAATATGATGTTATATTCTCTAAATTTGTGGTCGTAGAAAAAGTATAGTATGCAACTCGTTTTATAAACTTATTAGTCACTCTTTTATTAAACACTCGCTCCGCTGCGCTTCGCTCGTGAGTAATAAAACTCGTGACTAAAATGACGTTTATAAAACTTGATACATAATATACTATTATCTACTTTGCGTTCGTACTGAGGCTATTACGATACGCAAACGCGATGCTATAATAAAAATATAAAAATTTTCATTTTTTTTTTATTAAAAAAGTGGCAAAGTAGATAAAATACTGTATGATACCTCTTTTACAAGGCATTTTGTAGCACTTACTTCTTTAGGGCACTCCCCGCTTCGCTCGTCGTACCCTAAATCCGTGTGCTACAAAATGCTTCTTATAAAATTCGTATCATAATATACTATAATCATACTCGAACAGTAAAAGAAAACACTTACTAATGCGAGTTACACTAACTCGCGAAAACATCCCATTCAAACCTGAGCTCCTTGGCGGAATACGAGTGCTAGTCAAATTCTTTACGCGCTCAGCTAAACAACGCTACCTAACATAATTGTTTATCGTCGCATTATGAAGGGCACGATGATGACAGGGACGATCGCAGACGAACTGCGTCCAAGCCCTAACGATGAAAACGTGATTCGTGCAGACACACAGACAAGCACAACACGCGTTTGTATAAGAATGTATAGCTACAGTATACAATACCTATGATTCACCCTTATGCCATAATATTTTTGTTTTATTTTCATTACAGAACTAAACAATTGAATCGTTTATATATAATCCGATTCGAATCAACAATAGCCCCAAGTGATTTTTATATTATTATAGTTTCGAACAAATGTTCCATACCTTTTAAAAATATCTACCATGATGTCTATACTAAAGCACAGTTGAGTAAAATTTCAGGCTACTTTCCTAGGCTTATTTTCTTTAGCAACTTTTAGCGTAACTATTCGGTAATCGGCCATACGAGCTTACGTTCAAGGAAAGAATTATTTACAGCATCTGCTTTCATAATTATATGGTAAACAAGTTTAAAGAGAAATGCTTTATCACTTGTTAAGATGTGATTGATTATTGCTAATATGTAATAATAATAATAATAATAAAACAGTTAGAATAACCAGGAATAGAGCCCCGTGGATCACTGAGAACATCAAATTACTTATGTCACTTAGAAACAAAGCTAAACAAAAATTTAAGAGAACTATAAATTGTTGCGTAACTACACTACTACTGCCATTAAGAATGAAAAGAAAGCTTATTTCGAATTTACGCTGAGAAACAATAGTCCGAAAGCTATGTGGAGCGAGCTTAAATCCCTAGATATCGTGAAGACCAGGAATTGTGTTATTCCAGATGATCTTCTCAATCCCGATGCAATCAATGATTACGATATAAATGCCGCTCCTATTGTGAACAATGATAAAGTTGCGGAGCTGGGTCAATCATATTTAACAAATCAGCTTGTTGATAACATCACTAAGTTTAAATTTTCATTTGTTACTGATTCAACCATTTTATCAATTATCAATAAATTAAAAAGTAATAGTTCTGGTGCTGACGGAATCAGTTTACAAATTCTTAGATATTGTTCTCCAATTATAATACAATATATCACACACATAGTCAACTCATGTTTAGCTACTTGTAAATTTCCAAGTGAGTGGAAAAAAGCTATAGTCATTCCTGTGCCTAGTACCTAAACCTACTGACTATAAAGACTTAAGACCAATTAGCTTAGTTCCAACTTTATCTAAAGTATTAGAAAAAGTTATTGATGCACAGCTGAGGGGTCATCTGGAGCAATACAATATCTTACCTAGCAATCAATCTGACTTTCGTCCTAATCATAGCTCTACTACCGCGCTGGCTCAAGTACTAGACGATATTATAACTGCACATGATCAAGGTAACGCTTCAATACTTGTCTTACTAGATTTTAGCAAAGCCTTCGACACCATTAACAATGAGCTTCTGTGTGCTATCTTAAATTATATAGGTCTTGCCAATGATTCAGTTGAATTACTACGCAGCTACCTGAGTGACAGGTGTCAATCTGTTAGGTTGTCTTGTGGCTCATCTGGGTCAAAAGAAGTAACTAGAAGAGTACTTCATGGCTCTATCCTTGGTCCTCTCTTGTACGTGACTTATACCTCTACATTTTTAAAGTATTTTATCTACGACAGTGTGTAAAATTGCCTTTTAGATGGCAGTTTTAAGTTTGTAAAACGACTGCTTGATAACATGTTTTCATTAGTTTACGTCGTCAGTAGTTACGTGTTTAAAAGATTTCATTAGGCATGTTGTGAGTAGCAACGTGTTTTAAAATTTTTAAAACACTCAAAATTACGACCGGTTGCAGGTAATCCTAATTTACATTTTTTTATATTTACCGTGTTTTCTAGATACTATCGTAGATAAAATATTGTACGATACACATGCGTAAAGCATCTTCTTTAATCACTCGCGGGGCTTAAAACGCTCGCTCACTCGCGTTTTAACTCTGCCCCACTCGTGACTAAAGAGTAGCTTTACGCACTTGTATCGTAAATTACTATTAACTCAACAGTTTTTAACGTAATCTATAAAACATTTGTTCTTAAGGCTGCTGTTTGTTGGATGGTATATCTACTCATCTATTGTTATGATATGCAAAAGGTAATTTTAAAATATGGATGATAGAAATGATGAATTTGGAAGGTTAATTATAATGAAATCATAAGGGTTTAATAAAAATTGGGTGTAAAGTTCAATAAGAATGATAAAATTAATTAAGACAATGAGTAAGCTAATTTGAGGTATAAATAGCAATTGAGTATTCAAATTTTGATAGCATGTAATAATAGGATATTTAAAATTTATAAGAGGGCAAGAAGAATTGTATCTAATAGAAATGAAAATTTTCTTTAGTCAGTTGTAAAAACAAACTCATAAAAAAGTGTACAAATAATCTCGAAATGTTTAATTTTGATCAATGAAAGTTAGAAAGTATGCCTTATTTGTATAGTTATTTGGTAATACACAAATTTAAAGGATATTAACAAATCTACGAGGTGCAGAAATGAAAATGAAATAATAATTGATTAAAACTAAACAATCAGTGAAGAGATTGTCTAATACAGTGAATTAAATAAAAAGAACCAGAGAACTAACAAATTGGAGGAAATTGGATTTATTGGTGAAGGTGACACATAATTAAATATTCATTGGTTACATTGGTAGTTGTATGGAAGTGAGGTCATTCATCTAGAAGGAGGTTAGTAAAAGTGCCAGCTAGAGTTGGACAGCTTCTGTGGGGTTGCTGAGTGCAGAGGACTATCTAAGGAATAAACAAGATAAGATCAGATTAATTTATAAAGCTGAAACTTACCAGGAGTCTATTGGCGTGAAGGTGACGTTTGATAAGGGGAGCGATTCCGGATTCTGCGGAAGTTTGGAGTTGGTTGACAGGGATAAGCTGTAGGTGTGGCATAAGGTGAACATCGGGATTTCTTGAGGATAGGAGCAGTGGTATTTAAATATTGGCAGTGTGAGCTAAAGAAGTTATAAGGTTTGTGTTAGTAATTAATATCAAAGCATTTTGAATAACGAACAATATAAGAAACAGTAAAATACAAAACAGTACTTACTTTGGTGAGTTAATTGATAGTTATGTCAATGTAAAAATAGATTTGTCAATACCTGGTTTGAGTGAATGTAGAGGTCGGGTTGACATTTGATGTCATTAAATAGTCAAGAATTAAAATAAAAATTTAAACTTCAACTAATAGAGATCTAGATTTGGCAAACCACCCTGGATAAGAGTACTTAATTGAAATAATTGATTTGAAAGTAATTATAGGTTTATTAACATGGTGCATTACATTAATTAAGGGCAAGCTCAAAATAAAATAGTCACTACATAAATTATATGACTAGTTCAAATGTGGCGCTATCGCTAAAAATAACACTATATTTACTTTTACTATTACTATTTTTATTATTATTACTTCAACTCTAGTAATACTTGTTTAGTTCTGATACATTTTTCTTTTGTAAGTGTACCTACTTTATTTCTCGAAGTTGGTGGGTTGTTCATTATTTTCCCTGGCTTTGGAAGTTAGTGTTATTATAAACTGTTGAAACGTAAAAACATTAACAGTATATATGACTGACATGGCGTTCTGGGTCTGTAGTGAACTTTACCACCGCATCGAATTTATGTAGATTTGGAGTGTTGAATTTTGATTATTTTTTATTACTTTACAATTATGTCAAGGTTTCAGTGGAAGAGCGGTCTTTTAGACCGAACTGCGCCTTGGGGTTTCTGCAACTATTACACTGCAATTATTTCTGTAATTACTAGTTATATACTTAATTTTAATTGCAAGAAATAAAGACATTTATTATTATTATTATTAATAATAATAATAAGTTGCATTGCTTAAATTACTCTCTACCTACATACCTTCTCACCCTAGAATATTGTGTATGTCGTATGAAACTTGTTAAGTATACAACATTTCATCCAGAACTTGTATGATACAGTCTATCACATAAGAGGCACTGGTGATTGAACTTCAGTTTCTGAACTCGAATAGGGTGCTATTTTGGAACAATTACCTGGGCAACACGTTAACATGTTTTATTGTTCATTGAAATGTTAAGTAGTGTTTAACATGATCCCGTCCTCGAATGTTAAGATACATTTAACATACGTGTTAAATGTATCTGACGCGATCATGTTAAACACTGATTTCGATTTAGCAGTTTTTAGTATATATTATTGATTCAAAATTATTGCCTCAATGAACAATAAACTAATGAACGCATTTCGAGGAGTAACCGTCTTAACGTTTCTCACATAAATTACCACTCTCGCTTCGCATACTCGAATGTTAAGACTGGGTTACCCCTCTAAATACGTTAATTACTATTATTGTGTCTGTACATGTTTGTAGCCGGAAAATTCGTTTGGAAACCCTTTGCTTATCAGTAATCACTAGATAGTGGGTCAAGTGCTCAAAACTGTCTACTTTAATAAAATTCAGCTACTGCTAAGCTACTGTCATTTTCTAATGCATTTAGTCTTTCCTTATATCTATGTATTCGTATTTTAACTTTGGTTCGCGTATATTTAACCCTAAGTATTTATACTTTATAACACAATTCCTGTAATTCCGTCTAGCATTAGACATTAACAACACAATGTGCATTTTTCAAAATCATCGTCAATTTACTTAAATTTTGCGACACTTCCAGTTCTACGATTCCTTATATAATTTTTCCTGATTATAGAGTCATACGCTTTTGGGATAAATATATGTATATGTGATAATTCCAATTTATGTTCGTAGCAACTGATTTGAAATAGCTTTAATACGAATATTTGATCAATCAACAATACTTCTCAAGCTCTAATGATATTCACCATTACCTATATATTTGAGGACATGTTTTAAAGATTTTATCTAAGAGAACAATTCTGCAATCATTACATATTCATATTGGTCTTAAGAATACTGGTCTTCACATTAATTCAATCTTCTTAAACTCCAAACTTCAATTATTTAACGACTCGCCTTCCATCTTCCCAGGTTGGTGGTTCTATTATTTTTGTAATTCTACATTCTACAGTTATTTCTATTCTCTTCAGCTGATATTAGAGCTTCCTTTGTATTTTTCCTATACGATCAACCAAAAGCTCGTACAAATTGTATTGTTGGTAATCCATTTACAATATCAAAAAATAATTTCTATAACTACATATTGCATGTCCGCAAATAAACTCGTTTTCTTAGTATTCTTCTGCTTTCGGTTTTTCTCGCTATTGTAATGGTTCTATTTAATTTTGTCGTTGGCAGCTTTAGATTCTTCTTGTGAATGCATACCTATTCCTGTTTTATTATTTATTACTAATTCAATCGAATTTTGGGGTTGAGATTTTGGTGCGGCTAGCACCACCTCCTTGCTCCTCGGAAACCCAAATCGAGAGTTCGGTTTCGTGGGTTGAAACTCCATTTCTTATCTCGAGATCATCCAGGCACCCGCAGCTTTCTGAAGAGGTAGTGCAGTTATTTCCAGCGAGATACAGACCGTATGAATTACTTTTTTCACTGTACCTGATCATGGGTCGCTCTCCACCTCAGGTAGGTTTTTATCTCTTTTAGTTTAGTGTTGCTCATTAGGTTATTTGCGCTATAGACCCGTTAGGAAACGCTAGGAACAGCGAAACCGTTTTAGTGCATTCGTTTGGCGACGCCATGTAAATATTTTGCCGCCTGTACCGCTCCCGTTTGTGGTAGCTGGAAAATTCTGAGGTTCTACGAGTTTTGTTCCGCCCTTCATCGCAACCAAGTTTGGCGACCCAGCACTCCCCGGAAAACCACGGTCATGGCCGAGTTAGGGCATTAGCCCTATTTTAAAATTTTTACATTTAATTAAGAGTTGTGGGTACGATAGTACCAAGAGAAGTTTTCTTTTTAACGCCTAAGACAGCCAGCGAAAGGTATTTAAATATTATTTTGATACTACGTGCTATATTTTTCGAAGACCCATAGACATATTTTCGTTATACGATGTCTAGATGTTTTCGTGATGAATTCTTGTATTGTGGGAATATCTGTTTCTCGATGCAACTGACAATTTCTTACAAACCACTCAGCATTAGTTATTGTATAATCTGCAACTTATGTTGCTGTTTAACTTCTATTGGGGATGCTGGATCTGTGAGTGTTATACTTGTACCACCTATGTTGCTTACTTCTTCTGCCACTTTACGGGTGTGGTCGATATCGTTTATATCATTTCCGTTGAATGTGGTGGAAAAACAATTATCAAGTTGTTGGGCAAAGATTTCGCATTTGTCCTTATCTTCAGTATATGTGACATCATTGTTTTTAAGTGGTGGTATGATAGTGGGTTGCCTTAAGATTCTTTTCGTTGCTCTCCACATATTAGGGTCCCCTGGGTTGAGTGTCTAAATATAATAGTTGTATGAGTCTATTCTAAATTGGTCCAACTCCTCTTTAACTCGTCGAATCAGCATGTTTAGGCGAGTTTTAACCACATGATCTCTAGTGTTTTGCCATAATCTACGTGTACAATGCTTTTCACGAATCAAATATTGTATGTGTGTTGGGAGAGTTTGACTGTTTGAAGGCTTTTGAGGTCTGGTGGGCATAGTAGATTGGTTAATTGCCAGTTCAGCTGCGTCCTTGAAGCATTTTATCGCTGGGCATATTAACTGGTTGTTCGAAAAAGTTCCCAGTTAATAGGGCCGTTTATGAACCTAGGAAGTTTGGGATAATAGTATGGAGAACTGTTAAGGGTAAAAACTACTGGCAGGTGATCAGAATCAAGTTCTGTTAGAACTGACTGACCTATTGGTAGCGTCAAGTTCTTATGTAGGATAATATCCAAAATATCGGGCTGTTGATTGCTTCTGTATGGATAATATGTGTATTCAGCGTGAGCAGAAATATCCTCTGCCAATTGAGAGGTAAAATTAATTAGCTTTACTCCATTAGGATTAGTTACTCTGCAACCCCAGTTCTTATTTTTGCAGTTGAGATAGCCTACTAGCAGCGTGGGCTGTGATCCTTCAAATATGTTTTTCAGTTCTTGTAGATCAAGTTTGTTATTTGGCGATTTATATGCAGAAATGATTGTGATTGAAGTGTGGTTCGTTATTGTTAGTTTAATTGATACGGCTTCGAGATTATGAATGTTTGATAATTTCACTGATGTGGCAATATTTTACGTTTAATGGTTACTGTAGAGCCTCCCCATCCTATTGCAGATTCTCTATCTTTTCTGTAAATGTTATATTCCTGTATAGTGAATTTTTCATTTTTAATTACATGTGTTTCGGTGATACAAGCTATGTCTATGCCATGCCGTGCAATAAATGAGATGAAGGTTGAGCGCTGGGCTTTAATGCCGTTGGCCTTCCAGTTTAGGAGGATTAACTTTGGTTTAGGATTCATTTCCGTATCATGTCTATCGCAGCTCCCTTTTTACTTCCTTTTACAATAAAGGAAGTATTGGATTCACCCCAAAAATTCGAAATTGAGTTTTCAACAGATCTTCACGTTTTGGGGTCCCCTGAACCCAAAAAACATATTTTT
Source organism: Agriotes lineatus (assembly GCA_940337035.1). Taxonomy (NCBI): domain Eukaryota; kingdom Metazoa; phylum Arthropoda; class Insecta; order Coleoptera; family Elateridae; genus Agriotes; species Agriotes lineatus. The sequence continues at coordinate 10,206,588 of OW679200.1, forward strand.
TTTCATTGGTCTGTCTGTCTGCCTGTCTGTGTGTCTGTCTGTGAACAGAATATCTCAAAAACGAAAAGAGGTATGGCGTTGAAACTTCATATATATGGTTTGTGTACTATGTAGATGCGACAGCAAGCTTTTAAAGAAAATCGCATAACCGGAAGTAGGTGTTTACTCTTGTGATCTTTCAGTTTTTTTCGATTTTTTCAAAAACGGCTCTAACGATTTTTTTCAAACTTCACATTTTTATTACATTTTGAATGTGTATTGATCTGCGATAAGCGACTTTCCAGTTGAATACTTCTAAAACGGGTTTCTTTTGTTTTTCTTTCCATTTTTTTAATTAACTCCTATTTTAAATAGTACACCCTATATATTATTACATTTTTGAATTTAGCTTAAAATTCTAGATAAAATTTGTATCTTCAACTAACGCTCTATTTTGTACCGTTTTCGTAGAATTTGTAATTTTTGGAAAATTTTTGACAAATGCTTAAAAATCTAAAATAAATTTTTTGGCTAGCTATAAGATCACTGTAAAAGGAAGTTGTGTGCGTGTATCACACCAGATTTTTAGTTATTTCTACTCTTTTCAAGGGAGCTTTCAGCCTTCGAAAGCAGTAGTACACAAGCGTGTACAAGTACGTTTAGTACTTAACTTCGTGCATATGTTTGATCGCTGATCGTTATTAACTACTCCCACATTTCTCGCTCAAATAGAAATTCTATAGTTCGTTAAGCTATAATTTTAATGGAGTATAGTTAATGTTTCATCTTAATTTACTGTAATTTGTAGCTCATAAATATAATTTACTCTTTACGAAAATTCATTTGTTGGGTTTTTAATTTGGTAATATTGGCGGTCTATTACAATGCTTAACTCATTTAATTTCTAAATTATATTTTGTATTAACAGTGTGTTAAAACAATAGGCGGATTTATTTAACTGTGAATTTGGTTGTTCAGCGAAATGTAGGAGATTAATATGAACCGCCTGTCATTAAGTTTTGTGTTTGTTGTGTAAGATAACTTGTGTCATTTTTATGATTACAATTAATTATTCGCAACCTTACTATGTAATCAAATTTGCGGCCATTTTCTTCTAGTAATAGCTTTTGAATATGAAGTTGTGCTCATTTAAACTAGGGCTGTATGATTCGTATAATCGGTACCAAGCACATTAATTAATTAAATCCTTTGAATTTGAAAATAAACCTTCGTGTGCTATTTATTCATTGAGTATTTTATAGTTGTTATACCGTGTGATTTTAAATGCTCTTTCATCAAGTTGCCTTTGAAATATTTGTTCTATGAAGAATATGTTGGTGGCATATTCGAGGTTAGCATGTTAGGTTTCATGTCAGTCTGTGTCAAAACTGTCGGAAAACCTAACCTGATAACTTCGAATTTGACATAGACTTACAGTGCCACCAACATATTATTCATACAACAAATATTTTAAAGGCAACTTGATGGAAAAGCATTTATACACCGTTACAAACAATTTAGAGGTGAAATGTAGTGTATGAATATTCAAAGGATTCAGTTTTATATTTATCCAAATGGTCATATTAACTACTTGTCGTGTGATTCTGGCTTAATATTTATTTGAGACCTACGCCAATTTGAGCATTGATATTTTACTTTTTATGTAATTGTGTTATTACGGAGCATTAAAACTGAAGTTAAACTGCTCTAAGAGATTCATTCAAATTTTATTTATCCATGCTTTGGCTTCTTCATTTCTCTTTTACAACTTGTTTTCATAAAAATGCTTTCAGTTTGTTGCTACAAGGAGTACATATTTTTTACTTATTCTTGTTCGAGCTTCTGGTTAAACCCACGAGCAGCATTTGCTAATTTCGTTCGTCGTACACAGTCAAAGTGACGTAACACTATTCATAATATACTATTAGTTTTGTAAACTACATATAAAGAATCGAGTAGTAGGTACTTACTCCAAGCGTGAAATAACTACGGCAAATAAAGCTTCACATTTCTTGAAGTATAAATCGATACCGAACCGTTTAACTGGTTTTACTGGTGTACTTTTTTGTCGAATTGACTCGATATTGTTAATTCTTGTTTGCGAAACGTTTCACCCCTTACAAAGAGGAATAAAAAGTTTTCTACTGTGCAAAGAATACAATCCGCAATCTTAAAAATGAGCATGAATGTCAGAGTACTTCATGAAGTCAACGAGAAATACAATTGAATACTTTGTCCAATATTGACACAATGTGTCAATTGATAAAGTTTTCCAAGAAAAGTACTTTCAACAAATACCTTGTCAAGGTCTCGCTTTTTACAAAGCCAAGCTAATGCTCAACTGTGTACACTGTTTATTAACTTTATAGTAATTTTCAAGCTCAGCATAGCGTTCGGTTTCTAGAAATATTTAGAAATATATAATGTATAGTCATGAATATAAAGATAGACATGAACACGTAAATAATATTATTTGAGTTTCTAAACCAAGAAACTTTTATTTTCAGCATTTTATTGTATATTTGAGTATAACGTTCTACGAAAGTTCCCGTAGCAAAGTAAATGTAATCCGTGCTTCACCAAAAACTCTAAATTGAAATCCGATCAGAAACCATCCTTTTATAAAGTAATTTAATTACTTTGCAAATTAATCTTGGGTCGGCCCCTTTTCATGTTGATCTGAGGGCGAAAAGTTGGGCTAGAAAATAAGCAACAAGAACTTTGCGACGTACTTGCAAAACAACAACAAGGAGCTTCACTAAAGTGTAGGCTAAGCTCTTTATTTCATTAACTATTCCGTCAGTCTGCTTGTTTTCAGATGTTTAGTGGCTAACGCCTTTAAGTAGTTGCACTGTAATGTTCGGTTTAGTTTTACATCTAGATTATACACCAAATTGTAACATAGAAGACTTAAAATATTACTAAATTTCTCATAAACATACGACAAATTATATTAGCTGAACGAGTAATACCACTAAGATGTAATTGTTATCACCCAATTATACAACTTCTGTTATGAGAGATTTTAATGAAAAATTAGCTTGAAAAAAGCTAAGCTAACGATAAAAGATAAGACATTTTAATTGCGACAATAGAAAAACAGAGAAGATGTATTGTGCAATTTTATACAACAATAAAACTTGTTCGCGTTAAAAACAGTACCTTTTACTAAATAAGTTTAAAGAAAATTGAATTTATTTGTAGACTAACTAGATCGATTCTGATAGGAAAGTTATCATGGACTAGTTAGAGCTAAACTGTTAGCAAAATAGTTAATATACAAGGAAGAATAAATACTGTCCTATTATCAATTTTATGATCTAGAAGAGGAACTTGAAGAAATGGGACATAATTAGGTTATGCAAAAACAGAAAATCTAGTGAGACTACAGTCTCGAAACTTAAGGTTCTATAATGGCCTTGACAGCGAAAGTCAACGTGGTGTGGAATTTCTCATACACCACAAAATAATATTGTTCATTGTTTTCGATAGACTAGCATACGTCACACTAGAAGCCTCTGGGAAGCATAAGATGAAAATGATGCAGATACGCGCACCAACGGCGATGCATGGAGATGCGGACCTAGAAATGCTATAATGTTGAAATAGTAAACAGTAGTGTATGCTGTAGGCAAAGTTTAAATAAACATCATTAACTGCAAACGAAAAAGGCATTACAACCAGGCAGGGGAAAGTTTAAATTGCTTTGACAGTAAATATAAATAGTAACTAGTTGTGATTGCCCTTCAATAATCATATATAAACGGTGAAAAAATCAAAAACTAGATCAGATACCGAGTAGTCCTCTGAGAGACATCAGTAGTCAAGATGCGTAAGTTTTAACTATCAGCTTCTATTATATTATTTGTTCTATTGCCATTGTTATCTATATAAAAAGTATATAATAAAAATATGTGCAAATGAAGCCTCTTATTCGCTGTTTACAAATTCGAACAAGAACTCATTTAGTCGAACGTACCAGTACAAGATTCAGTAAATCTTATACAACAATGCTTCGTTCCTCAAGGACTCCGAGAAAACGATCCAGAGTTAGTAAGGATGTGCCTCACGACGACCTACTTTCTTTGGGAAGAAATGTACTACGAGCAAAAGGAAAGAGCCGCTATGGGATCCCCTTATCTCCAGTCATTGCTAATATATTTATGGAAGCCTTTGAAGAAGAAGCTTTTCAGTCTAGCCATCTCAAACCTAAATGCTGGTTCCGCTACGTCGATGACACTTTCGTTATATGGCCCCATGGAAAAGCAGCTCTTGAAGTTTTCTTGGCACACTTAAATAACCACCATGCCAAAATAAGATTCACTATGGAAACTGCAGAAAATGGACGCCTACCTTTCCTGGACACGCTAGTGAAACGAAACACTAACAACAGATTAAGCCATACAGTCTATCGAAAGAAGATTCACACTGACCGCTATCTGCATGCTTCGTCTCATCATCATCCCCAACAAAAGAGATCATTAATCAAGACTCTTATTCATCGGGCCAACGCTATTTGTGACGAGGACAGTAAACCACAAGACAAAATTTTTTCGTTTATTGACGCAAAATCTTTTTTCGTGGCGAAAAATTTGATTAATACAACTAACCTCCATGCAAAATATCATCAAAACGTCAAAATCACAAAAACAGTTAATTAATGAAAAAGAGTGTATTCATCAAAAACAGTGTATTATTAGATCTATTAATCCATCCTTTTTTAGGAAAAATAATTCATTAATATTGAAATTAACAAGCGGTCAACGGTAAAATTTGTTAATATTAAAAATTATTTGTATTCTAAGGCAATACATTAACAAGCCTACGTCTATGCTCAGCGGTAGGGTTACTGCAATGGCGTCGGCGTAAGAAGGGGTGTAGGCGTTACCTTGGTCGATTCTAGTAATTGATTGGTGAATATGTTTAATGCTTTTATTCCTACGGATACGATTATATGTACAAACCAGACTTAATATTATATATACAAAAACAAACAAAAGAAAAACATGACAAAAAAAAATATATATACAAAAGGGTCCTCTAGACCCGGGCTCTGGGTACGCGGGAGGTGATGGGGCGGCCTTTCTTACTGGCCGGAGGCGGTGAACGCGGCCTGGGCGCAGTCCGGTCCTTCCGGGAAGCAGTCCGGGGCGCGGCTTGGGGCGGGCGCTGGGTGGCCCTCCTGGGACGTTGGCGGACCGAGCAGGCCTCTCGGGGACGGCGGCTTCCTCCTGCGGTTGCAGCGGCGGCGGTGGCGACTGGCGACGGGGCGGCGAGCTGAGAGCAGCGGCGGCGGCAACGTCGGTGGCAGTGCTGATCTCCTTGGCGGAGGCGGCGGTTGGCGGCTTCCTTCTGCGGTTGCAGCGGCGGCGGTGGCGACTGACGACGGGGCGGCGGGCTGTGAGCAGCGGCGGCGGCAACGTCGGCGGCGGTGGTGATCTCCTGGGCGGAGGCGGCGGCTGGCGAAAGTGGCTTTCCAAAGACGGCAGGCAGCAGAGTCCAATGCGTGGGATTGGCTCTAAGTCCACGAGGGGGATAGGCTCTGGAGAGGCTGGAGCTGCTAGCTGGTCCTGGAAGCTGAAGTGGCTCGAACTCCAAGTCCCACGAAGGCGGCAGACAGCTAAGTCCAGTGAAACGGCTGTTGGTCCTGGAGCTGAAGTGGCTCGAACTCCAAGTCCCACGACGGCGGCAGACAGCTAAGTCCAGTGAAACGGCTGTTGGTCCTGGAGCTGAAGTGGCTGCTGGTGGTCCGGGAAGCTGAAGTGGCTGCTGGTAGTCCTGGAAGCTGAAGTGGCGGCTGGTGGACTCTCCTTGGCTGAGTAAATTTTTCCAAGTCCCAGGAAGGCGGCAGACAGCTAAGTCCAGTGAAACGGCTGTTGGTCCTGGAGCTGAAGTGGCTGCTGGTAGTCCTGGAAGCTGGAGTGGCTGCTGGTAGTCCTGGAAGCTGAAGTGGCGGCTGGTGGACTCTCCTTGGCTGAGTGAATTTTTCCAAGTCCCAGGAAGGCGGCAGACAGCTAAGTCCAGTGAAACGGCTGTTGGTCCTGGAGCTGAAGTGGCTGCTGGTAGTCCTGGAAGCTGGAGTGGCTGCTGGTAGTCCTGGAAGCTGAAGTGGCGGCTGGTGGACTCTCCTTGGCTGAGTGAATTTTTCCAAGTCCCAGGAAGGCGGCAGACAGCTAAGTCCAGTGAAACGGCTGTTGGTCCTGGAGCTGAAGTGGCTGCTGGTGGTCCGGGAAGCTGAAGTGGCTGCTGGTAGTCCTGGAAGCTGAAGTGGCGGCTGGTGGACTCTCCTTGGCTGAGTGATTTCTTACTGCCAGCGTCTGACTATTTAAAGGAGCCAGTCCTTTGTCCAACGCGATCTCGACGCTCATTGGTCGAAGTAGAAGGGATGTTTTGCCCGATTTCGATATATTTTGAAATTATAGCATTTAATTGAGCGGCGTGATCAATTATCGACTTGGTTTGAGTCGCAATCAATAGTTGATGAAATGCCGATTCTAACGACACCCAATTTGCTATGTTTTGAGTAAAAATTAGCTCAACTTGGAATTTTTAATGCAATGTTCCGCGTAAAGCTTAATTAAGTATTATTCTTATGGCGTGTGTTAAAAAGTTTGTTATGCTTTGATCGGTTGCGCGCTATTTTTATAAGATTTTTGAGACCAATTTCGCTTTTCTGGGACGCCTCCTTCCGTTAATTAAAATTTAATTTGTAATCTGCATCTTTGCCCGCTGTACTCGGTCGTGGCCCCTGATTTCTTCGTTACAATATGCCTTTCCCCGGGCCGCTGAACTCTCGGCCGCTCTCCCGGGCGCGTGTTTGGCTGCCTGATGGAAAAATTGCTTTTTCTCCACCTGTATATGTGCTAGCGCTCTGTGGTTTGTTTTAATAGGTAGCGGTTAATTTTTCCTATCTTCTGGTATCCTTTATGTGTGATTAAAACAGAGCGCACTCTGTTTTAAGGGCGTTTTAGTGAAAAATTCTTAATTTAATCTGCAAACATTCGTGAAGCGTATTTCGCTGGCTGTCACCTTTCTTGGCCGGCCGGCTCCAATAAAGTTTATGGTTGCAATCTTGCTGCACTTTAGAAATTCGTTTTAAGGACACTTATTTTTATGATTTTAGGGTTTTGAAAGATACTTCTGCGTAGGATCGCGGCGGTTTGTTAAACAGATGTAATATTCTTTGTTCTTCGGGCGCCTTTCGGGCGGCGTACGTTTCCTTTGTTTTTATTCGATCTGTTTAACGGTTCATATCAATTCCCCCCTCCTTTGGCGTCCGCGATCCGGGCAAAAAAGATTAGGGAGAGAAGGGGCGGAGTTGGTCTGCGTGAATTTTGAGGGCCTGTTGTCCTCTTTGGACCCTATAGATGCTTGGGCCAAGTTGGTCCAAGATTTGGTGGGGTCCACTCCATTTTGGTTGGAACCCTGCATGGATCCCGGCGATGGCGTCTGAGAGAGGGTGATTTTTCACCATGACCCACTGCTGGGGTTGAAACGTGGGGTTGTCGGCGTCCGGTGCTTCTTGGCGCTGGTCGATGGCTCGGTTTCGGATGCCTGTGTCCCGTGCTCCGCGGTTGTGGGTCCGTGGTTCGTGGGGCGTTTCGGGCAGCAGCGTGGGGTGTCGGAACCTCCATTCCCCGGGGCGGTCTAATTCCTTTCCGAACATGGCGTATGCTGGGGAACACCCTAGGGCGGTGTTATGGCGATTCCGTAAGTTAAATAGGGTCGCGGGAAGATGCTTGTCCCACTCGCGATGGTTTCCTCCTTGTAGGTGCAGGCGGAGCCCCTTTTTTATTTCTTGATTCCTTCGCTCCGTTGGGTTGGCTCGGGGGTGATAGATGGCGGTCGTCCATGGCTGGATATCCCACTCCTGGCAGGCTCTCATCCATTGTTCACTGATGAACTGACGCCCGTTATCGGTCAGCATGGCGCTCGGGTACCCAAAGCGGGGAAAGACTTCATTTCGCAAGGTGCGGATGATGATGGGGGCGGTGGCTTTGGCTAAAGCGAAGGCTTCAGTCCACCGGGTGAAGAGGTCGGTTATTACCAGGATGAACTTCTTCCCGGTGGCTGACGAGGGGTAGGGCCCCATGAGGTCGAGCGCAATCGTGTCCCACGCTCGGTTGGGTTGGTGAGGCCTCAGGGTGGCTTTGGCTTGGTGGCGGCCCTTCTTGCATCTCAAGCAGAGCAGGCATTGGCGGACGGAGTTCCGGACATCTTCTCGTAAACGCGTCCAATGAAAATGTGAGCGGATGGCTCGTGTTGTTTCGGCGATGCCGGGATGTCCAGCTAAGTCTTGATCATGGTATTGGTAAATGACCCTGGGTCGGCTTCTCTCCGGGACAAACAGTCTTGGGCCTTGATCCGTCTGGTGGTAAAGCAACCCATCCTCTATTCGATAATTCTCCTGGACGGCTACGAGATCCGGGGTTGGGTCCTCGACGAAGTAGCTTTGGTGCCATGAGTTGACTAAATCTTGACAGTAATTATCCTGCCTTTGGTCCTGTGCAATGGTCTCCCATAACGTTTCTTCGACTGCGTCCAGCAGGCTTAGGGATGGCTTGCCTGGTGGCTCCGTGACGGTAGCACGGCTGCTTGCCCGTTGATACCTCGGTGAGTCCTCACCGTGTGGTGTTTGGCTGCTGGCCGCCTGATTTCCTGTAGCGGGTTCCTGGAACCTGGGAAATCCTTTCTTAGCGGGTTGGCTGGCCGTTACCCGTTTTTGGGCGAAGCGCTTGTTGTGAATGGGAGGTAGCAGTACTGTCGGGTCATCCCACACTGCTTCGGCCGGCTGTCCAGTCGGCTGTCGAGATAGCGCGTCCGGCAACTCGTTGTGCTTTCCGGGGCAATGCTCGATTGTGAAGTGGAACTCCTGTAGCAGGAGAGCCCAACGCGTGAGTTTAGCTCGCTGGTCCTTCAAGGTGTTGAGGCAGGTGAGGGCTCGGTTATCGGTCCGGAGGGTGAACTGCCTGCCTTCTAAGTAGGGCCGATATTTTTTTATCGCCCATACGGCGGCTAGGCACTCTTGTTCGTTGGAGTGATAACGTTGTTCGGCTGGCAGGAACCGGGTGCTGGCGTAGGAGATGACGTCTCGACCTCCATCGGGACGTTCCTGGTAGAGCACGGCGGCGATGCCAAATTTGCTGGCGTCTGTTTGTAAAATGAAGGGGCGAGAAGCATCGGGTCGGGCTAACTTCAGCGGTGTCTGAAACAATTGTTTCACTTGGTGAAATGCTTGCTGAACGTCTGGGGTCCAAGTCCAGCGCTTTTTAGTGCTTAGTAGGTCGGTGAGAGGGGCCGCAACGTCGGCGAATCGGGGAATGTACTCGCGTAGCCAATTGCATATGCCTAGGAACTGTCGTAACCCCTTTCGGTTAGTAGGGGGCGGGGCGTTGATGACCTGCTGCACGTGACCTGGTTGAGGTTCGTTTCCCTCTGGGCCAACGATATGCCCTAGGTAGTGCAGTGTGGATTTCCCGAAGTGGCATTTTTCTGGCGAGCATATGAGCCCATGTTCCTGTAGTCGTTCGAATACCTTTCGGAGGTGTTGAAGGTGCTGCTCCCATGATTCCGAGTAAATGATGATGTCATCTAAATACACGAGGCAGAATTTGTGGAGGTACCCTACCAGTACTTCCCGGGCCATCAGCCTCTGAAAGGTCATTGGTGCCGTCTTGAGCCCGAATGGCATGACTCGAAACTGATAGGCTGCGCCATCCGGAGTCGTGAACGCGGTGTAGGGTTTGGCTTGGGGGTGTAAGCTTATCTGCCAGTACCCCGACTTTAAGTCAAGTGAGGAGAAGATGCTCGCTGAACCTAGATCTTTGATGGTTTCGTGGATCAAGGGTAGTACCGCCGGCTCATTGATGGTGGCTTCGTTTAGCCTACGAAAGTCCAAGCAGAACCGGGGTGTAGAATCCTTTTTCTCCACGATGACAATTGGCGAGTTATGTGGTGACTGGCTAGGCTCGATGAAACCGCGTGCCAGCATCTCTTCTACTTGCTCGGCGATGATCTTCTTTTTTGTTTCGAAATATCGGTAATTTGGGCTGCGTATAGGGGCATCGGTTTTCACATGAATCTCGTGCTGCAGGGTGCGCGTAGGTGGCGCCGAGGGCCTCCAAATTTCGGGGAAGTCTTCTAGTAGCTGATAGAGGTTGTGTTCCTGCTCGCGAGGGAAGTCATGCTTCAACTGGGGAAGTTCCATCGGGTCATTCGCTGGACGCGGGTCGTGTTGCTCGACCAGGCAATGAGTGGTTTCTCGGGTCCTCATGCCGTGGTGTATGCAACGCCGTGCGAAATCAAAGGTAGCCTCGTGTTCCGTAAGCCACGGTAGTCCGAGAATGATGTCCTCCCTTAATTCCCCTGCTATGATGCACTGTATGACGTAGTTATTTCTACCGATCTGCATTTCCAAGCTTGTTTCTCCTCGTAGGGTCAGGGTTGCCTGTTCTTTGGCCATTTTGGCCGTTCTTTGTGCGTAGCTACCCGTCTCAGGATGCTGCACTAGCTTGGCGCTAATGAAATTATGCGTGGCTGCTGAATCTATCAGGGCACGCATCTCCCGCTGTGGTGATCCGAGGTTCACCATGATATACGGGAGGTTGTGGCAGTTGGCCGTACTTATCGTGGAGCATTGGGTTGGGCCCTGGGCGGTGCTTCGGCCTCGATGTGCCCGGGCCTCCGCCAGTTTTCCGGCGGTGGTAGTTGTCTTGCTTCGGGGGCGTTCACGGGAGCTTCTCCTGTTGCCTGTGGTGCTGGCCGGTGGCGTCGTGGGCAATCCTTATTGAAGTGGCGTCCTGGGCAAAAATAGCAGCGGGGTAGATTTGGCTCGGCTGGCTCTCGTGGGCGTGTCTCGCGGTTTGGCGTTGGTGCGCGGTCGTCCATGTCTTTATCAATTGCAGCCACCTTGTCCAATAGTTCCTCAATTGTTTCCGGCACTGCGACACGTAGGTAAGGCCGAAGGGCCGGTTTTAACAGTTCTATCATTACGGGAATGCTGGCTCCCACTGACTGTTCGTTGTCCAATCGGCGTATCAGTTGTATCTTCCGAAGAAGAAAGAGTTCGCCATTTTCTTTCAGTCCCTGTTTTTGCCCGTAGAGCTGTGTTTTCAAGGAGGCTCGTACATCTGCGCTATCGAATTTCTTTAACAGCCTTTCTTCAAATTCATTCCAGGAGAGCGGGAGTGAAGCGTATGGTTTCCACCATTGGCTAGCCTTCCCCTGGAGACAGTTTGTGGCTACTTTCATTAGTTCGGTTGTAGTACATCCGCTTTGCGCATGGTAGCGGGCGCACTCTGCGATGAACTCTTGGGGGTGGTCTAACTCCTCGCCCTTAAATGTTGGTGGGAGATCGACTTTTTTGGGCACAGCCATTCGTCCCAAAAGTGCCTGGAATTGTTCGTCCGTTAATGTGATCGTTGGTGCTGCTGGAGCTTGTTCTGGGCGCCACTGGGTGTTTTCTACCACTCCCAGAAGTGGTGCTGGTTGATTGGTTCCTGCTGCTGTAGCTGCTAGGTTCGCAAGGTGGTGTGCCATTTGCTGTTGGTTGTCTTCGTTGACTTCCTGTCGCACTGGGCTGGGACTTGGAGGCGGTGTCCTTTGTCCACACGGAAATGAGGGTGCGCTGTCTTCTATTATTTCCGAACTGTTCAGACTTCCTCCTTGTCGCGGTGTCCGCTGAGGTTCTTCGTTGATCCTTGGCGGAGTTGTCTCCATGTTTCCCTTCCTTCTTGACTTCACCATTGTAGTGGGCGTGACTTCCCTCTGGTGTCCACCACAGGTTTGCCCCACGTTCCGGGCGACAATTAACAAGCCTACGTCTATGCTCAGCGGTAGGGTTACTGCAATGGCGTCGGCGTAAGAAGGGGTGTAGGCGTTACCTTGGTCGATTCTAGTAATTGATTGGTGAATATGTTTAATGCTTTTATTCCTACGGATACGATTATATGTACAAACCAGACTTAATATTATATATACAAAAACAAACAAAAGAAAAACATGACAAAAAAATATATATATACAAAAGGGTCCTCTAGACCCGGGCTCTGGGTACGCGGGAGGTGATGGGGCGGCCTTTCTTACTGGCCGGAGGCGGTGAACGCGGCCTGGGCGCAGTCCGGTCCTTCCGGGAAGCAGTCCGGGGCGCATTTTTGTATCGAGCGACCAGTATACCGCATTCGGTTAACGTCGTAGTTACCGATGCCTCTCTCAAAACGAGCGTCCGATATCTCGATCAATTTTCGGGCTATCGTACGCTTGATACTAATCCTGCGGTTGCATGCATTTCGCCTTTTCTTATGCGTATACAACACGTTTTGTTATTAGTTTAATGTTTTAAATTTATTAATAAATTATGGAGTGGCCAGACAATTATACATACCACATTGTCAATTCCAGCGAAATCCGAACTAATTTTAACACTAAGGATGAAGTTGAGGTGAGTGAATAGAACAAAATACGTTTTTATCTACATAACCTACAATTATTTAATGCTTTCATTACTATATGACGTTTCAAAGTGGGACTAAATTTTTAACTACATTCCAGTAAGAGCAACCCAAGCACAAGGAAGTATCTAATATTTTAAAATCTAGTGTCTCGTCTAGTCTCAAAACGGCTATATGATAATTACACAAGTACAACTGATTCATGTTATTTGTTATAAGTAACATTTCAAAATGTTTATTAAATATTGAATATTATCATATATAACATAATAGCATTGTAATATCATTATCATGTAATAAATCGATGAAACGAAGATTTTCTTTCAGCCGCTGTTATTTTGATATTGATTATGAATCCTCCAAGCTAGCTTATTATTTTTTTAAATTAGGTGTAACTGTCGTCTGCTTTGCGCTAGAGTTAATTCAGTTGCTTCAGCCTATAACAGCTTTTGCTTTAGCAAAATGGAAGAGGGAAGAGCTAGGCGAAAAATATGATGAAGTTGTATGCGACAAACACTATTTTCCATCTAAAGGAGATTCCAATCTGTGGAAATCTCATTTCAAATGCCAATATGGAGATAGATCAGGTGAAAGTATGTTTTTTCAGCTAGAAGAGAACTTAAAACATTCCAGTGACACAGTTTATAAGATAACCCATAACGAAGAAGACTATGCTGTTTCATTATGCACCCCAATAATGCAGCGTGCTGGAAAGCACCTAGTTCAGTCATCAGAAATATTATTCGTGGATGCTACGGGAACTGCGACGTGCAAAACCATAAGCTGTATTTTTTTGCAACCCAATCTCCAGCAGGGGGTATACCATTAGGTTGCATAATTACAAAGAGCCAGAAAGCTTCTATTTTTGATTGTGCTTTAAACGACTTGATAGAAATAATGCCTTTTAAAATTTCGCCTTCGGTCATAATGACAGATGATGATTTGACAGAACGACATGTATTACGAAAATATTGGCCTAGATCCAGTTTACTACTTTGCAGTTTTCATGTATTAAAAGCTATATGGAGATGGTTACAGCTCACGAAAAATGAAATTAAAAAAGAAGATAGACAATCATTGTATAAACTATTTAGACACATTCTTATGTCAAAGACAAAAGAAAGCATGGAGAAAAACTTGGCGATATTTTACGAATGTTATAAATATCCTCAATATAAAAAATATGTTGACAGTAAAATTGAGCAAATTCATGTCTGGTGTTTGTATTATCGTCAATCATTGATGAACAGAATTGCCTGAGAGGCTGGTTCAGGATTCCGTTGCTTTGCGCGGGTTCTATCCTTCAAGCACGTAAACAAGACTGTGTTTACGTTTTAAACCAATGTAGTCAATGGTACTTGAAAGGACGACAGTAAAACCACCCCTGGGACACAGCCTCATGCCCCATAAATATTATGGCTTGGAAGGGGTAGTAACGAGTGAATCAAACATTAAATGCAGATTGTTTTATTACAAAAATAGACTGGTATTTATACAAAACAATAATGCCTAACGAAGTAACAATATCAAAGTTCAAATGTACAGTTTACTGGACCAAAGCGTTTAAAATTACAAAATAACAGTGTAGCAATTCTGCAGTTTTTATTTCCTACTAGAGCGAAGGTCGCCCGTTGAACTTGCCGCTGTAGGTCGGTATTGTGCATGAAGTGCAGATTTGCATTTTTCCTGGTCTTTAACTCGTCTGATTGCGTAATAACACTGGCTTTAAAATTATGAATAATGTTCCGTAAATTTGGACTGAAATATAGGTATATATGTTTAATCTAATTTAAGCATATTAAATTTAGTAATTATGAGGCAAAGACTGGTGATTGCGGCATTAAAATTTTCTTGCTATTAAATCAGAATTGCATCTAAAAACGTGCGACTGGATTTCGTAAATTTTAGAAAATAAAATTTATGTGTGTTTAAATCAAGTTTAAACAATTGATGATACGTGGAGCTGATACAAACAACTATGTCGAAGTAATGTTGCGCCTTTTCAAAGATATTTCCCTCGAGCGAACTAAAGCATATAACGTAACACAATATGTGATTTTATTATTAGCAGTTTCGATAGTTACTATAAACAAAGATTGCTTGATTTATTAATGAACAAGATAAACAAGTCAACAATAAATCGGCTACCTCCCAATGATACAGATGTTTTGCCAAATCAAATCACAGAGTTGGGAGAAATACAGTACCATGTCTTGAGCAGTTCTCATGAAGGAATAAAATATTTTATTGATATGAATTGCAATATATGTTCTTGCCCTGTAGGTGTCACTGGAAAAATATGCAAGCATCAATCTGCAATAATAAAAGAATTTAATATAACCAACGCTTGCAATACATTGTCGCTCGAAAGTAGGAAAATTTTATACATTATCGCTACTGGGAAAGAACCTTCGGAAAACATGTTGTTACCTCTTAAACTCATCGACTGTACTGAAATTAGTGAAAATGCTTTACCCAGGCTCATTCAGGAGTCCACAAATATCGGCGACAGTAAAAGTATTGTGTTCACAAATAGCGAACAATGTATAGACTCTTCTGAAAACAGCAGTAGTGATGTTAAAAAAGATTGGTGCGAATTTATTTCAAAATTTAATGAAGATGTCATAAAACATTTGGAAGCTGATCCAATAGGATTAAGCCCAGCCATTGAAAAATTGAAAAATTATCAGAAAAATATAAATAGTAGTTCAACTCTTATGAGTGGCTTACACAGAGCTTTTAAATTTGATCACTTGCCACACAATTACAAGAAAAGGAAAAAAATGCAGTTCAGCCGACTTCTGTGTCTCGGAGCAAGGTGAAAGTAACAGGTAGAAGATCAATTCAGGCAGGAAGAAAAGAAGTCAAAAGGCCGGGATAGACGCTCCTACATGCATATCAACTTGCTTGCGCAGACTTAAGTTTTACGACAAGACTGAATCGTCGTCTGACCACTAACTATTCAGTCTTATTGTATCAATTTGCGTTCAGTTATAAAAATCTCTATGGCTGATGAACTGTTATTGTGTGCGGCTGCTCTTGCAATTATAGAAAAGAAGAAAAGAAATACCAGAAAACGGTCCAAGTGGTCTAAAGAATGGCTACTTAGGAGACAGCAATTATCACACATCAATCTGCTAGATGAGCTCCGATTGGAACCCGAGGACTGGTTCAATTACTTACGAATGGACGAAGAAACTTATATGGAGTTGCTTCAGATGGTAACGCCACGAATCAAAAGGATGGATACCGTTATGAGAAAAGCAATATCACCACATGAAAGGCTTAGCGCAACCTTACGCTTTTTAGCAACAGGAAGAAGCTATGCAGATTTGAAATTTTCTTGTGCAATATCTCGTCAAGCATTAGGTGAAATTATACCGGATACATGTAGAGCTATCTACGAAGGATTAAAAAATGAATATTTAAAGGTAAGTAAGCAATTTAATTTAATAACATTTTTAAAAATAGTAAAAAAGCAGTATAACAATATCTATCATTATTGCTGATATGAATATTGCGAATAAAAATCCCCAAGTCGTCCTGATTCTTGGGTGCATGCTGGTGCTGTTGATATTTGTGGAATTTCAGGGGGCAGAGTACTTCCTTGAGAATCGTAATGAAATACTGGCTGCTCTATACTACGAGAGGCTATAGTACTGTCTGTCACAATTCTTGACGTTTGGTTTAATTTTCCAAGCTGAGCTTGGAAGATTGCCTCATTAAGTACCCTCTTGCAGTATATGGCCATTTCAGAGGGGAGTTCCTGCAACTCCTGAGCCATATGTTGACCAAAGGCTGCATATTTTCCCTGATTTTGCAGTTTATCTGCTACAATGCTTAGAACTTCATCGCTCTTGTCAATTTTTCTTTTGTATTTCTTTATCGAAGTTGATGAAGATGTGGATGGCGTTGCCGTTCGCGAAGACAATTCTGTTTCAGTAGTGGAAGATTGCATTATATTTTCTTGTTCAGAAGAAATGCTAGCGTCCTGAGAAAAAAAAAGACAATTTAGGCAATGATATTATTATTCACTGCAGAGATTTACATTAATTACTTCAAGTATGTTAATGTATACACTGTTTTTATAGCTTTCTAAACATTTATTTTTATCGGTCGTATTTTGTTTGTTTCAGTTTCCAGGCAGCGAAGCAGAATGGAGAAAAATTGGCAGGGAATTTGAGAAAAGATGGCAGTTTCCGAATTGTGTGGGCAGCATTGATGGCAAACACATACGAATTTCGCCACCATCAGACAGTGGTTCTTTCTTTTGGAATTATAAGGGATACAATAGCTTAGTTTTAATGGCAATTGCTAATGCTAACTACGAAATAATTTATTGTCACATTGGTACAAATGGTCGAATTTCCGATGGAGGTGTGATTGAAAACACCAAATTCTACGAAAAACTTATTACTGAAGAACTCAAATTACCTACTCCTGCTCCTGCGAAACATGGTACAATACAGCTTCCTTGGGTTTTTATCGGAGATGAAGCATTTTCATTGCGCAAAGATTTGTTAAAACCATTTGGATTGCGAGATTTATCAATGGTAAGAAAGATTTTTAACTATCGTCTGAGTAGGGCACGCCGAATTATCGAGAATGTATTTGGTATAATGGCAGCTCGCTTTAGAATCCTTCATACAGAAATCCATTTGACATTGGACCGTACAGATTTAGTTGTAATGACTTGTGCGGTTTTACATAACTATTTACGAAGAAAGTGTTCAGAGTCTTACACTCCTGCAGATTCTCTGGATCAAGAAGATTGGACCCAATCACAAGTAAACGCCGGTTTGAGAGCTGATTCGGGAATTCTAGGCGGACTACAGCACGGACCGAATCGAAATAATACACAAGAAGCCAATGAAGTTAGAGAGTTGTATGTGAGGTATTTTAATGGCGAAGGACAAGTACCATGGCAAAACAACATGATTCACTAGGTGCAACTACTCTGTAGTGTAACAAGAAAAATGTATTATAGAACGAAAGTAAATAATAAAGATAAGTAAACTTGTTTTTTGATTAAGAGTTGTATTTGTACTTACATCTACTACTGAACTGTCTTGTATATTATCCATCCCATCCTGTCGCGGTGTCTCTTGATCAGTCAAAAACATCAACATATCAAAGTACCATAGATTTGGCTTATACACATCTTCTTCGTCCATACCAGAGTGCCAGTTTCTAGTTTTCTTCAACTCTTTTCGAAAACACGTGCGCAATGAATTTATTCTTTTTATTACTGCATCTCTATTGGCTGTTGGATCTACTTCTTTTAACTTTTCTATTAATACTTCATACGCCGCATTTTTTTGGTGTTTGTCCGAATACTGCTTAGATTTTACCTTCCAGAGGCACGGATTGTCTTTATACACGCTAATAAACTCTGTGAGGAACTCTCTCGACAATAGCCGCAGGTCTGCCATTTTTTAAATCAATTTAGTTTGATCACTAAATAATAAAACGAATGTTGCCGGTCGTAAAATAGTAGGAAGACTGAATATTAAGTTGCAAGAATCGCCCGACATTACAGCTTATCGTAAGATAAGTTTGTACACGCAGCAAAAATATCGAGCAGGTTTGATTTCATTCAAGCCCAACAATTGTCTGTGCAGACTTCATAAGTCTGCAGACTTATCAGCACTAACGCAACGATAAATCTTACAACTTAAGTCTGCGCAAGCAAGTTGATATGCATGTAGGAGCGTCTATCCCGGCCTTAAAGCTGACCATTCTCTTAATACTTGTGTAAATAACAATGTTGGACTCGGTGAGAATACATTTGTGAAATAAATCGTATCGTAATTACAATAATTACACTCTGTATATTTCCGATTTTGTATCCGCTACCCACTTTTATATTTACATTTTTAAATTTATTTTATAATATAAATATTTATAAAGAAGTAAAGTTTTTTTCCAGCTATACGTATAGTTCGTGATTTACTATTGTTTTATATATTTTATAAATCCTATTTTGAACCATACGTCGCCATTCGTAAAGCGGTGTATAGACCAAGATTCCAACCTAATCGAGCGTACGGTAGTCCGAGTGATTTTCGGACTACCGTGCGCTCGATACGTGCCGAGGTCGGGCATTCCAAATGCGTTTTACTGGTCGCTCGATACAAAAATGCGTCCGGGGCGCGGCTTGGGGCGGGCGCTGGGTGGCCCTCCTGGGACGTTGGCGGACCGAGCAGGCCTCTCGGGGACGGCGGCTTCCTCCTGCGGTTGCAGCGGCGGCGGTGGCGACTGGCGACGGGGCGGCGAGCTGAGAGCAGCGGCGGCGGCAACGTCGGTGGCAGTGCTGATCTCCTTGGCGGAGGCGGCGGTTGGCGGCTTCCTTCTGCGGTTGCAGCGGCGGCGGTGGCGACTGACGACGGGGCGGCGGGCTGTGAGCAGTGGCGGCGGCAACGTCGGCGGCGGTGGTGATCTCCTGGGCGGAGGCGGCGGCTGGCGAAAGTGGCTTTCCAAAGACGGCAGGCAGCAGAGTCCAATGCGTGGGATTGGCTCTAAGTCCACGAGGGGGATAGGCTCTGGAGAGGCTGGAGCTGCTAGCTGGTCCTGGAAGCTGAAGTGGCTCGAACTCCAAGTCCCACGAAGGCGGCAGACAGCTAAGTCCAGTGAAACGGCTGTTGGTCCTGGAGCTGAAGTGGCTCGAACTCCAAGTCCCACGAAGGCGGCAGACAGCTAAGTCCAGTGAAACGGCTGTTGGTCCTGGAGCTGAAGTGGCTGCTGGTGGTCCGGGAAGCTGAAGTGGCTGCTGGTAGTCCTGGAAGCTGAAGTGGCGGCTGGTGGACTCTCCTTGGCTGAGTGAATTTTTCCAAGTCCCAGGAAGGCGGCAGACAGCTAAGTCCAGTGAAACGGCTGTTGGTCCTGGAGCTGAAGTGGCTGCTGGTAGTCCTGGAAGCTGGAGTGGCTGCTGGTAGTCCTGGAAGCTGAAGTGGCGGCTGGTGGACTCTCCTTGGCTGAGTGAATTTTTCCAAGTCCCAGGAAGGCGGCAGACAGCTAAGTCCAGTGAAACGGCTGTTGGTCCTGGAGCTGAAGTGGCTGCTGGTAGTCCTGGAAGCTGGAGTGGCTGCTGGTAGTCCTGGAAGCTGAAGTGGCGGCTGGTGGACTCTCCTTGGCTGAGTGAATTTTTCCAAGTCCCAGGAAGGCGGCAGACAGCTAAGTCCAGTGAAACGGCTGTTGGTCCTGGAGCTGAAGTGGCTGCTGGTGGTCCGGGAAGCTGAAGTGGCTGCTGGTAGTCCTGGAAGCTGAAGTGGCGGCTGGTGGACTCTCCTTGGCTGAGTGATTTCTTACTGCCAGCGTCTGACTATTTAAAGGAGCCAGTCCTTTGTCCAACGCGATCTCGACGCTCATTGGTCGAAGTAGAAGGGATGTTTTGCCCGATTTCGATATATTTTGAAATTATAGCATTTAATTGAGCGACGTGATCAATTATCGACTTGGTTTGAGTCGCAATCAATAGTTGATGAAATGCCGATTCTAACGACACCCAATTTGCTATATTTTGAGTAAAAATTAGCTCAACTTGGAATTTTTAATGCAATGTTCCGCGTAAAGCTTAATTAAGTATTATTCTTATGGCGTGTGTTAAAAAGTTTGTTATGCTTTGATCGGTTGCGCGCTATTTTTATAAGATTTTTGAGACCAATTTCGCTTTTCTGGGACGCCTCCTTCCGTTAATTAAAATTTAATTTGTAATCTGCATCTTTGCCCGCTGTACTCGGTCGTGGCCCCTGATTTCTTCGTTACAATATGCCTTTCCCCGGGCCGCTGAACTCTCGGCCGCTCTCCCGGGCGCGTGTTTGGCTGCCTGATGGAAAAATTGCTTTTTATCCACCTGTATATGTGCTAGCGCTCTGTGGTTTGTTTTAATAGGTAGCGGTTAATTTTTCCTATCTTCTGGTATCCTTTATGTGTGATTAAAACAGAGCGCACTCTGTTTTAAGGGCGTTTTAGTGAAAAATTCTTAATTTAATCTGCAAACATTCGTGAGGCGTATTTCGCTGGCTGTCACCTTTCTTGGCCGGCCGGCTCCAATAAAGTTTATGGTTGCAATCTTGCTGCACTTTAGAAATTCGTTGTAAGGACACTTATTTTTATGATTTTAGGGTTTTGAAAGATACTTCTGCGTAGGATCGCGGCGGTTTGTTAAACAGATGTAATATTCTTTGTTCTTCGGGAGCCTTTCGGGCGGCGTACGTTTCCTTTGTTTTTATTCGATCTGTTTAACGGTTCATATCAACATGATTATTAAGGATTAAACACGTCCACTGTGGTTCATTACTTCTTCCCTTAAATTAAAAAATCTGAAACAACGTATGAAATAAATGCTATAGGACACAGGTCGGCATCCAAAAAATTCTTGGTGATTGTAAAAAGGACTCGAAGTGTAATTAAACTATAATGTGTGGTATATTGTTGAATTTAGAATAAAAAGGGTTTCTAAAGTTTGACATCAGAAAATCAAGACCGAATTTAAAAAAATGAATTTGATGATGGTTGCTCGAAGACGAAATGTCGGATAAAAGAATTGATAATGTAATCTTTAAGTCCATCAAACGTTTCTAAAAAATTGTTTTTCCAGTTTCTCTCTAAATTTAATATTAACGCCAGAACAAAATAGAATTAAAATCCAAAAATTCGATTTTTAAAATCACTCAAAAACGAAAAATCATATCAAGGATTTCTATGTGTCACTTTTTTAGTGTGAACCTACTTTTTATCCCATTTAATCAAATTTGTATCTCTTACTATTAACGAGATCCCCATACTGGTACTCCATATTTTGGACACTGTATACAATTTAAAAACGCAAGTATTCTCACAATGTATTACACTAGTTGTTATTTATGGCGCTCAGACATTAACATTAATTATACATAACGTAGATCTAGAATGGAGAAAGTGAAAAAACAAGAAACGCGGTTAAAAGAAAAGCCGAAAGTTACCGGCATACGTGCTACAAAAGCTTAATTGAAGAGGTTCTCTCGTGTGATATCTACTTTTCACTTAAACTGCTATGAAAAAGAATATTACTCAAATAGTTTTAAAAGTAAATACCTCACAAATAAATTAACACACGCCCATTTTTATTTCTACCAAAAGCTGCAACGCTTACATACGTTTCATAATTCATTTGTATTCCGTAGTGAATAAACTTGAATCGAGTTAAATTAACTGCCGGTAAGTTTTTGCAACTTGGCTTAACAAATTACTTCTCGAAGTTTCAACCGCTGTGGTCCATATCTCCATTCGGTTTCGCTTCCGCAGCTGTTCTGCCGATTTATTAATTATCTTTCTCTGTTTTTGTTCTTCGAGCAACTCACAATTACACTTTATTAATGAAAACAAGCAGCCATATCCGTTTGCTCTCTCACAGGAAGATTTACGATCAGTGCATTTTGAGAATATAAAGTATTAATAAGCAAATTAAGCTGCGGCGTCCAACTAATTTTTTAAAGTGTCTCCAATTCAATCGGGGTTTGTAGTACCGTTCAAACAACGGTCACTTCCTGCAAGTTTTATTGATTTATAAAAGGCTTTTAATGTTTGATGACCAGTCAGCCTGAAATTCTGCTTCACGTGTTTCATAAAGTAGTTGGATGGAACGAAAGCATCCCTGCTTTGCTTTTGTTTAGAAATTTCCCGATAAAATATAATTTTCTTATCTCCGATAACTGTATTGCTACTAATGACTACATTTCTGGAACCGTGTATGATCTAACATAACAAAAACTATAACTCTGTCTAAGTGTTTAACGCGATCTTGTAAAATACATGCAAACAAACTTCTCGTTTTAACAAGTTTCAAAATAACTAAAAGGAAAGTTGTTGTTTTACTTCAAAGTTTTGTGTGCTAAAGTAAAATGGGTTTGTAATTTTAAAAAAATACCTGCAACGTAGTTTTAATGCGGAATTATCAGTGTTCCTTTACAAGCGTTTGAGCTATCGCTTTTTAATATCGGGATATTGAATTTAAAATCGGGCAAGTTCGAAGCGACACTATAGATAACCTCATCATACCGTGCTCTAACATGAATAAAAATGCAAAACTAACACATCCTTGTTAACGAGTAAATGCTTCTTATTATTTTTACAGAAAATATAAGACAAACATCGTTCAGAATTGCAATAAAAGGTGCTATTGTGCGTGATGTGAAATTGCATTAAGAAAGTACCGTAATGGCCCTTGTGGCAACTGTACGGTCTTTGCCGGATCATTCTCTTCTTTGGCATTAGATTATATAAAGTTTTAGTCACGTGCCGCTTGAATGATCGAAGAACATTATTATCGAATTACCTCGAATCCAGAAGAATTTTATCGTAGCCTGTCTGTTTTCAACCCATCTGTCGTGCTAGAGCTGTTGCTCCTACTCACCCATACGTCACCGTTGCTCTACTATTTCGATGTCCCGGAGACTGAGAATAATTTGCCGTCGAAGTTACTGAGTTGTCCGCTAACCGATTCTTTAGCCTGGAGCACCGTGTCGGGCTGAAACCCAGTCCTTATTTTGAATTTGGTAGGGTTATTTACGGCCCTACCAGTAATGTTAAACACACCACCCTGTACACTTTTAAAGATGTGGCAGATAACTAGTTTTTGGAACAGACAATCGGCGGCTCTGATCCTCAAAGCCTCAAACTTTAGAGTGCTCGTCCCGAACTTTACTTTTATGTTTTACTATTTGTAAATAGCAAAGATCTTGCCTAGACTTCCCTATACTTCCAAGACCTGCTACCTTTACCATGTCGTCGTGCCATCTCATTTCGAGTTGTCGTCTGTCGCGTTCATCAATTCTTGAACTCCATTCCAGCATATTTCACGTCTAACGATTATTCTTCCTTTTAGATATGTTTCCTGTCCACTTCCATGTTAGTGTTATCACTTCTTTAGCTACATTATTTTGTTATTTTTCGTATTTCTGTATTTCTTATTTTTTCTTTTAGTGTCACTCCTACCATTGCGTTTCCCATATATCATTGTGAAATTTTTTATCTTCTTAAACTTTCAACTATAAAAGTCCACGTTTTACATCCATACGTAAGTGTAGGTAAAATATATTCATATAATAAGATGATTTTTATTACTTGGGTTGTTTTAGTCTTTAGTGTATAATTATTTATTCTTTTGAATGCTACTCACCTCAATTTAATGCTTCCATATATTTCCGAAGTTTGATTTTCTAATTCCATTTTTGTTGCTTTTTTTTCATAGATCACCCGGCTTGGCCCAGCAATACTTTTCAACTTTTGTAAAGTCCAAGATTCAATGTAGTCATTTCACATATGCTTTTACTCTTGACTGCTGCATGCTGTTCTTGTCCATCCAGAGCCGCTAATTTTCTTTTTAATACCGCCCAGATGGGTGACCTTCGTCTTCCTTGTTTGCTCTTGCATGGGCGATCTATTATTTTATTTTATGTTTCGTCCACTCTTCTTTCATTATACGCCGCCCAGATTACTTGCATTTGCGTTACTGTCTTTTAGATGTGTGCCGATCATAGCCCCTTCCATGGATCTTTGAGTTTTTCCATTTTGTCTAATATATTTCCCTCGGTGCGACCTATGTTTCTACAGCGTTTGTTAAAACTGGCACAACACATATATCAAATACTTCATAGTTTAAAGATGTCTCGGTTACGGGGATAAATAACACATGCACAATACACCAGTACTCACTATTCCATTTGTTTTGCTAAGAACCAACAAAATTTAGGGGCCACTTCAGTCAATCTAATTTAATTATCGTCTTACTTTCCAATTCTTATAAAAGTGGAAAGTGCGTAATTAAATCTTAATCAACGATGAAAGCTGACCGTATCGGCTACAACAAGACTCATGTTAAATTCCAAGGAAATCGATATTGAAAGAGAGCTGCTAGTATATTTCATAGTACTTCTTTATACTGATATAACAATTTAGTTCGATCACAAAGTACAAAATTCTATTCTCTAATTTTAATAGAAGCTAAGGGTAGAGTTGAGCTGAGAGTTGAGAATGAGTCTTCGTCGCGCGAAGACGTGCCTATACTGCGTCTCAGGGTGACTAGACAGTACATGGCCTTATGGCAATCAGCAACAAACAGCGATGCCATGTGTCTCCACAAAAGTGTTCTGTAGAAAAAACGCACCGATCACAGACAAACAAATCCGGATATTGTAATAGAGACAGCTTAACTATAATCCCTCATTACCTGGTACGTTTGGCCAGTGGCATTCAAACAAGTTATGAACAAAACAATTACGTACAGTAGAACTGGCATAGAACTGGCAACGTCGGAGCGAAATTCCCATAAGGAAAGCATTCCCTATCTTCTCCACGCTGTCTTGTCACCCTGAGACGCTCTATAGCTGCGTACATGTGAATGAGCTGTGTTTAGCCCTGGATCAGTTCGTGATATTAAGTCCAACATGCCGTTCACTAAAAATCAGATATAGGACATCCACAGCCTTTTTGAGCAGTAAGATAAAGGAGTTATTTAATACCGAAGAATTCCTCAACGATGTCGCTGGTACAATATCAAATATCGTGCTGCAGCAAACAGAAGCAAGACTTGCAGAGCTGGAAGTAGAAAAGCTGGGACTGAAAAACGAAATTTCCACTATGAAATCTACTATCTACAGGCTCAACACAACCATTGATAATCAAAAACAATACAGTAGGAGGAACTGCCTCAGTGAATTTGGAATGCGAATAAAGAGAATATTGAGGACACTATTTGCAGTTATTTCAAAATTATATGCAGCTACAACTACCCAAAGACGACCTAGACCGTGTGCATCGTGTAGGATATGCCAGAGGTGATAAGGCAAATGCAAAGAAGTCCATCATCGTAAAGTTTTTGCAGTTATAAAAAACGTCGAATGGTTTTTACCAGCAAAAACGTTCTTAAATCTATGGGTACAGTAATTGGGGAAGATCTCACTAAAAAAAGGACTGCTATACTGAAAACGCAATGGATAAGTTTTCGCCCAAGAATGTATGGACCTTGGATGGAAAAGTTTTCGTAAAAGTCAACCATAAAGTGCACGTGGTATCAATACGAGATGAATATTAAATAATATTCGCGAGTAACTTTTTTATTGTTAGTCGTAGATATCCTTTACATAAATATCAACTATTCTATTTAGTAGCATTGTTTTCAAGCTGTTTAATATTCATTTTGTATTACTGCAGTTCCTATTATACAAAAAAATGGTTCTTGTTTACAATTTTTTATATTTTTAGAGATTATGTGATTGGATGTAATTACGCCGTTATTGCCGTAAGGCAGACATGGCTATCGAATAACATTCCGAATCAGGTGGTCCACATTGAAGAATACAATTTATTACATAGAGATAGAGATGGGAGATGCGGTGGTGTAGCATTTTACATTAAACTAGATCTTGAACATACGCAGTATTATTGTGATAACCGGCGATATTAAACTATTATGGATTGTATTAAAAATTGGAACAAGTAAGCTTGTTGTGGGTTATAACCCCGAAACGGTAGATTCAGAATTTTAATAATGCTTTTGAACTGTCTTAGCTAATGTAATACTTTCTTGTAATAAAATAATTTGTACTAGTGACTTTAATGTCGATTTGCAAACATACCGAGAATTACTGACTTTAAAAAATTTCGTAATGTATTCGACTTTAACCAAATTATAAATAAACCTATTAGATATAATAATTGTATCAAATATAGAATTCATTACCGGTTCTGGTGTTGGGGGGTTACGCGACCTGTCAGATCATTTATTAGCTTTTTGTAAAATCAATGTTAGTACGGCATTACCCAGGTCATACATAGCAACTTACAAAGTTTCCTTGGAATTATATTTTTAACATAAATAACGTCGACGAGAAAGTTTTCTGAAAATCTGAATTTGTTTAATTTCCATGCCTCAGTTAAAGTCGCCAGGTTTTCAAAAGCTTCAGCTCCGTGGTTGTAGGATACTGTTAAATTAATGCAAAATCAATGAACGTTTTAAAAACGCAAGAAATATTCACAACTGTAATTACTGTAAAATGTTGAGAAATACAGTTAATAATGCCATTTGGAGAGAAAAAGAGCTTATTTAAAGTATAGAATTTGCATCGGTAATAATAATAAAACGTTATGGAAAGATTTGAAAAATCTGATCATCAAAACTAATACTATAAAAATTGAAATTCGGCATCAATTATATAATGCTTAACGATTTAAATAACCATTTTGTAAATGCAGTGCGTAATATTGCAATTAATCCTGATCAACATTTAATTAATTTTTATAATAATAATGAAACTCCATAATGCTGGTTTTTCTTTTGCTTTAATTTCTGAAAATGAAATGGGTAGAATAATTGCAGATATTGTATCTAAATCTGTGGGTGCGAATGGCATCGGAATTGATCTTATAAATTTAGCTTGACCATCTTTCCGTACATTACTCCTATTATTAATTGTTGTTTACTTTCCAAAAACTTTGAAAATGTTATTTGTCCATTACCGTAAGTGTGACCCATCGGATTATAAATATCTAAGGCCTATATGTATTTTGTCCACTTTGTCTAAAATTGTTGAAAGGGTAATGGATAGCTACTTAAGATTTTATTTAAATAATCATAACTTACGCCTATAATCGATTAACTGCTACCGATCAGAATAAACTAACTGCACTTGTTCTTCTAGATTTATCTAAAGCCTTCGATACCTTAAACCATAATATGTTATTGGCAATTCTTCATTACATCGGCTTAACCGAAGAGGCTAAATATCTTATTATTTCGTGAATATTGACAGAACACAGTAAGTGCAGGTACCTCGTCGGACCTCGAATATTAATAGTATATCCAGTGTAGACAATATATACTTCTAATTTAAATAACTGCTTTCAATTCTGTAATCATCATTTTTATGCTGATGATACACACGTTTGCTACTCTTTTCCTTCTAATGGTGTTCTCTTAGCGAAGGAAATAATAAATAGGGAGTTAGATAATTTTAGTGAATCATCTGAACAACGTCCACACTTATCTTATAATTAATCCACTAAAATCACAGGTTATGCTTAAATAAATTTTACTAATGTACAGTTGCCTATTACAAATACTTTCCCGTTACATTTACTTATCACTCAACAAATATCAAATAGTAAGTGTGATGTATCGTATTAAGTTAATTTGTTTGCGTCTATGCGCACGCGCCAACCTCGTTGCCGGGGAAACGGTGCGCATGGTTTTGGGCTAATCGAATGATTAAATATCAGTTCCATGTTTGTTACCAAAAATGTATGTTTAGAAACACAGAAATAAAGGTGTTGGCTGGACGAGTAAAAGTTTTCCTTCACATCTGCCGTGTATGGTATACATCCTTACTCAAATTAGTAAGAGATGTATCAGTAAGTACTTCCCTCTTTAAAATTACCTCACTTCACTCATTCTATCTTTTTCTTTCAGTTTTTTATTTAAATACCTGTATTCTGTCACCCGTTCGTGGACTCGATCCTCTGCTTTACCAAGCCAAACGCATCCAGCAATCTCACAAAGAACTCTCAAGGTTCAAACAAATCTCAGTCCGAACCCCGCCAAAAAACATCTGGATCCACAAAGACTTCCTGGGCAAAACACAAGGCAGCTACCAACTTTCTCCAGTAGTACTGTTACCAGTAAACACAATCCACGTCGTCCTACCAAAATCCTGACGACGACTTAGTATCACGAACTTGAACTAGATGCGAGTTATAAGATGTCACTTCAATGACAAGCTGGTCGAATTAGAACTTTAGATGAAAATCTCCTATGCACCCATAAAACGCTCATTCTGCTAACAATCTCGATGTAAACCACTTCCAGTAAAAACCATTCCTTGTTATGCAATTCATATGATGTAATGTAATTTGACAATAAACTCAGTTCAGTATCCTCTTCCAGAAATTTGCTTTTGTAGATTATAACTGTATTACTTAGGCATTTTCACCACATCCATTTATTTTAATTCTCTTCTTCACATCTTTTAATCTTTTAACAAGTTACTTTTATTTTCACCACGCCAATTTTCTTCGATTTACAATCCTTTTATACACCAAATAGCTTTTAAACTTTTATAAAGAGTTTATTTTCATAATTTTAACCGCTTACACATTGGATTACATGTTTTTGTATCAAATTATTTTTACATACTGATAAATAAAATATCTCCGTAGTGATTTAGTTTAGCATATATTCCATAGTCCAACACACTATAAAACTTTATTTTATTTATCTAACACCGACTATTTTGAATGGTATTTCTCAAATAAGTATTTGCCATTAATTCTCCACTTCATCTCAGATAATAATTAAATTATGTTAGAATCCCACTGTTTCTTATGAAGTTTCATTGAATTGAATTTAAAATCCTATTTCCTTTTTTTACCAAATACATTTTAATAATTTTGATATCCTTTTCATTCTTAAGTCTGTAATTTTTAATACTGTATGTAACCTTATTGATCTGATTTTAAACCCCTGTACTAAAGACCATGACAATATTTTAGAACATAAAATATCAAATACCTGGACCCGGACTCGATTGGTCCGAAAATCCCGAATCTTCCCAAACCCTAATCGGATGGTTATTTATTAAACTAAAGTAATACAAAGAAGTACGTACAGTTTTCCCATACCATTCTTATTCCGATTAGCATATTATGGGTACCCGATATTATTTAACTTTCGTCCATTTACTCGTATTTTAAAAATTAAGATAAAAAAATATATATTTTACAGACACTTTTAAATCCATTTTTATATTATTTATGGAAACTTTTGTTTGATAGTCTTGACTTAGAAACAAGAGTAAATGCGAAAGGGTCGTATTACAAACGTGGCCCTAGATATGATGATGTGTACTAACAGGGTTGATTAACTGTTGGCGTCTCACGAGTCTTATGATTACCCAAATTACGCTGCGTTGGCCGCAGGGAAAGTGGACATTTGCGTATGTGGCCCGGGAGATTCTAAATGACGCACATGGCCGAGAAAGAGCCGGAAATCTGTACATAAATCAACCCCCGTCAAAACTGCGCCCAATAAAAGCCCTAATGGACTTTTCAGTGTCACGTTAAATTGATTTTGCTCTCCTATTATCTTGCACTTCGCGCGCTTAATGATCTCCCACATAAATCACAACTACACGTGCAAATGTCTATTATTAGTTGTGCCACATTTTAGGGAACCAATCGACCTCGTCCCATTGATTTTATTGCGGCGGCTATTTCGTGCATCGGCTGCTAAAAAATGTATCATCGGGCATCGATTCTGCATTAGTGGCCGAACTTAGAAATAGTTGGACTACCTGTTTTGCCTATTGATTGCCGGCATATTTGCTATCGGGCCGTTTCTGTTATATAAAGGTAAATATACATTCCAGATTATTGACACCAGGTTTTATTTTTCCGTGAGCAAGATCCGGCGGGCCTTGGCGCAATCATGACTGACAGAAAGTAAATTGAAGCGGTGTCTTGATAACACCTCCCTTTGGGAGGTATCGTGAATTTTTCCAGATATCATCAATAATTTTTCTTAACACTTAAAAACCTTGTGCTTGACATCTTCAATTTTTCTAAATAGCGTATTCAATGTCGACTTTTGTACGACCGCAAAGAATGGAAGAAGAGCGTTGCTATTGTGGATCGCGTGACTACCATTAATGATATTTCCACTATTCAGTGCAATTTGAAACATCTTTGTAGTGACAGATAGGTGGTTGGTTGCATGCAGACAT
This sequence comes from Agriotes lineatus, assembly GCA_940337035.1. Taxonomy (NCBI): domain Eukaryota; kingdom Metazoa; phylum Arthropoda; class Insecta; order Coleoptera; family Elateridae; genus Agriotes; species Agriotes lineatus. Next base: position 10,236,769 of record OW679200.1, read on the forward strand.
TCCTATCGCTTGCTTTATCGCATTAGAATTTAAAAAGTAAAGACCGTTTTTTTATAATAATAACCAGTTAAAGTCAACCAACAAACTATGTAAATAATGTCATAAGGATGACAACGCCAGAGGTTTGTTTTCAGCATCAGCTACAAATCGAAATTGAGGTTATGTCACAATTTTAGAAAGTCGTGGATCTGACTGCGCTTGAAAACATTTTACAATCAGAAAACGAAACAATTACTTCTACAGAAGCGTTGACTAATATAGTTAAACAGGTTACCAAGTTAATAATAATAAAAAAAGGTTCATCAAACTCCTTGGATGGATCTCTAAATATTTCTTCTATCTTGTTTTTTTTTATAATTCATTCTATTTCGTTTCATTTTCCGGTCTTTTTTATTCATTCTGCACCAAGTTGTTCTAGATCTGTCCTCTCCTAGACTTCCCTGAATATTCCATTCTAATGTCATTCTTGGTGTGTTACTGATCTCTTTTCTGAACGAATATCCTATTTCTGATTTATTTTAATGGCTCTATCTGTTTGATTTTCCTTTAGAAAGGTCTTCGTTCGTTTCACAACCATATAGTAGATGGTAGTGCTTGAAAAAGTAAATGAGAAACTTTAGAAAAACAAACAAAGCAGATCTACACCGAATGGATAATACCAGTATTAAAGTGGTACCTGAAACGAAACAGAACAAGACATAGCACTGACAAACAATTGGAAGTAATGAATACATTGCGAAAGGTACTGAGAACGAAGTTGTGGCGAACTGTAGCATGTCTGTGCTCCAGATAATGTATTTAAGTGTTTGCATGACACAAAAAAATCGTCTGCGAGAGGGTAACGTTGAAACTTAACGAATACAGTGGTATCGCCTTCAATGTTAGTATTCCGAAACGTCTTGAAGGTACGTTTAAAGCAGAGAGCATTGTGGTAAACAAATATTATTTTCATTTGGCCATCGAACCGTGCCCGTGGTCTGAATTTTTAGTGAGCTACACTTAGATTAACACATTATCAAGAACTACATATAAACAATGAATAGCTAAAATATGAAAGCACAACAGATTTATACGAGTGACATCTTGCACATACATATTAAAAATCTGGTGTGATAGACTCACACAACTTCCTTTTACAGTGATCTTATAATTAGTCAAAAATTTTATTTTTAATTTTTAAGCATTTGTCAAAAATTATCAAAAATTACAAATTCTACAAAAACGGTACAAAATAAAGCGTTAGTTGAAGAATCAAATTTTCTCTAAAATTTTAATTTGAATTCAAAAATGTAATAATATACCGGGTGTTCTATTTAACATAGGAGTTAATAAAAAAAATAGAAAAAAAAAACAACAAAATAAAACCACTTTAGAAGTATTCAACTGGAAAATCACCTATCTCACATCAATATACATTAAAAATGTAATAAAAATGTAAAGTTTTAAAAAAATCCTTGAGCCGTTTTTGAAAAAATCGAAAAACACTGAAAAATCACAAGTTTCAACGCCATACCTCTTTTCGTTTTTGAGATATTCTGTTCACAGGCACACAGACACACAGACATACAGACAGACAGCCACACAGACACACAGACCAATGAAAAAAATGTTTTTTGGGATCAGTGGACTCTAAAACGTGAAGATCTGTTGAAAACTCAATTTCGATTTTTTGGGGTGAATCCAATACTTCCTTTATCGTAAAAGGAAGTAAAAAGTAGAGTGAATGAAAATTATGACGTAAATTCCAATTGGAAATAGTTAAAGCAAAACATTTTAAAAGCAGCTACAGACGAACTTGGTACAAAAACTAGAAAAATTTTATCAGAACGTAGACATCATGGTTATGTGAAGAAGTCAAAACCATAGCAGAAAAGAAAGAATATGCCTACAACTACTTTGAAGTAACTTGGTCACAAGAATCATATGACCCTGTTCTAGAATAAATATGATATGTATGCACATGTTTATCTGAATGTTTATACCTTTGTTAATCTCTTCATTTATATGTATTATTTTGTATTTTATAATCCTGCACATTTTTAGGTGAATGTATATAGTATAACCCCTGTTTAGTTCCAGATCAATATGTATTAATTTTTATTTTATAACCCTACGTCCACTTCGGGGATACGTACTAATAATAATAATAATAATAGTAACTATTAGACGTGCTTTACAAGTGTGGGTATCTATATAGAGCTGCATCACTCATTCGACCACGTTCTGTGTGCCTTATCCTTGTAAAAAATCAATTGCCGAAAGTCAACTGGCTTTTAGGACCTCTATCGTTATTTTGTCATCTCTATTTATAACTAACTCAATCTTCGATCTTTGCAGTTCGCGCTCTTTATCACTTGGGCGTCATCCAAGAAATTCTCTCAGTGATAAAGAATTTATTGTGGTAACTGTTCTTTCATTTGAATTTTGAAAAATTTGTACATAAGGCTTGAATTCACGAGAGAGACATTTCACTTTGTAACGTTTCACCCCCTTACTAAGGGCGTCAAAATTTTTACCTCGGGTTAAGCTCAAAATCGGAGGCAGGGTTCTCTCAAACTCAAATATATATACTAAGGAAAACACCAGATAATTACCATAAATTGATATATTTTGTTTAACTATATGTACAAAATAAATAATCGCTTAATGTGAAATGAATTGCATATTACGGAAATAACAGTTTCGCCTGGGGCGTCGCGTTTTGTTCTTTTCTGGGGATTTTGCAACGTTCCTGACGCTGGTGTATGGCAGCCGTGCTCAACAGATTACTGAACAAGTTTCTCGGACGGTTTGCGGAACGCACCGGTTTAGCGGCAGCTGGCCGAATTGGTAGTTCTAATGGCCCGGCGGACTAACCTCTAACCCCCAGTTTTGGTTGTTGTTGATGGTACTAGAATCACCTGTACACTGACGCTGATGTATGAGAACGTTTCCGTCGAAGTGCGGATGATGCGAAATTAGGCTGGGTTTTCTCACATCAATTTCAGCCGCTCGCGAAGAAATTTTCCCAACGATGGATTTTGCAGGCGAGTTCGCCGTTCCGGATTTATGAAGACGTCTATCCACGTCCCAAGGGGGTTCTTCCGGTAAGTGTACGCCTGCAGCTACAGAGATTAATATACATTTAGGTGAGTCATGTAATTTGGATTTTTAAGAATTCTGTGATTCAATAGTTTTGAAACTATTACGGGACGGATTGTAATGCCGGTTCTTTTTACGTGTTCGGAGAGCAAGCCAGGAATCGGGCAGTACTAAGAGTCGCCGCCTCAATCTAGCTTTTAGAGGGGCCTTCCGGTTAATAAGCCAGGAGTCGGGCACTACTAAGAGTCGCCGTTCCGATCTAGCTTCTGGAGAGGTATTCCGGTTAACAAGTCAGTAGTCGGGCACTACTAAGACTCGTCGCCTCAATCTAGCTTCGGGTCAGTCCTCCAGGTTAACCAAGGAGTCGGGCACTATTGAGAGTCGCCGCTTCAATCTAGCTTCAGGAGAGGAGTTTGGGATAAAGATAAATCCATAGACTCAAGATGATACTGGGCAGGATCAGGACTGGTACACTCAAGGAGAGAGAAATCTCAAGTGAAGTAAACTGGTCACGGAACCTGCTTTTATATCCTTCGCGTCGTGTTATCAAAGCAGCCACTTTAGACATCCTTAGGTGATAGGCAGCGCGAGGGTTAACTCTTCGTCGTTTTGCGCATAGCGGGCCCGAGTTCATTATCATTTGTTCGAGCGTCGGCAAGATGTAGCCCGAGATAACACTTGAATGGGCGAGGCATAAATTTAATACATTTATAATGTTTGTTTATAATTCATGTAGAAGCTAGTGTTACAATTTTCTTGAATAATGCACGTGATTCGTTGTGGGTGGAGTGTCTTTATACTTCCGAGCATAGGTCTTGCGTGTGTTTGCTCTTATCTATCCGGCAATTCTTCTTGATGGTTCTATTAATTTCGGTCACTTTTTCATATTTGTTTAAGGTATTGTTTAAAAATTTTAGGATTCTTCTCTATTCAATAACTTCATGCGTCTACTGATATTTTCTTTATGTACTGTTGAGGTTGTATCGTATACTATCGTTTGAATTCAGCTTTTTGTAAATGTTCGCGCTTCCTGTAGGTTTTATTTCGATACTGGCTTTTTATGTACTGGCTTTTGTAGATTGCAAAATTCGTAATTATTAAAATATGACCACGCTTATGATAATAATACGAATGTTGTCTCGTCACGCATCAGTTGGATTCAACTTTGTTGGTTAATTTCATAACTACTACGTGTAAACGTTTTATCTGTTCTTTCCGCTTTGGCAAGGTGTTTCTTATTTATTGCAATAATATTTCTATGAGGGCGTATAAAGAAACGCATTTATATCAGAAAGTATATAAAATATACATTTTGAACACGGTTGTTAAACGGGAAGAAGATGAGGAACTTTTAGAGATATCTAGAATGATACACATACGATGCAATGGCAGGGTGACGGATATAAGAAGACTATTTTGCCATTAAGGTTGTAAACCCCTGTAAATTACTCAACCTTTAATATTGGTGGCCAGGTGACAAATATCAAATATATAATTTGATATTGAAACCGATCAAAAGAATGCTTGTATTTTATCCCCATTGAAGGCTGTGCGTGAGGTTAATACAGATGCATCCTATAGAACCTATCCTGCCATTCCTACCATTCTACTATTAAAATACGCTCCTTTGTAATACATTTTAACTAATACCCCATCCAGTCAAGTTCGCTTCTCTACATTAGCAGGATGCCCTTGATACGCTTAATGACAAAAGGAATTCTATTTGCTCGCTATTATTTCAGATTACAAAGCAGTGACCTATAAAGCAATTAACCTTACCCAAAGACACTACGTAAGACAGCCCTTAAGATCAATCGGCCAATTATTTGCACGAATTCTCCAAGCAAGATGATCAGCCTTTGACCTAAGCCAAGTGAGCATCTTGAGTACGATCGATAAACCCTTACCTTCACAATTAGTGCGTTATCAAAGAGCAAATTTGAGCATCGCAAACATTTCACGTCTGATCCCTGTTATTCTAAAATCAACGAGTGAAACGCACACAACATGACTGATAAATCACATCCGATTAAGAGCTCGTGACAGCTTTCAAAGTGCGCCCATTTGACTGTTTTCACCTACTCTATGCGTTGTTTTCCGCCTTTTTCGCCCGAACTCTGAACAAAGTGCGGAAGCAAAGTTACCGTGCAAATTCGCGAACGGCTTATAATAGATCTACCAACAGACTTTGTCACGTATTTTTGGCGACAATTCTAAATAAGTTCGAACGACAACTTCCTCGAACAAAAATAGCGGACGACGTGGCGAGCATTTTGACCGAGCTCGTTTGATTATATCGTTTGATTCTCTTTATAACTACCTGAAACTTTGGCATAGATATGAAATTTATTTTGAAGAAAATTTACGACTACGTATAAAATTAGGGGACTTTGGCGTGACATCCTTAATTACCTCCTGCGGGCCGATATTTGCGTTGCCTCCATAAAAATCTTTGTATAATATTCGTAGGCGGATTTGTAAAGGTAAAGGCAACTTCTTTGATATCTTATAAATATTTACAAGAAATCGCGGTGAAAATGCTGATTAATGCCTGAAATGTTTATTTATCAGAAATTTTGCTCCGCATAATAATGACTTCAGAAACCTGAAAGGATTATTCGTTATTATCTGTGTACACATCAATCTACAAAGTCAGGTGGTTTTCTACAACGATTAGAATATTGTAGACAGTCGTAGCAGATATAAAGCGTCAGCTTGTTATGCAAAGTTTCGTCTCAAATTAAATACTTTATTTTGTCTATAATGTAAAATTCCCTATTTCTATTTCATTTTGTCGAAAACTGATCTTTTCTTTTTTAGTTTTTCAAGTAACCCCAATGCCCTCTATGTTTACTTCGGGAGACTCGTAGTAATTTGTGAATGCAGAAAAAGTCGTACATTGATGTCCACTAGCTGGAATTGCGCATCGCGCGCTTGGGAAAACCACAGCACATCGTAGAACAGTTTCGTTCCAGCTTTATTACTATCATTTTATGACGCAAGTGGTCTATGATTGAAAGTCGTGGTTTTTAAATTCCATCCTTTGAGTATCCGTCGGCGCATTTACCTCTGCGATTTGGAACCGCTTAGCTTGTTACGCATGCTACTTACTGACTTACTTAAGTGGTTGCTCAATTCTACTGATGAATTCTTCCTGCTTCTACATTCTCAATCGGGAAATGTTATTTAATGTACATTTTAAAGTCATTCTAATTTTGTAACTACTAATCAACCATCGTTGTTTACCAATTTCGCTTGTTTCTTAATATCTATCTAGTAAAAAACCTTCAGTTGATTGCATTTGCTTTGCGTATTTTCCGGATTTATTTCGTACTTGTTATTTGTCATGAATAGTAATCGAGCAATTTCATTAAAAAGCGCACCACTGGGGGATTGTGCAAAGAACTTGATTTTTAATACGATTAACTTTGCCTTCTTTATAAATGCATCGTATTGCAGAGAAAACTTTTTGACGACTGTAAAGCGATACTGAAATCATGTCATCAAATAGCTTTTTTGAGACACCAAATAGCGCTTACTTCAATTAGAGCTTATAAACTTCGTCCGAATCGATTCCAAGCGCTTTATGTTTGCATAATATTAAATTTTTGAATATTTCCTTTCATGGATTAGGCATGTATGCCTGTTCCAGCGTCCATGGCTTTTTATGTTTCCCCGCATCTATTCTTCCTTTTGGATTATATCTGCAAGCTTGTTGTGGAATTCTTTTCTTATCCATTCTATCGAGATGCTCGCACCGTTGCTGTCTGTTACTTGTCATTGGTTTACTTAGTGGAGAAATGTTCAACTCACTGCGTATATCTTCATTCCTAATTTGGTCTTCTCTAGAGCAACCCTTGACGACTCATGATAATTTACATAATAATAATTTAAATTTTGTGTTCGTTTTGAATGTTAACCAACCTGGTGTTATTTGCGTAATATTAATGTTGATGCACTCTGTACTTGATGTTCGAACCGTAGTATTTTATTCATTGTTCATTGTTTTATTCGACTTATCGATATCTTCTGTGTATTATTCTCTTAGGTCTTGGTACCTATCATTTTTTACCATCGCATCTACGGGTACAGCTCGATCGTGATCCATACCACTGCTGATTAACTTCCTTTTATAAACCAGCACCCTACGAGCTAAATAACGTTTATCCGAAAGCATGTTATAACCTTTAAAATAGAAAAAGAAACTTATAAATTGCAATATGTTGTTTTTCTTGTTTAGTTCTTCTATATTTGCTCAACTTAATTTTAAATTGGAATTGCGATGTCACCTCCGCACATAAATACTCAGTCACTTTAGACTTTATGTTTCTAGTACCTTGTTTAGTTTTACAAAGTACAAAGCACATAAACCCTACATTAACTCGATGCTTATCAAACAAGCCATGTTATGAGTGCTGTCTCATCTTTTTACAATTACATATTTTATCGCAAGGCAATGTTAGGTCGCCTTTTCGACGATAGGGATTTTTCTACATGCCGCGTTTACTATACTGGTTTCCGTTTCTGCGACTTTTGGCGCATTCGTTGTCCGCTGTACGAAAATGTAACAATGTTTCCTCGCGACTGATTTACAGCGTTGGGGTGACGTTTTTCTAAGCGTTGGACTGGACCCAATGTCCTGAATTTCTTTGTAGATTCAATACCTAATGCTACCGTTTTGTACACACCTCGATCCATTCTGAACTCAGAGTATCTGTGCCTAGGGAGAAACCGATACTGCAAAGAGTTCATTTCTTCCAAGCTACCTTGCAAGCAAAGTGCATTGTTGCATGTACAAATCGATGAAGGTTTCTTTATTTACTTTAATTACCATGTCGTCAAGATATGCTTCGTTCCGTCTCCAGGTAAAAGTTATTCTTTATCGCCGAATTGCTACTTAAATTAGGGTTAGGTTACTTCTGCATTACTTTAATATGTTGAATTGTATTTCATTGTTACCTGCTGTTTTTGTATTAATTGAAAATTAAGTTGATGTCCAAGAATTATCTTGAGTTGTCAGCAATTCCTCATTGTGTGGATTTTTCAAAATCTTTGAGCTCTAGAAAGTTCTACTGAATTTCGAAAAATAGATTGTCAGTTGTCGGCGATTTTATAGCGTTGATTGTGTGAGATTGTACTTGTGCTGTGCATGTGATTATGGAATTTTCGCTTCGAATTATTATGAAAATTCGCTCAGCCTTAACGATTCGTGTATAAAATGGCTGAAATAAGTTTAGTTATGCTAGGAACTGGGGTAGGTTTCTAGCATTCGCTTCTGGACATCGTTTTTCAATGTTGCGTAATTTCAGGCCTCCCAATACCTCTTAATACTTCGCTCTGCATATATCTCCTTATGGACTCTGATATCACCTCGTAGAACATCTGGAGAACCAACTTGTAGACAGTTCTGTGCATTTCGAATAACGGTAGATGTTGCCGAGACTGAGACACATATAGACTTTTTCTCGTGCGACTTGTAAAGCAACCACTAGAGAAAAGCCTGCCCCACCCGACTTTGAAGATTTGTCTGGACGCCTTCTTCACAGGAACTCCAAGATTGGAATCCTGCATAGATTCTTCAGGGACGCTGGCTCTGCTATTTTCTCCAGGTAGCTCTTTGAATTAGCCCCACGTGTTTGGGTCGGGGAAGCTCCAAAATACTCTTGGTGTAGTTGCTATTACATCGTAAGCGTTTTTATCTACGGTTTGCACTAACCAATTTTTTGGCCGATGGTAGACAAAAGTCGCCGTAATGATGTGTTGGCTTTGAGCTTTAATCCTTAGGGTAGGTCTTTTATAATACATTAGAAGAACTCTGTTTGCGGCTTTTGGCTGCAATCAACTCACGAATGACATGTACCACCACGTTTTGGTTCACAACTAATGTTTATGCTAAGGAATACTATAGCGAATTAAAAATTATTTGTAATCGCTTAAACACACGAATTAAAGTGTGTATTACACCTCGAGCATATAGGCCTATGCTTATGGGTTTTCGCGTTTTAACAAAAATTAGACTTTGAATGGTGACTTCCGTTATCCTTTTTCTCTGGTTTTATATTATTCATGACAGTTGCGTTACGTGTGCTCGTGTACAGAATTGCGAGGAAAATCGTGCAGTTTGTGCTCTTCACTCGATTTATTCAAATTTCAAGTCTCAAATAAAACTGTGTACATATAACAACAATGTTAGTTTTCACAATACTAAGTTAAACTTACAAACAAAACTTCAAAATAAGTACAATTTTAACAGAATAAAGCTTAGATTTAAAAAAAAATTCTTACGGACAGATTAAAATTTACAGAATTGAGCTTATGCATTTCATAATCTGTATTATAATTCATATGAGTGTAACATTTCGCAGATTTCCTTTTGTCTTCATGAACATTATGGAGATATATATAGTGTAAATAAACAATTAGTAATTCATATTTTTATATTAGAGTTGTACATACGATTGAAATCGTCTTCCGTACATCCCTTTGCATCATCTGTTCCAGTTTGTTTATGTCAGAAAATAGTATCACTTTGTTATGTCTGTGAAATTGTGAATTATGAATTCACGCCACAAAGAAGTTTCAGAGATTAAACAATTAGGTTATATCAATTTCTGGCGCTTTCTTTTATTTATTGTTTTATGAGTCAGCTATGTGGTTTAAGAATTTACACCGACAGCTGTAGGTTTTCTGATTTGAACCGTCTCGAATCAATGATGCTTCCGGACAACCCACTCAAATCCTCCTCTGCTGGCAAACTTGGCTACACCAAGAAACAATTCCTGGACCACCGTGTTGCGACTTAAAGGAATACCAATTATTTTTTTCTTTTTTGTGTATTGAAAATCTCCGTATAGCAGTATGACATTACTTTACATATTACTTTAATCACAATTCCTTACTTTTCCGATCTATTGTGTACTGCCAATTAGTTATTGGCAATAAGTTTGTTAATAGTTTGTAATAGTTATGCTGCCGGCATTTTGCTTTGTTGAACTACCTAATAATACGGATATCGACAGACCTTGCTGTCTGCCAATAACTTCACCGACTACTATCGTTTTTATTGTGACTTTATATTTCTTTAAACACTTTTACTTATCAGATCACCACAAACCAGATAGATGTCAGTTCAATATTTGTCCTCTCTTGAATGCGTTCCAGATGGAGTACGATTATTGCTTACTGCTTTAGCAGGAGAGTTTTGCTTCTGACGTGGTTAACACGTTGAGTTACCGTGCTATTTTGTATTTACTTTACTTCTAATAAAGTCCCTTATAGAAGACAAGTGAACGAAACGTTAAGTTTTACTGTTTCATCAATAACACGGTGCAATCCCGAAAATCGTTCTTTATATATTTTTTCTTTTATTTTATTTTCGTAGAATACATTCCTACGCGCTATGACATGACTTGTGACTTCTCCTGTATACAATACATAACTTCATAAGTCATGTTCTGATGATGAGACAAATACACCAATAAGTTAGGTTAAACTCAACTAGCTAAATACGGTGGACAATGCATGCTTTTATTTTATTTTAATGTTTTCGTCACGCGATGAATATGAACTCTTCCAAAACGATACCACAGCTCGTGGGCTTTACTGCTCCATTAACAGGGATTTCCGATTTACATTAGCAGCAATCTGGGGAACAAAAAGTTGGTAAAAATGACTAAATTAACCCTTTCCGCAGGGGCAACAAAACGTGGTTGAGCAGCGTTAATGGCGTATCATACCTATATTCTAATCCTTGGATATTGACATAACAACGTATTTCGTTCGTGTAAAACTTGGAAATAAAAATTGAAATGTTTAAAATTTTAGATTAAAGAAAACTAAGGCTACAATTTATTACACCGCAAAGATTGCTCAATTTATTATACAATTGAAGGTTCTAAGTCAATTTTAGGATTAATAAAAACAAAGATTAAAATGTATCTACTACAAAACAAAATAGGATAGTAAAAATAAACCGTTTATTACAAGCGGCCGAATTACAATGCCAATGTTTACTAGGGTTAGCTGTGTTATCGACAGATTACCTACCCGTTAATAGCTATACAGGGTGTATTAAAACGTGCGGCTAATAATTACCGCACGCAACTCTACGTTGAACAACAAGCAAAAAACTTTTAACACCAATTTGGTCTTAGACGAAGAGTCTTTAAATTATAAGCACTTAAAGGTTTTTTAATTTGGAAAAGCTGTACAAGTTAAAGCTAAGAGACATGCATTTAGTTACCCTTGATCGTATATGTTTGTGATTCTGCAATTAAATCAAGTATGTGTTCATGTTTTTCATGGATATCCTCTAAAATTATTGAAATAATTGACAAATCAAGATTGAATGCGTTCTATTTAAATTAATACTCTTTTTTGGCTACAATAACTGTTCAAAGTGGGCACCTGCAACTTCTACACATTTGGTACACCGAGTAAGAATGTTTGGTATTAGATTTTGCAGCATGTTACGATTGCGTATTTCTCTAACTGCATTATTTATCCGTTCAATAAGTCGCTCTTCGGTTTCAATTTCTACTTGATAAACATAAGCTTTTAAAAAGCCCCAAAAGAAAAAGTCTAGGACATTTAGGTCGGGACTTCTTGCGGGCCATGGTATCGGAGCATCACGCCCGATCCACCGCTCTGGAAAGTTTTGATTTAACCAATCCGTAGGTTCAGGCCCCCAGTGGGCTGGAGCTTAATCTAACTGAGCACACATATCTCTTCTGACAAGTAACGGTACTTCTTCCAATAATCCCGGTAAATCGTTGTTCAAAAAATTAGCAAAATTTTCGGCGTTTAATCGACGAGGCAAAATGTGTGGGGCTATTAGTCTATTTCCGATAATTCCAGCCCATACATTGACGCTGAATTTAAACTGGTGATTAGTTTTATGGAAGACATGAGGGTTTTAATCGGCCCAGTGGTGCATATTGTGCATATTAAACATTCCGTTACGGGTAAATATGGCTTCATCCGTCCATAAAATGTTTTCAATGAAAGCCGGGTTGACTGCGTGTTGCCGTAATAACCATCTGCAAAACACCATCCGTCGCGGGTAATGTTCCGGAAGCAACACATGGACTCGCTGGAAGTAGAACGGATGTAAGAGATTTTCTCTTAACACTCGATGTACAGCAGTATGGCTGATATTAAGTCTTCAAGCTACAGAACGGGTACTTTGTCGAGGTTAGTCTTCAAATACCTGTAAGATGTTTTCCTCTATTTCGGGTTGTAATACGTCGTGGTCGCCCTCCACCAACTCCCTGCATAGATTCGGCATATAAATTTGAAGCTCGGTGACAATTAGCGCCTCATTCGCCAAATATCACATACATATCTGCGTATTCAGGAAAACTGTATGCCATGTTTTTTCCCAAAACCAAAAACACAAAACTGAAGAATCAAACAAGGAACAAAGTAAGTTAGAACAATAATAACAGGGAATAACTAATAAATAATGAGTGAAGCAGGTTTTACGAAAAGAAAAGTGACTTTTACAAGTGTTAAAAATGACACTAATACATCCAGTTATGAATTTTTTATTGTTATATTTTAAAAATAAACCCACCTTATAATGCATAGTTGCAACGTCTTCCAAAACTATAAATCGCGAAGATTTTGCATTCTTAAATAGTAAATTATACGTAAACTAATTACCAAAATGTTATAATTTATATTTGATTACTTATTTGAATTGTTAAATTATGTGTTGTTGATACTATTTAGATCTATTTCTCAACCATAGTCGAAAAAAAATTCAAAGTTTGAACATTAATAACTCCTTAACCAAAGAGTAACACTAAAATTGTATTCGAGTTTTTTGCTTGTTTTTCTACGTAGAATTGCGTGGTGTAATTATTAGCCGCACGTTTTAATACACCCTGTATAACTTTTTCAAATCAATATTAATCAAAAAACAAAATGATTCAGTTTATTTTTTGTAATTTCCGGCTCTGGAAGTCATTTATTGTGTTTGCAAGGAATAAACAATTTATCCCTCTTAATCAATGACAGGCTTTCGCATCGCAGCTAATCCATTTCAAGGGGGTTTGAACTTGTCCCAGCATAAATCCTTTAAAATTGGAGAGTTCGTTGCGCTTGCTAAGTTCGCTAAGTCGGGTCCGTTCCAATCTGTCAAAGATGATATCTGGTGCGACAGAAGTAAGTTATTTGGAAATACATCGCGACGATTGCGAACATGTACAGGGCCATCTTAAGCGGGATGGCAGAATTTAGGTGGCGACAACTAGGCCTTGTGTACTTTGTTTCTGCTGAAATTTCAAGAAAGATACAAAAAAATTGTATAATACTTAATAAAAGGCAACTACTGATTACTGTAATGTATAGTAGCAATTGTGAGATAAAATGTTTATTTATATTGAACAAAACATAAACATAGTTCGACGACCACAAAGCGTAAATAGTTTGATTCGCAATATATACTGCATACCATACTGCACACTTTATTCACGCAGGGTTTCCAGATGCCGTCAAACCAAAACGGCAATAAACAGTTCTTATACAATAATAAATTGTATTTGCGATTGCATATCGAAAGAGATTTTTTAAGCACTTAAAAGAAGGCAATTTTTCCCTGCCATTTCGCTCACCAGCTTTTAAAAATTGATGCTCTTTCTTGATTTATTTGAACACTTTCTCTCACGTTATAAATAGTTTCTTCGTACACACGTTTGTTTGCGTGCAGTGCTATATCGTGAGTGAAAACTGTGAAGAGGCAGGCTATTTCGAGGATTGTTGTACCAATAGTACCAATCAACTGTAAAATAACAGGTTAGTTATATTGGCTTTTGTTATTTATGTAAAATAGTAAAAATATTGGTTAATAATGCCGAAAACGGAAAGCGGGAAAAATAAAATGTGAGAAAAATGATGATTAGAACATTTCTTGAGCCAGGACCTTCAACAAGTTTAGCAGCAGCAGTCTCTCCTTCTGTATCGGTCGTTGAAAATTCTCGTTCTAGCACTGATACTTCGGAATCTCAACTCAGTGCCGATACATTGACATATTCTGCTCTTTGGCCATAATTTATTTCAGATAATATTAAATTGTCAATAGTTCCAATCAAGCCAATACAAATCAAGAATGTTATCCAACGGCTCCGTATTTTCTTAAAATGTTATTAAATAATAAAACAGTAATATTGGAACTGGCTCGTTTATTCAAAATCTAGCGATTCTGTATTTTGTTTGTACTGTAATCTACCCAACACCTCTGTGAATATATTTAATGATAAAATAGGTTACAACGATTGACATTATTTATCTAGAATATGCACTTCATTTATGGTTACTGCAATGGGAGTACACGTCAAGCAGTTACGGAATACCGGCAGCGGTTTCCAAATCGACGGGTACCTCATTATCGAACATTTATGGAAGTATACAGGCAGTTTAGAGAGTGTGGATTACGGGGGTACCTTTTTGATAGAGGAGTTAATTTGCCTGCAGATTTGGATGAACAAGTGCTAGATGTTGTTACTGCCGATCCAACTATTAGTGTACGTCGAATTAGCAGGAAATTTGGAATAACAATAACTACTGTTTGGCGAATTTTGAAACGTAAGGGCCTTCACCCATACCATGATCAGAAGGTATAATGTTTGCTTGAAGCAGATCACAATTGTCGAATAGTTTATTCTACCTGGATCCTAAGACTGTCACGACAAAACTTTCATTTTTACAAAACAGTGCTTTGGACAGATGAAGACTCATTTACAAGACATGGCATTCTAAATCTGAGAAACCTGCATAGGTGGGAACGAGAAAATCCTAAAGCAATACGGACTTCTAAGTTTCAGCATGAATTTTCTGTGAACGTTTGGGCTGGATTAGTTGATAATTTGCTACTTCTTTCATTCATCCTATGTGATTAAATGCAGACAACTACCTTCAGTTCCTTAATGAGGAATTGCCAACGCTTTTGGAGGATGTTCCCTTGATCATAAGAAGAGACATGTGGTTGCAAATGGATGGTCCATCAGCTCATTTCGGAAATGAAGTTCGGAATTTCCTGAACAACAACTATCCCCGATGGATTGGTCGTGGTGGTCGTGTTGCATGGCCTCCTAGGTCCCCTGACCTCAATCCCCTAGATTTCTATTTCTGGGGGACCATGAAAACATTAGTCTACGCACAAGTTTCAAACACCAGAGACGTATTATTAGAGCGTATTCGGCAGGCTGCTCAACAATTACGAGAAAACTTTCATGAAGTAAGAAGTGCCACTTCATCCATCGTCATGAGAGCACAAACTTATATTCAGCACGGTGGGGAGCATTTGAAAATATCATTAATTAAAAAAGTTTTTGTTTAATTTATGAACTGAAATCTAATTTTTGTGTTTTATAATTTCAAAAGTCTGTAACTTCAGAACGAATAAAGATCGACCTACCACTTTTGTGTTTTTTAGTCTTAGAATTAAGTCTGTTTTATGCTCCCAAAATCTGAACATAACAATACGAAACACCCGGTATAAATCAGGCCCCAATATATTGTGAAAAAAGAGGTGGATGGCAGTTATTGACAAAGTGAAGTTATTTTTCAAAACTGCCATATCGTGCTACATCGTTGGATTCTACACAAAAACAGCTTTCTAATGATGGTACTTTCGACCCCCATTTCAATTTAAAAAATAATCAAGTTGGCCGTGCTGCAGTCGTAACGATCGATAAAAAAAATTGGAACCAGGAATATTAGTAGAAAACCGTATGTTTTACTTCTATACCAAATTTCAGAGTTCTATCTATGGCCCTATTCAAGTACTACCACCGTTTCCATACTTAATTTACGCACTGTATTTGATAACGTAAGTAGAAACGATGCTATACAAAATCCAGAAATACACTTTAAAGTCAATTTTAACTTTTTTCAGTTAGCACCGCCATAATTAAATTAGATGAAAGGTTTGAATTGTTAAGCGAACACAACAGGCTTGATAGATACTTAGCAAACTTAGATTACGATGATAAACCAAAATACTGTGCGGATTTTCAAAACAAATTGACAGATTTTGGAACTAATCATTCGGCAGAAATTCAGTCGATTACTGAATGGAATATAGATTTTGTGTGTCTACTTAAGTTGGCGCCATATGGAAAACTTTGTTATTATAAGTTCTATGAAAAATAGTAATTTATTATACAAGACGATAAAGTTAAATTTTATCCACGAGTGAATCGTTTAACGTCGAGACAAAGTCGAGACATTAATGATTCAAGAGTGGATAGAAATAACTTTATCGTCGTGTATAATACGATTTTTTTTCTATAGCAAGAACTTTAACAATTTCAAAAGAAAATAAGGGCAGTCAATCACATTTCAAACTGTCAGTAGCTAGATTGGGTTGCTACGATAATACGAAGCTGTCATATTTAATTTAAACAAAAGTTAGAAAATTAAATTACTTTATCTATCCTTGATGTTAAAGTGCTACTTTATCTACCCTTGCTGTTAAAGTAAAACTTGACCTTTTGTTTTGAGTTGATAAAAGCACACTTTAACATGTGCTATAGAAAAAAGTAATTCTTTATAAAAATCTCTGCTTTCGAAAACAATCATATTCAGCTATTCACATTTGGCATAGAATGTACAGGGTGTCCACAAATTGAAAAAGTTTGATAGGAATTTTTTGACCACTTTAATTTTAAATTAAATTTTGCAAATCCTACTTGTAAAACACGTTATCGTTTATCTTAATTAAACAGTCATCATACTTCAAATATTTATTGCTGATCCGTAACCTTTTACCGACGCATACTAATGAATAATATGTAACAAGATAATTAATACTGAACATTTTGTTTATTTACATGCATTGCTAAAATGTTACACATAGGCTACTAAACACTTGAAGTATGATGACTGTTTAACTAAGATAAAAGATAACATGTTTTACAAGTATGATTTGCAAAATTTAGTTTAAAATTGAAGTGGTCAAAAAATTCCTATCGAACTTTTTCAATTTGTAGACACCCTGTACATTCGATGTCAAATGTGAATAGCTGAATATTATTCTTTTTGAAAGCAGAGACTTTTATAAAGAATTACTTTTTTTATAAAACTTATAATAACAAAGTTTCCCATATGGCGCTAATTTAAGTAGATACACTGTATAAAATCTACCGCATCTTCGGTACAAGTTTTGAAATATTTGTTTAAAATAACCTAATTAGCACATTTCCAAATTTATCAATTGCTTTATGCATTCATTTAACATTACCTGTTAATGTTGCTGAGGGTGAAAGATAATTATCAAAGTTAAAAAAGATCAAGTATGACACAAGAAAGGCTATCAAATCTAGCTATAATAAGTACCTGAAAACGACATTAACATATATATAAATGGCATTGTAAAAGAATTTGCAATAAGAAAATCAAAAAAAGTTGTGTTTGATTGTTGAAAAATATTATATATCACATTAATATTATAATCCATATTTAATGTTATAAGATTGTGAGATTAGTAATAAATACAAATGTTTGGAATTAGGAATAGTTCTCTATTTAGCTTCACTCAACTCACAGCACATTAAGTTTTCTAACCACCTAATCCACAACCCAGAAGGGGCGACACTTGAGACTTTACACCCGGGTGGCGGGTAAGCTAGAGACGTCCCTGGTCGTGTAGAGCTGGTGTGACAGGCGCTTAAATCCATAGTCGATTTTTCAAACAATTTGCAACTTGAATATTTATAAACACAGTATGTAAATCGAGCTAAACGCAAACGCCAACTTTCGATACGTAATATTCAAAAACAGCGGGATGGGTATGTCATATTCGCTTATACAATACATGAAGTGTTGTCGATACACAATATAATATTTGGAGCGAAAATAGATTAAAATGTAGGACATCCAATAATTGAGTTTTAAATTAGTTTATATGTATATGAAACTAAGGGAATCTCAGAATTTTATTCAAAAGCAAATCGAATTTTGTAGAAAACGAAATATTTTTTACAGGTAAGTGATAATTTTATAGACGTTAATTATTTTCATTGTCCTACTAATAATTCGTTTAAAAGAAGCAAATGTCAGACTCAGTACAGTATGTAATATGTCGAATTACGCCTTTAGGCATTTTGCGTTTGTCCTAACGCACGTTGTGTAACTAACCTTGAAACTTCCACTAAGCTAAATAACAGCGAATGGTTAACATTCAGTATATTATCCATGGGAAAATGGCATTAGCAGTGCTTACAAGAACTAAAGTTTCATACCAATAATTCTGCCAATATACAGTGACCACCAAAAAGTCGGCATCAAATAGGAAACATTTTCATTTTTGATTTTTCAAAAAACCTTTTTACGGCAATAATTTGTGCTCGTCTGAACACCTATTTAGCTCTTATCAGATTATTCAGTAATTTTTAGAGATTGGTGTTTTTCTAAATTCTCAAAAATCTAAAAAGTGTTATTTTTCAGCAATTAAGTAAGATTCGATTTTTTTGTATGTTAATTTTAGCTAAATGCACAACCTCAAGGCAAGAAAAAATTTTTTAGTTTTTAATAATATACTTTAAAGCACGTGCGACGAGCTTAAGAGCACGACGCGAAGCGGAGTGCTTTCAGCGTCGCTAGTGCTTTAATGGAGTACTTATACTCTAGTATCATAGTATATTAATAAAAACGCTACTTTTTCTACGATCGTAACAGAAATATACAAACTTAGTTCGGTGACACTTTTTTCGTCACATTGTGGTAGATATTCTAGGTTATGTTTACATTCAAATTTACGGCAGAGCGTGTTTTAATACTATATTCTATATTAAAATACGCCACCAATGGCAAATTGCGAAAAAGACGTAATTCGGGCGCTAATGTTACGAGTGCTAAACGTCACATTTGACACTAAAAACTGTGCAACAAGTTGTCATTTTGACACGATTGTACAAAATATGTTTTAACATTTCTCAAAAAATAATTAAAATGGTAATTATGCATTTAGATTTTTCATTATTTACCGAAAAGAATATATTCCCACAATTTTTACGTTTTTGATACAAAGCCCTTTTTATGAGAAGTCACTTTCAATGATAATTAATGTCTATTTAAATGGCTTCTAAAAACTTTAGTCTACCCCAGTTAATGAATTACTGTTACAAAAATTCTGTAAATATTCTTTTACAGTTGTTTATTCAGTTTACATGGGCTAAAAATTTTGGATATTTTTTCAAAATTTCGATGCAAAATTTTACATTTAGATAAAAAATCACGTTTCAAACTACTTTTTCGTAGTAAATGTTTTCTCTATCTTGGCTAGTAAATGCATCTTCTGCAATTATTTTCCAAAAAAATTAAATTTGACAGATAACGGAAGTCGCGTTACCATTTTTGGTTGACCGAATTGTTTTTCAACCACCTCTGATCCTCAGGGATTTGTTTTTGCATGAAACTCTAAATAAAAAATCTGGTGTGATACACGCACACAACTTTCATTTATTGTAAAAGGAAGTAAAAATGTTCTCATTTGATGCCAACTTTTTGACGATAACTCTATAATACAATGAAGTCGACCACTATGTTGAGCGAATAAATTCTGTTATGATACTGATTAAAATCGAATTCTACGTTAATCACAAAGTAATTTATGCAATGAACTTCATTATGTTTTATTTAAATTGTAATTTTATTCAATAGGACTCAGTGAGTCAAGTTTCTCTAATGTAGGAAGTTAATTTAATTAATTTTATTCCGTAAAATTTTATAAATCTGCGAAATAAATTACCCTTCCAATAAACCACTCTGTTATTTTTATATACGTAGTAGCTCAATGAATATATGTGTTACAACGCTTGGACAATATTGTGTACGCTAATGGTCGAGTACTTATTTCGTCTAGGGTGTGTGGGTTCTCACAAGATAAGTTAATATTTTATATAATATTTAAATTATATTGAATAACAGCTTTTGTAACGATTACATTAATGAAATTTCAAACTCCTTGTACTCAGGAACCATATGGCGAAATGAAATTTACTCTCTCGCCTGGATAATTTACGAGTACTTTAATTGGCATTATTTTTCAATGCCACGAGGGAACTCAAGGAAAGAGTTCATAGAGATCTGAAGTGATAAAATTGAAGCAATTGTATATCTATTCTTAAATCTATAGTACAATATAAAGAACGTCTATCACCTAATTAAATGTTTTTATGATGGAAATAAACGAAAAATGTCTTGCTATGGCGATCTCGAACGCCAGCGGTAGCTGTAACCCAACGAACAGCTTTTGGGACTTTTAAAATCTACCATATAAACTGTACGCTGTGCGTGTTCGGGAGATGAAGGGATCAGAGAAGTGAATTCAAAGCCTTTCTACGAGTTTTGGCTGGAAGCTCGGAGTTCCGACAGCCTTATTCACGGTCTGAAAATTCGCAGCGCGGACTTCGGCCCCAAGGACCCCTAAAATTCGTACAGGCGGTGGAGTCCAAAGCGGGCTCAAATACCTCACTTCTCAAACGTGCGTGTGATACTTTGGTGAGATGAGTTTTACGGGTTTTCTTGGAGCGTAATCTCGGCAAATTCTGGCACGCCGCCTGAAATGTGCAATTTCAGATTGATGAATTATGCATTTGAACAGTGGGCGGCTCTACAGAGTCTCAGATTCGACAGACTGACTTCGCTATCGACCTCGATCGATATGAATTCGGAAAGCAGGCTAAGATAGGTTCAATTATCAGAGAAAAATCATGTTTAGGCCCGTCATTACGATCTTTCGTGCGCCCGTCATTACGATCTTTGATTTCAACTTGCAGATATCTAAAGGAAAAATTCTAGGAAGGTAACTCTGGACTGCAGGTTGCTAAAGGCAGGTCGACTAACCCAAGCAGAAAAGGAGGTTTCGGGTTAGGTTAAGATTTTCAGGCAGTTCAACTTCTCAGAAAAAGCTATAAATAAAACTTATCTTACGTGAGCACGGTTCTCGGAATGAAACAATCATACGATTAACTGCAAGTGATAGTTACTGTATATTGGTCTTCTCGGGTATTGGACCGGTAGTTCGTCGCTTAGCAGGATTAAACAAAGGTAACGGCAACTAATGCAGTAAAACCGATCCGGACTGGGGTCTTCTCAGGTTCTGGATTCGAGCCTGAAAGGTACACGTTAAGTAAGGCTGAGGCTGCCCGGAAATCGCTCTCTTATAATGGTTCGAAGCCTCCTTCCACTTTGCTTAGGTACGTGTGATAACATGCACACAACTTGCTTTTACAGCGATCTTATAATTAGTCAAAAATTTTCAAAAATTACAAATTCTACAAAAACGGTACAAAATAGAGCGTTAGGTAAAAAGACAACTTTTCTCTACAATCTTAAACTAAATTCAAAAATGTAATAATATACCGGGTGTTCTATTTAAAATAGGAGTTAATAAAAAAATAGAAAAAAAACAAAAGAAACTCATTTTAGAAGTATTTAACTGAAAAGTCACCTATCTTACATCAATATACATTAAAAATGTAATAAAAATTTGAAGTTTGAAAAAAATCGTTAGAGACGTTTTTGAAAAATCGAAAAAAACTGAAAAATTACTAGAGTAATCATCATACTTCCGGTTATGCGATTTTCTTCAAAAGCTTGCTGTCGCATCTACACAAAACTTATATATAAAATTTCAACGTCATACCTCTTTTCGTTTTTGAGATATTCTGTTCACAGACAGAGAGACACACAGACACACACACTGACAGACCAATGAAAAAAAAATGTTTTTTGGGTTCAGGAGACTCTAAAACGTAAAGATCTGTTGAAAACTCAATTTCTAATTTTTGGAGTGAATCCAATGCTTCTTTTATTGTAAAAGGAAGTAAAAATTGTCTAACTATGAATTATGTTTTTGTTCTACTACACCGAAGTTATCAATTTCGGCAGCGTTTAGCGGCCGAACACTCCTACTTGTTTATACTAGTAAGTTTTACTTTTCGGCAGTAATAATCATAGCAACAAAAATTAACAACCATTTCTATTGGTCGAAATCAAAATAGATAGTCCCATTTTGCGGTATGATCATGACCTCCTCGACTTTTCCCAACTTCCTCGATTAAACTGTCATTTTAAAATTAGGAAAAAACGCTTCCAAAGCAGTAGAATAAAAAATTATGTATGTAACTCGAACGACAGCTATTATTTGATGTCAGGTTTGGCTTTACAACTATGGCAGTATAATGGTAACCATAGACCTGTCCTTAAAATGAAAAAGTCGTTCATATATAAGAATACAGTAAGACACATATAAATCCATATTCCAAAATTGTATATGTATTTAATAAGCTACAATATTTTAACGCGATAGTTTCGGATAGCGGAGATTATTAAAAAAATGTCGCTGATTTGGAAATGCAAAGCATTCCACGTGAATAAAATTTAGATGATGTAAATTATCCCGAAACGCACAAATTGAAGTGTTCAAAGCAGTATTTAAATATTACATTTCCAGATACGAGTTTATTGAACACTGGGCGAATCAAAATAGCTCAAGTTCGACCAAAAATAATCTATTCCATAGTAGAAACATGTGCTCAATAAATATATATACCTCTTCAGAAATTTTTATATGAGTACTTGTTATATACACACGGCTGGCTGATAGAGATTAGTAATTTGTAGAACACATATCATAGGCTGCGCTCAAAGTTAATCAAACTAATGATAAACGGAATAACATATAAAGCCTAACCAGCACCCGTTCTAGTAGTTTTTAAAGTTGGATGTAAAAACAAGCTCTCTTGTTATCAATGAAGCAATTTGTACATCACTCAGAATGCAGTTTGGAACTTTAAATGGCAATTAAATTAAAAAGTACAAACTTATTACATCGTGTGTAAGGCAATACGAAACTCTGTGGGTGTTTGATGTATGCCATAACGTAATAGTTTCCATACAAAAGCGAAGTTTAATTAGAAGTTTAAAAATGTGCTGTTTCATAGAATTTTTCATTAAAGCAGATAGTTTATTTAAACAAAAGATATTAAAACATTTAGTAAAAAAACGTTGAGAGTAATATTATTATTATTACTACTAGCAACCAGTGAGACAAATGTCTCATTTAATAACTTTTTTCTCTATCTCTTACGGTTTGGCTGCTGAAACAGCGTCCCGGACGGACGGAAATCACGTGATTTCTCGAAAACCGGAAGTTTCACGTGACTGAAATTCGGTTCCTGACCTAACATGACCATTCCAAACATATAACTTTCATAACTTTTTCTCTATCTCTTACGGTTTGGCTGCTGAAGCAGCGTCCCGGACGGACGGAAATCACGTGATTTCTCGAAAACCGGAAGTTTTACGTGACTGAAATTCGGTTCCTGACCTAACATGACCATTCCAAACATATAACTTTCATAACTTTTTTCTCTATCTCTTACGGTTTGGCTGCTGAAACAGCGTCCCGGACGGACGGAAATCACGTGATTTCTCGAAAACCGGAAGTTTCACGTGACTGAAATTCGGTTCCTGACCTAACATGACCATTCCAAACATATAACTTTCATAACTTTTTTCTCTATCTCTTACGGTTTGGCTGCTGAAGCAGCGTCCCGGACGGACGGAAATCACGTGATTTCTCGAAAACCGGAAGTTTCACGTGACTGAAATTCGGTTCCTGACCTGACATGACCATTCCAAACATATAACTTTCATAACTTTTTTCTCTATCTCTTACGGTTTGGCTGCTGAAACAGCGTCCCGGACGGACGGAAATCACGTGATTTCTCGAAAACCGGAAGTTTTACGTGACTGAAATTCGGTTCCTGACCTAACATGACCATTCCAAACATATAACTTTCATAACTTTTTTCTCTATCTCTTACGGTTTGGCTGCTGAAGCAGCGTCCCGGACGGACGGAAATCACGTGATTTCTCGAAAACCGGAAGTTTCACGTGACTGAAATTCGGTTCCTGACCTGACATGACCATTCCAAACATATAAATTTCATAACTTTTTTCTCTTTCTCTTACGGTTTGGCTGCTGAAACAGCGTCCCGGACGGACGGAAATCACGTGATTTCTCGAAAACCGGAAGTTTCACGTGACTGAAATTCGGTTCCTGACCTAACATGACCATTCCAAACATATAACTTTCATAACTTTTTTCTCTATCTCTTACGGTTTGGCTGCTGAAACAGCGTCCCGGACGGACGGAAATCACGTGATTTCTCGAAAACCAGAAGTTTCACGTGACTGAAATTCGGTTCCTGACCTGACATGACCATTCCAAACATATAACTTTCATAACTTTTTTCTCTATCTCTTACGGTTTGGCTGCTGAAACAGCGTCCCGGACGGACGGAAATCACGTGATTTCTCGAAAACCGGAAATGTCACGTGACTGAAATTCGGTTCCTGACCTGACATGACCATTCCAAACATATAACTTTCATAACTTTTTTCTCTTTCTCTTACGGTTTGGCTGCTGAAACAGCGTCCCAGACAAAACAGCGTCCCAGACAGACGAAAATCACGTGATTTCTCAAAAACCGGAAGTGTCACGTGACTGAAATTCGGTTACTGACCTCACATGACCATTCCAAACATATAACTTTCATAACTTTTTTCTCTTTCTCTTACGGTTTGGCTGCTGAAACAGCGTCCCGGACGGACGGAAATCACGTGATTTCTCGAAAACCGGAAATGTCACGTGACTGAAATTCGGTTCCTGACCTGACATGACCATTCCAAACATATAACTTTCATAACTTTTTTCTCTATCTCTTACGGTTTGGCTGCTGAAACAGCGTCCCGGACGGACGGAAATCACGTGATTTCTCGAAAACCGGAAATGCCACGTGACTGAAATTCGGTTCCTGACCTGACATGACCATTCCAAACATATAACTTTCATAACTGTTTTCTCTTTCTCTTACGGTTTGGCTGCTGAAACAGCGTCCCAGACAAAACAGCGTCCCAGACAGACGAAAATCACGTGATTTCTCAAAAACCGGAAGTGTCACGTGACTGAAATTCGGTTCCTGACCTCACATGACCATTCCAAACATATAACTTTCATAACTTTTTTCTCTATCTCTTACGGTTTGGCTGCTGAAACAGCGTCCCAGACAAAACAGCGTCCCAGACAGACGGAAATCACGTGATTTCTCAAAAACCGGAAGTGTCACGTGACTGAAATTCGGTTCCTGACCTGACATGACCATTTCAAACATATAACTTTCATAACTTTTTTCTCTTTCTCTTACGGTTTGGCTGCTGAAACAGCGTCCCAGACAGACGGAAATCACGTTATTTCTCAAAAACCGGAAGTTTCACGTGACTGAAATTCGGTTCCTGACCTAACATGACCATTCCAAACATATAACTTTAATAACTTTTTTCTCTATCTCTTACGGTTTGGCTGCTGAAACAGCGTCCCAGACAAAACAGCGTCCAAGACAGACGGAAATCACGTGATTTCTCAAAAACCGGAAGTGTCACATGACTGAAATTCGGTTCCTGACCTAAAATGACCATTCCAAACATATAACTTTAATAACCTTTTTCTCTATCTCTTACGGTTTGGCTGCTGAAACAGCGTCCCTGACAAAACAGCGTCCCAGACAGACGGAAATCACGTGATTTCTCGAAAACCGGAAGTGTCACGTGACGTAAATTCGGTTCCTGACCTGACATGACCATTCCAAACATATAACTTTTATAACTTTTTTCTCTTTCTCTTACGGTTTGGCTGCTGAAACAGCGTCCCAGACAAAACAGCGTCCCAGACAGACGAAAATCACGTGATTTCTCAAACACCGGAAGTGTCACGTGACTGAAATTCGGTTCCTGACCTCACATGACCATTCCAAACATATAACTTTCATAACTTTTTTCTCTATCTCTTACGGTTTGGCTGCTGAAACAGCGTCCCAGACAAAACAGCGTCCCAGACAGACGGAAATCACGTGATTTCTCGAAAACCGGAAGTTTCACGTGACTGAAATTCGGTTCCTGACCTGACATGACCATTCCAAACATATAACTTTCATAACTTTTTTCTCTATCTCTTACGGTTTGGCTGCTGAAACAGCGTCCCGGACGGACGGAAATCACGTGATTTCTCGAAAACCGGAAGTTTTACGTGACTGAAATTCGGTTCCTGACCTAACATGACCATTCCAAACATATAACTTTCATAACTTTTTTCTCTATCTCTTACGGTTTGGCTGCTGAAGCAGCGTCCCGGACGGACGGAAATCACGTGATTTCTCGAAAACCGGAAGTTTCACGTGACTGAAATTCGGTTCCTGACCTGACATGACCATTCCAAACATATAAATTTCATAACTTTTTTCTCTATCTCTTACGGTTTGGCTGCTGAAACAGCGTCCCGGACGGACGGAAATCACGTGATTTCTCGAAAACCGGAAGTTTCACGTGACTGAAATTCGGTTCCTGACCTAACATGACCATTCCAAACATATAACTTTCATAACTTTTTTCTCTATCTCTTACGGTTTGGCTGCTGAAACAGCGTCCCGGACGGACGGAAATCACGTGATTTCTCGAAAACCAGAAGTTTCACGTGACTGAAATTCGGTTCCTGACCTGACATGACCATTCCAAACATATAACTTTCATAACTTTTTTCTCTATCTCTTACGGTTTGGCTGCTGAAACAGCGTCCCGGACGGACGGAAATCACGTGATTTCTCGAAAACCGGAAATGTCACGTGACTGAAATTCGGTTCCTGACCTGACATGACCATTCCAAACATATAACTTTCATAACTTTTTTCTCTTTCTCTTACGGTTTGGCTGCTGAAACAGCGTCCCAGACAAAACAGCGTCCCAGACAGACGAAAATCACGTGATTTCTCAAAAACCGGAAGTGTCACGTGACTGAAATTCGGTTACTGACCTCACATGACCATTCCAAACATATAACTTTCATAACTTTTTTCTCTTTCTCTTACGGTTTGGCTGCTGAAACAGCGTCCCGGACGGACGGAAATCACGTGATTTCTCGAAAACCGGAAATGTCACGTGACTGAAATTCGGTTCCTGACCTGACATGACCATTCCAAACATATAACTTTCATAACTTTTTTCTCTATCTCTTACGGTTTGGCTGCTGAAACAGCGTCCCGGACGGACGGAAATCACGTGATTTCTCGAAAACCGGAAATGTCACGTGACTGAAATTCGGTTCCTGACCTGACATGACCATTCCAAACATATAACTTTCATAACTGTTTTCTCTTTCTCTTACGGTTTGGCTGCTGAAACAGCGTCCCAGACAAAACAGCGTCCCAGACAGACGAAAATCACGTGATTTCTCAAAAACCGGAAGTGTCACGTGACTGAAATTCGGTTCCTGACCTCACATGACCATTCCAAACATATAACTTTCATAACTTTTTTCTCTATCTCTTACGGTTTGGCTGCTGAAACAGCGTCCCAGACAAAACAGCGTCCCAGACAGACGGAAATCACGTGATTTCTCAAAAACCGGAAGTGTCACGTGACTGAAATTCGGTTCCTGACCTGACATGACCATTTCAAACATATAACTTTCATAACTTTTTTCTCTTTCTCTTACGGTTTGGCTGCTGAAACAGCGTCCCAGACAGACGGAAATCACGTTATTTCTCAAAAACCGGAAGTTTCACGTGACTGAAATTCGGTTCCTGACCTAACATGACCATTCCAAACATATAACTTTAATAACTTTTTTCTCTATCTCTTACGGTTTGGCTGCTGAAACAGCGTCCCAGACAAAACAGCGTCCAAGACAGACGGAAATCACGTGATTTCTCAAAAACCGGAAGTGTCACATGACTGAAATTCGGTTCCTGACCTAAAATGACCATTCCAAACATATAACTTTAATAACCTTTTTCTCTATCTCTTACGGTTTGGCTGCTGAAACAGCGTCCCTGACAAAACAGCGTCCCAGACAGACGGAAATCACGTGATTTCTCGAAAACCGGAAGTGTCACGTGACGTAAATTCGGTTCCTGACCTGACATGACCATTCCAAACATATAACTTTTATAACTTTTTTCTCTTTCTCTTACGGTTTGGCTGCTGAAACAGCGTCCCAGACAAAACAGCGTCCCAGACAGACGAAAATCACGTGATTTCTCAAACACCGGAAGTGTCACGTGACTGAAATTCGGTTCCTGACCTCACATGACCATTCCAAACATATAACTTTCATAACTTTTTTCTCTATCTCTTACGGTTTGGCTGCTGAAACAGCGTCCCAGACAAAACAGCGTCCCAGACAGACGGAAATCACGTGATTTCTCAAAAACCGGAAGTGTCACGTGACTGAAATTCGGTTCCTGACCTGACATGACCATTTCAAACATATAACTTTCATAACTTTTTTCTCTTTCTCTTACGGTTTGGCTGCTGAAACAGCGTCCCAGACAGACGGAAATCACGTTATTTCTCAAAAACCGGAAGTTTCACGTGACTGAAATTCGGTTCCTGACCTAACATGACCATTCCAAACATATAACTTTAATAACTTTTTTCTCTATCTCTTACGGTTTGGCTGCTGAAACAGCGTCCCAGACAAAACAGCGTCCAAGACAGACGGAAATCACGTGATTTCTCAAAAACCGGAAGTGTCACATGACTGAAATTCGGTTCCTGACCTAAAATGACCATTCCAAACATATAACTTTAATAACTTTTTTCTCTATCTCTTACGGTTTGGCTGCTGAAACAGCGTCCCGGACAGACAAAACAGCGTCCCGGACAGTCTATTAGATAAAGGATTATTTTATATGGCTTTGCTATGATCAAAAATTATATTCATCTATTATGTTTAGGGAATAGTTGCTAATTTATGAATGCAACTATAAGTCACTTTAAAATCAAATGCCAAGTTTCACATTTAAGTATAAACATTGCTGCAATCATGAATTAGGAACTGTTCCATAGCCATACTATAAGTGTTGACAGCATTTACTTTGTTTGACTAAAACATAGCTGATATTTATATAAATTCTGTAATAAATCATGTTCACTCATGAATGGCAAAAAGCGAAAATGCTAGAGAAATAACAGGCTCGAGCCTTCCAGCCGTAAGCGCCTATCTGTCATTAAAAAAGAGTAACTATTGTATAATTAAAAATATATTCTACAGTTGTTCTAAACTTATATTCGTATCCGATATCTTTGCGTAAGATAATGAAGCATGATAGCTAGATTGAGCACTCGCTCGTAGCATACGCACTGAGTAGCTGTGAGTTCAACGAATTTGAGCCCTGAAATTATATGGGATTATGGGCCAACAAGCGACCGCTGCCGAATCGGCGATATAACAGTTTCACCGGAAATGGGACTCATGATTTTTGAGCTGCCACCGCTGCAGGCTCTTAATTTTTACAAATATTGCGCTTCTGAAAATGTAATGCGATCCGAGGGTTAACGGGTGCCATTTTTTAGAAATTTGTAAATTTTCAGCTAATATTTCTAAAAAGACCAAGAAGTTCTACTTGGGGCGTAATTAGGCAGATAACGCTAAGCTTACCTTTGTCGATACTTTTCGGAAGTTTATTTACTTTCTGAACAAACAACCTAAAATACAGAAATTGCATATTTAAATTGACTAAATCCAAGCCTTAAAAAGCTGTGTGTAGAACGCAAGTGTAAGAGTAGCACCCGCGTTTCAAGTAACCTCCTTTAAAACACGTCACATTAAAATCCCGGTTTGTTTTAGGTACCCCCTCGTATATATCACTCACCTATAGCCTACTATATACAGTTAAAAATCCAGCAATAAACTTTTGTGTGACGCCCTTGAAAAACAATTCGTAGTAAAGCAACTATTATTACTAGTATATTAAGTATGGAGAACGGTAAGGGATGTTTACCGTTTGGAGGAGGAGCGAAGCGATTACTCCAATTTATTATTGACTGAGAATGATAACCCTTAACGTTCGACGTGCTTGTAACATTTTTTTCAAGATCGTAATTAAAGTTATACTGCCGTCCTTAAGAAGAAAGCGGTAACTGCACGCAAAGTGGTTCCCATAAAACGCAAAAAACTTCTGTGGTTGGTGCCAAATAGAAGATATAAATTATACATTGTTTTGTTCTGTATCCTGAAGATGTTCGTATCACAAAAGTGTAAAAACGGTAAGAAGGTGGTGACGAAATCTAAAGGGCTTAATGTCTCTCTAATCATAATGGCTGAAGTAAATGAAAGAAAAGCGAAATGAGGAATTATAAAATAAAATTTATATCTATTTAGAATAATTTAACAATCCCGCTAAGAATTAACCTTAATTTAGCGAAATGGTTCTTCAGTTAATTTTTTGGAGGAACCGATTAAAAAGGAACCGACATTAACGCTGACAGTTCAATGTCAGTTCAGTTTGGTTTTGATTATTGAGTTACACCAACTTAAAAACAAAATTGTTTTATACTTACCCAATTTAAGGAATTTAAAGACGCTTGTCGATCGTTAATCAACGTTGCGCCTAACGAGAACGATGATATTAGAATAATTATCTTTTATGTATGCTCTTACATTCAAAATAAGTTACTAATGAAAAGTTATCAATTTGTTACAAAACAGTACTCTCTACATAAGAACTCTCAGTCAGATTATCTGGTAAAATCGTTAAATAGTAGGCGGGCGCAAATTAAGGACAACTACTAAAATTAATTGACGTTAATTACAAAAGGTTTAAATATAACTCAAACATGGTTTGATCTTGGTTATTACAGCACGTGTCGTAATCAATTTTAGAAACACCTAACTTAATTACTTCTTCATTTTTCACTTCACTCTTAAATAGGTCATTCAATTATTAAGACTTCAAACTAGATATCTAAAGATTTTCCCGTAATATTTTAAAAAAGTGTCTTCATTTGCTCTTATAATTGGCTCTAAAATTATGGATTATATAAAAACAGTCCGTGCAACGACTCAGCGATAACATAATCTTTCGACACATTTTGTTTCTAAAACAGGCAATGTTTATACCGAGTATTTCACTTAAAGTGCGAACATAGGACAATAGCATGGAAAATCGTATACATATATGCAGATTGCTTCTTGCCGCTTGAATTGATAGGATTGATAGTGGTATCAATCGAAATAGCTTAAAAACTATAATAAACATCTTGCATGACGATAGTCCGCAAAACTAATCACCTCTGCAATAAAAGTCGTGCTTCAGCTAACTACAATCAATAAATGGGCGTGGTCGTTAGCAATAGGATTGTGAATATTTTATTTGTAATTAATGTCCAAAGGCGTCACGCTGTCTAAACTTTTGCAAATACGAATTTCGCTCAATAAATGTGCTTTGCACGTTTTTCTCCACTCATTAACTTGCTTATGATGTACGCTCTTTCGGTAATATTTGATAACCCTGGGTTTAATTATTCTAAACTCCTCCTTACGAATTGCCGTACAATATAAAAGAAAGTACTCAATAAAACTCACACAGGGATAATTTAAACAAGTCTATGGCTACTCGTGCCGACTCATGATGAAAACAACTATTTCATATTTACAGACATAATTTAAATTAGCAATTTTCTAAGGGACGTCACTATGTGTACAGTCTAAGTGGGATTATTCAATAAGCAAAGGCCCTGCAGGGGCTCCTTAACTTAGTTAAGCAAACGTGGTAGCACGCAAAATCTGATGGGTTCTTAACGAGTTTGATTTGACAAATAGATTGGCTTTACAATAATTCTAACGCACTGTTTTTCCTCTTCTTTCTCTTATTATAGGCCAATGGTCTGTTTTTAATCACAAAGTGGTTCTATGAGCCACCTTTACTCGTAAGTCGGGTAAGTGGCTAGCCTTGCCCGTCTAAAGTAAGAAAGAGTTTCCTCGTTAGGGGTTAACGACTACCACAGATGTTAGCGATGGTCCCAGCAAAACCTCGTCTAGGAGACGAGATAGCTACAGAATTATATATTTGCAGAGTGGAATAGGAGTTAACGGAACGCACATGTCGGCAAAGGAATACAACCCCGTTATTTTAAACATACGAAAGAAGTCAAGCTTTTTATCCGGTTTCGACCGTAATGGGATAACAGCCTTAATTAACGACAGCAATTCCTCAAAATTACATCTGTCCTCGCGTTACATTTCCACCACCACTCAACAAGCACGTCCTTTTCGCTTTAGCCTCGAGCGCTCCCTTTGAATACTTGAGCTGTATAAAGCTACAACGAGACGCCCTCGCTTGGATGTTAGATTCCGACTGAAGATGATTCCAGCTGTTGGCCTTAAAACACTGTCCCCGCTTACTTGAGGCAGAGCCGACAAATATATTTAATACGGGTTTTAAACTTGGGTATTATAGACTTCAGTGGAAACTCTTTAATAACATATTTTATATTACTTTATAAACCAAGTAAAATGGGAAATGCTTGTTTCAGTCTTACCGCAACTGTTAGAAATTTTTTTATTAAAATTACTAATAGTGTAGTTTCATGAGAAAACATTTAACTTTAAAAATCGTATTTGTAAGAACAATACTTTCCATTAAAGATTGAAAGCAACATAACTATACTTTATATCCCGTAGAAGCAGGTGCACCACAGGTTAGCGTCTTGGAACCTACTCTATATCTGATATATAGATATATATATAGCTGACTTGCCTAATACTGTATATTCAGGTGCGTCAACATTTGCAGACGGTGCTGCGGAACATCCAGATCCAGTTGTGGCTTTCCAACTGCTGTAAGAAAACCTGAATATGGGAAGTGGGTTATTAAACGCAATTGAACAGATCAGTACACTTGTATGAAGTGACAGCATTTACTTCATACAGAGACGTGAAGTATTTTGGGATGTGCTTAGCCGGACGTACACATACTCCTATTCTTAATAAAATATATTAAAGCTGCGCAAAACTCAGCAAATATTACTGGTTAATACGCGGGAGGCCGCAAAGAAACTGTTACTTGGTAATATGGTTATTAAGTCGATTTCGACCTATGGATTACTACTGTGGGATACGGCAGCGAATTCAAACGTAGAATGTCTAAAAATGTTTGAAGCAAAGCTGTTGTGAGCTATTACTGGTGCGCCATATTTCATATCGAACAAAAAATCACAAAGGACTCAGATATGCTTGCAGTGAAAGAAGACAATGTAAACTATAGTGTAAAATACACTTAAAACCAGAAATACTCCAAATTCACTAGATATGAACCTATTTAACAATAGTTTATTTGATTAGAGACTCAAAAGACTCACAACACTAGATTCACCACATACTTTTTGTATATCAAATATCGCAGCAGTGTTAAGTAGCCCTTAAGACGCTTGTTCTAACGTAATTTTCTTATTGTCAGCAATAATTGTAAAACATAGCAACTAAATTCATTTAAAAAATCATTTCAAAATGTTTTTGAGTAATAAGCAGTTTCAGGTTTATCCTGCTGTTGTAATTTGTAGGACGGCTATCGCTAACATCACTGTAGTAGGATATTGTAAAAGTTATATTTCTGTATTTAAAATGTTTAATGAGAGAGTGTTTCGCTACAAACTTTTAATGACTGATATACCTGCCCCTAGTTTCGTTTCAATAATTTGTCGATTTCTGTTTTCTGAATAATCCCGATATTTTAATATTATTTTCAGAGACAACGTTTATCTTCAAGATCCAGTGAACTTCAAAATTAGAAAAGTTGCACATAAGAATCATCTATTCGATGTTTATACATTTGTAATTCCGAATTCCGTATCCGACTGTGTGTTTAGCGGACGGTCGGATACACTCAGATTCCGCTACGCGCTGTATATGATATCGACGCCCTATACCTAGATCTATCGTTTCAGGTCTCCGATATCCCGCATAGCTCTGGAAAAAGTATTCCGTTCTTCGCTAACTGCTCGTAGAAAATCATCGCACCAAGGGCAACGCAACCTTAAAGGGTCTCTCATCTAATCGTTTTTGCATTTTGCCAGCGATTGGACTGCATTTCAGCTAAGTAAATTATGGTTTATTACTTCCTTTTACAATAAAGGAAGTATTGGATTCACCCCAAAAATTCGAAATTGAGTTTTCAACAGATCTTCACGTTTCAGAGTCCCCTGAACCCAAAAAACGTACTTTTTTTCATTGGTCTGCCTGTCTGTGTGTCTGTCTGTCTGTGAACAGAATATCTCAAAAACGAAAAGAGGTATGGCGTTGAAACTTCATATGTAAGTTTTGTGTACCATGTAGATGAGGCAGCAAGCTTTTGAAGAAAATCGCATAACCGGAAGTAGGTGTTTACTCTTGTGATTTTTCAGTTTTGTTCGATTTTTTCAAAAACGGCTCTAACGATTTTTTTTTATCTTTACATTTTTATTACATTTTAATGTGATGTGAGATAGGTGATTTTCCAGTTAAATACTTCTAAAATGGGTTTCTTTTGGTTTTTTTCTATTTTTTTATTAACTCCTATTTTAAATAGGACACCCGGTATATTATTACATTTTTGAATTCAGCTTAAAATTCTAGAGAAAATTTGTCTCTTGAACTAACACTATTTTGTACCGTTTTTGTAAAATTTGTAATTTTTGAAAATTTTTGAAAAATGCTTAAAAATTTAAAATCAAATTTTTGGCTAATTATAAAATCAATGTAAAAGGAAGTTGTGTGCGTGTATCACACCAGATTTTTAGATTTGGAATTTATCGTACATTTTAAGTGAGTTATAATGTGCTAGAATAAGTTGAACTTGCTGCAGTGCATGCGTACATTACCACAAAATTTTATATGGGTTTGTACGTGAGCACATCCTCGTTGATAATACAGAAACGCCTTAGAAATTGTTTTGAAACCCTTCTTTCTTGCAATTGCAGCTAGCAGGCTGGCCCGCTTAAATATATTTTAATAAATGTTATCGTGGAGAAGCCGTGTAGCTTAGTTGGTAGAGCATTAGGCTTGCATTCAGCAAGTCCTCGGTTCAAATCCCACGGTGGGCGAAATTTTTCCGCAGCGTTGGCGATCGGTATCGAATTCGGAGAGAGCGTTCACAGTAGGGAACCAAATGAACTGTGATCTACTAAGAACCACAGACCTAAGAGATATAGTAACACGGTTACCACATCACCAGTACACACACCTAACACAATGGTTGCTACGTAAGCTCAAAAGGCGCACTCCCACTTTGTAACCCGAAACCGAGGCAAGTTGCGTTCTGCACCACCAGATGCTAGCGTACAAAGCACCAGCCTCTACACCGCAAGGTCAAAGAGATTACAAATAATACATACATACATACATACAAATGTTATCTTGATAGAGTTTTAAAGTTTACTATAAGCTTTTCATTCTAAACCGCACTGCAGTTTGAAGTCAAATAAACTATTCAGAGATCAAGAAACAAGGTAGTTTCCAAGCGTCGGAGCTGAGCACCGCTCATATTTTCCATTCCCGATGAGGAATTTGACCATTATATCAGTACATCACCCAGAGGCAATTCGAGATGGCTTCTTATGCAATAACAAGGGTTCGTCTCTGAACCCACTAACTTGACTATCACAAATCAGCCCTCTTTCAGACCTGTTGCCGTTCATAAACGTGATTTCCTTGGTTATAAAAAAAGTAAGATCGTAGTTAGCAGCTCTTGATAACTGATACTCTAACAAGTCTCGTGCTCTATTAATTAATAACTAAGATATAGCTGTGTAAAAACCCTTGCACTGAAGGAGATTGCCATCTTGTAGACATAAATTACTTATACAATTAACGTAGAGTGTGAAGTTAATATACTTGGAAGGCAAATGATAACTAAACAGAAAACAAAGATATAAATAAAAAGCTTCAATTACTACAGAAATACTAAAAGTTAACAAAAATATAACTAAAATGCCAAAAAGCAAGCATTTAATCCATTAAATAGGGTTGAATACAGTTTTCCGAACATTAGTCACTGGCAAATAAGTTTCAATAGCGAGTGCTTTAAAATTACAGCAGTGAACATGAGCTAATGTTTTTTAAACTCGATAAATATTTTTGAAAATATCAGAAAAACAAATATCGGTGAGTGATTATTGATTTAAATTGAAAAGTTTAAATTATTCGTGTTGTTTCCCTAGACCAGTGGTCGCCAACCTGTCGATCGCGAGCTACCGGTAGCTCGCGGGGGCAATTCTGGTAACTCTCACAACGATTTTAATTTAAAAAATACAAAATCAGAGAAGCTTCCTAAAATTCCACAAAAAAATCTAATTGTCATAATATTAAACATAAACAGCGGCAACGTTGCGGCGAGCGATCTGCCGCTGACGCCATCAAGCTAGAATCGGCTAGAATCGGCTAGAACCGACCAGCCGGACCAGTGCGTTAGTGTTCGAGAACGATCTGGATTGCTTTGAACGGGATAAATACGCACGGCGCGGCGACATTGCGCTTAGTTTAAAACTGAACGCGTAACCAACGTCCAGCGGTTGGGTTAGTAGTGAACAACAAAAAATAATATTATGGCAAGCAGTTGTAAGAAGGTAAAGACATACCACTTTCATTCGGAATGGGAAGAACAATACTTTTTTACAGAAGTTAAAGATAAAAATGTGTGTTTGTTATGTAATACTTCGGTCTCCGTTGCTAAAAAAGGAAATATTGAGAGACATCATAAAACTGTACATTCTAATTTTGAAAAATCATTCCCACTACATTCTGCCACCAGAAAGGAGAAACTGAAACAGTTAAAAAAGCAGTTAATTGGACAACAATCAATATTTTTAAGAACAATCGACAAAAATAAGGCTGCAACTGAAGCATCGTACCGTGTGTCCCAGATAATTGCACAAAAAAAGAAACCTTATGAAGACGGGGAAATGATAAAACAGGCGTTTTTAGAAGCTGCTGACTCGTTATTTGCCAACTTTAGAAACAAAGACGAGATAGTTTCAGCTATAAAATCTATGCAACTTTCTGCTAATACAGTGATGAGACGTGTAGAAGTAATGAGCAATGTTATTTTTTTACAGTTAAGAACTGACTTAGATAACTGTGTTTATTTTTCACTTCAACTGGATGAATCAACAGATGTCGTTGACACTGTCCAGATGGCCGTGTTCGTCAGGATGGTTTTTAGTGATTTTACGATTAAAGAAGATCTTTTGAAGTTTATTCCACTGAAAGGACACACTACTGGACAGGAGTTGTTTTCTCATTTAAAAAATATTATTTCTTCCGAGAAAATTCCAATATCGAAAATGGTAGGCTTGACAACCGATGGCGCTCCAGCTATGGTGGGTTTTGATAACCCTAGTAGCACAGATTGTTGGGCCAACGTCGGGATATAGTTGGCATGGTTGGTAAATGGTTGGTAGATTTGCCAACTAATATCCTACGTTGGGCCAACATTGGTATAAAATGAAATAAATGTTGAATTTGTCAACAATAATCATATGTTGGCCCAGCGTTGGGATATC
Organism: Agriotes lineatus; assembly: GCA_940337035.1. Classification (NCBI taxonomy): domain Eukaryota; kingdom Metazoa; phylum Arthropoda; class Insecta; order Coleoptera; family Elateridae; genus Agriotes; species Agriotes lineatus. The sequence goes on from OW679200.1 coordinate 10,274,233, forward strand.
ATCAGTGTGCTAGGAAGATAGTTGTTGCATTTATTAACAAAAACCGTGCGTTGGCCCAACTGTAATATTTTGTTGTGAATTTTAGTTATTTATAACAGGGAAGTTGAATGAGTGAATACTGAAGCCAATTCATCAATTGGCAATTTATTAATTCCATCAGTAATTATGGCAAATTTTGGTATGATCATAAAATAAATTTGTCTACTACGTTTATCAATCAGTTTTTGTACAACAGCTGACGCATGCCCCGTGATGTTATTAATGACGTATTGCGCATTGTGCGAGCCAAGCAACCGCCACCCTGCTGTTCGTGGCTTCTGCCCTCTGCAACGCGCCCGGCGCCATTATCGATGCGAGCTTGCGTTGTTTGTTCTTGTACTTGTGGGTCCTTTTCTTCCTACATATCCAAGATTTGGTAAGTAAAATTAACAATAATATGATACTCATGTACTGTAACTTATTTATGTTTTGAAATAACCCACATTATGGATAAATAGAAAAGGGACGTGCAACCTAACCTAACAAATTAGCTATAAACAATTTTGGCCGATATGAGTACTTATTTCTGTAAATCTTGTACTTTGTGATCACTCTTGTATCTTATATATTCAATATTATAACTTGTTTTTCCCAATTTTTAGAAGAATACACAAACATATTCGATGTCTGTAGCTCAACGAGTGTAGACGCGCCTTGCTTGCTCTGATAACCGTGATATATAGTGCTGTTAAAATGCCTTTGACGCGGGAACAAAAGTTAGAAGTGGCTGAACTGATCAAAGTAACCGTCGCTACTTTGCTAGAGGACGAAAATTTTATAACCAAAGTCATGCAGAATATGTGGACTAAAATGGAAGCAAAAGTAGAAGAAATCAGCAATACACTAAACAGTGAAATCAGCACGCTGAAAAAAGAAAACTTCACGCTAACGAAGGAAGTACAGCATCTCCAGCAATACTCGCGGCGTAACAGTCTCCGCATTTTCGGATTGCCAGAAGACGTTGGGGAAAATTTAGAAGAGAAGATAATATCCGAGGTGGAAAAAAATACCAAAGTGATAATTCTCCCGGAATACATTGACCGCTGCCATCGCATTGGCAGCCGAAGAGACGACAAACCGCGGGCGGTAATTATCAAATTCTGCAGCTACAGGTACAGAAATATGGTTTTTAAGAACAAAAGGTTGTTTAAAAACACAAAAATTTCCATCAAGGAGGACCTTTCGAAGCAGCGCCTCGAGGTTTTCAAATCCGCATGTGCTAAATTTGGATTCAGGTGTGTGTGGACTGTGGATGGCGTGATACGGGTCAAAATAAACAACAAAATATCGTCCGCCAACAACCTGCAGGAACTGGCACTTATCAGTGGATAGGTTTTGTTGCAATTTATCTTAGTGTATAAGCTTCTAAATTAATTGATTTGATTTGTGTTATTTATTTTCCCGTCAATACTTCTTTTTTGGTTGTCGGAAGCAATGGCAATGAGCTACACAGTAAGCTAATAGCTAGAGAGTTTAGAGTTTAAATAATCTATAATTTTTTTTAAATTAATTTTGCGTTAGCCATTTGATCTGGGAAGAATTCTATTCACGTTACCTAAGTCTAGTTTAGTTTATTTATTATTTCTTTTTTAAATTTTTAATTATCAAATTAATTAGTCACATGTTAACCTTTTCTCATGTAAATGTTCGGTCTATCCTCACATGTTTTAGTGAATTAAAAGATTTTCTTTGCAGATCTTCGTACGATGTTTTAGCTGTGACGGAGACTTGGCTCACCCCCGAGATAAAAAATTACGATATCCATATAGATGGGTATACGCTTATACGTAATGATCGCGGCAGCCGAGGTGGAGGGGTAGCTATGTATGTTCTAAATGATTACCGTTTTAATACCTTATCAATTCAACATGATGATAATATTGAACAATTATGGATTAGTGTAAGTATAAATAAATTAAACTTTGCTGTCGGGGTTATTTACAGATCTCAAAAGTACTATCCACTGCGGTTTTTAAATGCTTTGGAGGAAACATTTTCCGAAATAATACATAAATTTGATCAGGTCATCTGCATGGGCGATTTTAATATTAATTTATTTGATAATTATAACTCAAATGTACAAAAATATCTAAATTTACTTGAAGTTCACGGTTTAAAACAGATTGTCACCAAGCCCACGCGAATCACTCCAACTTCTGAAACACTTGTTGACCATATTTTAGTCTTGAACAAAACTGATGTAATTGTCAGTGATGTTCTCCAATTGCACATTTCTGATCATCACCTTGCTTATTGCACTCTCAATATTAACACCATCAATAGATCCCAACATTTCTCTACTTATAGAAATTACAAAGATATCTACATGCCGGACTTTCTAAACGATCTATCTAATATCAAATGGGAACTTATTTATGATATGCCACAGTGTGTTGATAAAGTACTGTTTTTCAACGACAGCATTAAAGCCGTTGTGGACGTTCATGCACCGCTCCTAACAAGGCGACTGTCTAAACCGTTCGCTCCGTGGTTAACTGACAACATTAAAATTATGATGTCTCTCAGGGACAAAGCTTATAAAAAAGCTAAAGTTACTAAACTCGCAACTCACTGGGAATATTATAAACAACTGCGCAACTACACTACCTCTGCAATTAAACGAGAAAAAGCTGCATATATTAAATTTAAATTACAAAATGCCGATACCAAATCCACTTGGACCGAACTCAAACGTTTTAAAATCATTAGTCGTAAGAAAAATGAATTGCCCTTGAATTTACTAAATGCTGATAAGATTAACGAATATTTTCTAAGCTGTGCGCAGTCTTGTAAAACCAATAACTTCGAAGTATTAAAACAACAATATAACAGCAATGTCAAAGCACATATTACCAGCCCACTCTTCTTCAAAACTGTCACTGAGGTGGAGGTATGTAACATCCTACTCAGAATAAACACTCACTCCATGGGAGCGGACGGAATTGACATTACTTTATTAAAGCTTTCGTTACCAGTGGTTGCACCTCACATCACGCATATCATTAATAAATGTCTACAAGAGGGTGTATTTCCAACTGCTTGGAAAACCTCCATTATAATTCCTCTACCTAAGAAGTCGGATCCTAAACAGCTATCAGATCTTAGGCCCATCAGCATACTACCCATTCTTTCCAAAATTTTAGAAACCATTGTAAATAACCAGCTAATTGATCATCTAAATGTAAACAATATACTTCCTTCTACACAGTCTGGCTTTAGAAAAGGCTTCAGCTGCGCAACTGCTTTACTCAATATCACTGACGATATCTTAAAAAGTGTAGATGACAACAAAATGGTTGCATTAATCCTGTTGGACTTCTCTAAAGCATTCGATACCATTGATCACGATCTTTTGCTGGCTATATTGCATCACATAGGCGTCGATCGTTCGGCTGTAGATTTTTTTTGTAATTTCCTTACTAACAGACTTCAGTATGTTAAAATATCGAATACGATATCTAAAACATGTACTGCTACAAAAGGGGTGCCGCAAGGATCAATCTTGGGACCAACTCTGTATGCTACTTATACCTCCTTTTTCTTTAAAGCATTTCAACATTGCAAGTATCACTTCTATGCTGACGACACCCAGCTATACTTACCTTTTGAACCCGAACACGTGAAACAGGCATCCGATCTTATTAATGAAGATCTATCCAGATTGGTCGCTCTTTCTCGCGACCATTGTTTAAATATTAATTCCAGTAAATCCTATGTATTAGTATTTGGAAATTCCAATGTAAGGGATCAAGTCTCAGCTTCTATTGATATCACAGTTGGTGGTGATCGAGTGAGCGTTGTTGATGTAACCAGAAACCTTGGACTTCATTTAGATAATAAATTACGTTTTAAAACCCACATTACAAAGCAAATTCAAAAAGCTTATGGCAACCTAAAAATTCTCTACTCGAATAAAGATGCTTTGGATAAGAGGATGAGGACTTTGCTGTGTGATTCTTTAGTGTTGTCGCATTTCAATTTTTGTGATGTAGTATATTATAGCTGTTTGGACAATGCTGACGCTAATAGGATACAGCGAGTGCAAAATTCATGTCTCAGATTTATCCATGGCATCAGAAAAAGAGAGAGAATTTCTCATAAACTCTCTGACACGAATTGGCTAAATATGTCTAATCGGCGTAAACTACATGCAGGATGTTTATACTATAAGATTGTCACTACGAAAAATCCTGGGTACTTATATGAACGTATATCATTTCGCACAGATGTCCACAATCTTAACTTAAGATACAAAGGTTTAATGACTCCTCCAATGCATAAATCTTCTATGTTTGAAAGATCATTTTCATACAATATTGTGCATGCGTGTAACGGTGGACTTAACAGCATTGTAGCTACCTCTTACCAATCTTTTAAAAAACAATTCAAGAGCCTCCTCCAGCTGAAGCAATCGGGTGAGATCAATCTAGGATAGGTACATATAATACTTGGAAACTAAACTAAATCTTAGAGCCTTCATACATCGAACAGCGGTTCGCAGGGAAGAACAGAAGGCCTCCCAGCTCTTCTGACTGTGCGCCTTTTAGCCTTTTTTTCTGTTTGTTACTCTGTAATACTTTTATTATTATGTTTACTATTGGCTAATAAAGACTATTATTATTATTATTATTATTATTACATGTTTCACGTTGTGGAGTTCGAAGGAGGCCTGCTTGGACTAGTTCGAGATGATGAGTGGTTGACATCGAGGAAGCAAGAAAGTTTTTGGCCTCCGTTTGGTTAATGGAGATCCTGTATGTGAAACGTGGATGGTGTACGCTGTAAAGCGAATATTTTCTAGTACTGGTCAGTATACGAACGTTACACAGTATCTTCCAGTTTTGGGATCTATATTAACACGTGTCTCAAAGTAGCACAAGTTGAAAAACAGATTGTTGCAATATTTCTTTCATACAGGATTGTTTTCTGCGCTCTTTATTTTCAGTATCGTTAATGAACCCATTAAAAAGCTTAGTTTTGTCTGCATGTAGTAAAGAAAATGTAAACAAATTTTTGTTGAGTTTGGTTAAAATAATAGCAGTTTTCAAGAAAAATCGAGAATACAAATTTGTTTCTACATACAAACAGATCTTTATCTCATATGTAATTTATAATGTTTATATCATACTAGTAGGTATATTAATTGATAATAATTACTGTATTTTAAGGTATGTTATAACAAAATAACGCTCCAGGGAAATAATTTTTTTATAATGTTATTATGAAAAAGTAATAGTAATTTACGATTCAAATAATGTTATTAAGCTTTTTACATTACGAGAGAATAGTTTGAATGAACGAGCGACGTTACGAGCGAGTTCTTTAAAATTCTCGAGTAATGTAGAAAGCAGATGACGTTACGTATATCGTAACACGGTTTATTTTATCCTAAAATTCTATTTTTTTAAAAAAGGATAAATTGTTATTAGTGACACTTACAACAGCGAGACATATATCGGCTGTGGTGGTATCACTGGTAAGATGGTAACACTGTCAGGTTATGTTAAATTCTAGATTAGCAGGTTAAGTTTTGCGTCAGTCTGTGTCAAGTAACAAACAAAACCTAACCTACTAACATCGAATTTGATATAGATTGACAATACACGTCAGTACTACCAACATGTGATTAAATGCTAATAAAGTATTGCATGTTATTTTTCTCAACGACACTAGTGTTGTTAAATGCATCTTAACGCAACTTATTGCTAAGGAGTAATGCTTATAATCATAGTAACATAATAGGATAAAATAAACACTATTTGTTTAAATTGAAAATTACAAGCGATAACTAGGAAAATGTAATTCAAAATCACTTTGACTTGAATTAGATAATAAAACTGGTATGACATACAACGCTGAAAGCATTATGAACTAAGTGCCGCGATTGTTGTACACACCTCGGGCCAACGGCTCTTGGTTTGTACACTAACAATTTTGGGGGCTTATTTTGCTCATAATGCCCTTGATACGTTAATAACTATTAGCACCCCACACTACAACCTTAATTCTACTTTAAACTAGATAATGCAATAGCAATATAAAGTTTTAAAATCTATAAACCTTGCCTAAACTATAATAATTATATTTGTATTTTGAAGTGCGATTTATATTTGTAGCGGGTCAAATTTAAATGACGTGGATTTAATATTAATTTTGTCTTTGCATTTCCAGAAAATATTTTAAAAGCAAGAGAAACGCTAAAGGAGACCGAAAGTGAATCAGAACTAGTTTCTGCATCGGAAGAAACGAAGGTGAGAAAAAGGAAAGCAGAGAGAAGAATTTTATACAGCAGTGATGATAGTGGGGATGAAATAAATAAAATAAAATAACATAAACCTTATTTTCTGAACCTTGCAAAGTTGATATACTTGGTGATTTTTAATATTGCTGAAAATTATTCGTTTTTCAAATATATTATAACTTACTTGTTTTATACAAGATTTGTAAGTATTGTATTTATGTTTTATTTTATGTATAATAAATGGCATTTTTATTTACACTTGTTTATTTGGCTTTTCATACCTACCTACCGATTAATACAGAAAGCTGAGTTAGATTATTTGTTGGCTTTTGGTTGTTCAATTGTTGGATGCTGGTTGGGAATACTTTAATGTGTATAGTTGGCCCTCAGTTGGGAAATCGATGGTTGGGGTTTGACTGTAAAAGAGGACATTACATACCGTTGGCCAACTGTGGGACACTTCAATGAGCCAACGTTGGCCCAACCATTTTGTGCTACTAGGGAAGGGTCTGGTGGCGTTATGTCGTAAAGATGAAACTTTTCCGCAATTTCTATCTTACCACTGCATTATCCATCAGGAAGCATTATGTGGAAATTTCCTGAAACTAAACAACGTTATGAAACTGGTGGTAAAAATTGTGAACAAGATTAGAGCTCAAGCGTTACAAAGAAGATTATTCAAAACCTTGGCCGATGAAGTTGACTGTCAATACGGGGACCTACTCCTTCACTCTGAAGTCCGATGGTTAAGTAGAGGACGGGTGCTGAAACGTTTTAATGATGTCCTATCTGGCATAGTTCAATTTTTCAAAAAACGCGATGAACCGACTCCGGAACTAGAAAATTCAATCTGGCTTAGAGATTTTGGTTTTCTCGTGGACATTACCAAGAAATTAAACGAACTTAATTTGCAGCTTCAGGGGAGAGACAAAGAACTAGCAGAAATGATTTCTGATATAAAAGCATTTATCAAAAAGCTGGAGTTTTGGGAACAAAACCTAATTAACAGCGATGCCCAGCATTTTCCTATTCTTTCAGAAAAAATATCTCAAAATCCATTAGAACCCTATGACAGCAAATATCATGTAGAAATAGTTTCTACCCTGAAGAATAACTTCAAAAATCGTTTTAAGGATTTCAACGAAATGGCTTTAGTAGCGCAGTTTGTTGTTTCACCCTTTATGGAAATTGATATCCAACAGTTTGCAACTTGTGTTATGCAGAACTTTGGCGAAGACATCGCTGCAACAGAAATGGAAGTAATTGATTTTCAAAATGATTTAGCCTTAAAATCGTTAGTCTCAAGTACCAAATGTATCTGGCCTATTGTAAGTAAAGACAAATATTCAGTTCTATGCCGTGTTTCCTTGAAAGTGAAAGCATTATTCAGTTCAACCTATTTGTGTGAATCTTCTTTTTCCAATATGAAGTTTATTAAGAACAAATATCGCAATCGACTTACAGATGAACATTTGGATAATTGTATTCGAATGGCTGTATCAAATTATACTGCAAACATTAAAAAAATTATCGATGAGTCTGAGTGTCAGCCTTCTCATTGAACGTGCTTTTTTATTTTTCAATGTTTATGTTCATGATAGTGCGTTACTTTTTTGTTGTTATTATTAACTATTTTTAAATCTTACGTGACATGCCGTTGTGGCTGGATAAAAGTTTGTGTTTATTTTTCAAACAACTTCGTTTGGTAGGTAGGAATGTAGTTATTATTAGTACCTATGTATTATGTATTACCAGTTAAATAAATAGTAAAATAAATACATATAATGATAAATTAACTGTGGATTATTTCATTTACGTTGCGTTACGTGGCTTCCGTGTGGGTAGCTCGCTGTTTATTCCAAAATTAACAAGTAGCTCAACACATTGAAGAGGTTGGCGACCACTGCCCTAGACTAACATAATTACGTGGGTTTACACTTCTTATTTATTACGACAGAAGTTTATTTTACAACTAAAAAATTAGTAAAACTTTCTTGCCATTGAGCAGGTGAACGTTTTAGACAAAAACCCGTACTTCTCTTTCAGTATCTATTAAATACGAATTCGTCTAATATTTTGCTTAAGAAGTTATGCTACACAATTTTAACGTTTGTCCAGTACAGATTAATAGTTATTAAAGAAGTAGTATATTATACAACGAGTTATAATAGTCATACTTTTTTTCACGATTGGCAGTTTGGTTAAAAAGAGCGAGTTTATCAAGCAAATGAGTGAAAAAAGAGGCTTCCATATGCGTTGTACAAGACATTTTTTGCATATTGTAATAAGTTGAGAAATTTAGCTTAAAAAGGTGTGCAAAATAATTTAAAAAATAGAGTCAATACCTACACTTTGTCCATGACGAACAAATGCAAAAAACAACAGTATTCTTTGACAATCATCTCTGAGGACATTGAAGTATGTTTATTTACAAACAAAAATCTGTCGAAATTCGTTAAAGTTAGAGAAAAATGTGACATTAGTTAATACTGCAGTGAATGAGTTACTTCCGGAAAAGTCGCGTGAAAGATACGTCAAAAAACTATCTTTATTTCAAAAATAAAAGTGTGAAAATGGGTTCAAGAATGTGGATGAAGATGTTTTCTTAGCTTATTTTTATTATAAGGTAAGTAGTAATAGTGGTGTCAAGTTTGTAGGTACATCTTAGATAACATTTTACAGTTAGAAAAGTTCAAAACGGCCACAGCTGAGCATTAAGAAAAACAGATATTACGCTATATCGTATTCACGACCGAGGGCTTTTTTGAAGCGAAAAGCAGTTGGCTACACTCCAAAAAAATCTGAAATTTTGACGCTTGATGAAATTATCAGATATCTGAAAGAAGCTGATGACAACCAGCATTTGATGAAAAAGCTAGAAGTTTATATTTTTCTGTTCTACATATCTTACACGTGATTTCTTTCCGCAATAGGTAGCTGCCATTTTTGAAGTGTACGAAGCTTCTCGTTGTGATGAATTGCATAATTTAACCATACACGATATTGAAGCATAGGAAATGTATTAGCGGTTGTAATTCCTACTACGAAAAAATATAAGAAAAGAATTTAAAAAATGCTTTGGAACTTTGTTACGATATAAAATTGTTTTAACGACACTCACGAGTGAGAGAGTGCCAAATACTTAAACATGTCCGGAAAACGTCTACACGTACCCTGAAAATCGCACAAAACAGGCTAAAGGCCACGGCTTGATACGCTCAGGGAGATGGGCGTGGTCCTAGAAACGGTACACAACAGGGCAAGCGTGACAGTATGTATAAGGTGTTACAAGCTTCAACCGGGGAAACCCGCGCTTAACCGAACCCTGAAGGCCAAACGGGGCGGGATACTTGAGTACAAACTCTGGGCTTCCAACAGTATAGCGATAAGCGACAAGCAACGGTTATAATCCGCTCTCAGGCCTCACCTTACATCAATCTTAACACAGTGACTGAGTCACCCTGTAAATAAGCATGCACAAATAGAAGGAAAAATCATAAGTCAAATACAGTAAACAGATCAAAGTTACAGCAGTGCCGACGTGGTGAGCGCACAATGCCTTGATTAGGCGGCTAATAGCAAATATGCTTAATTTAGTATATTCTAATGGGCCGGCTGTCGGCAAACATAGTTCAAAGATCTAGCCGGGCTTGCAACACAAAGGTTAAATTTAGAAATGAGCGCACAATACCTTCAATTTAGCGGCTTGGCCTAGATGCGTAAGCGCTAATTGCAGTGGCTGATCGTGCACCAGTCTATACAGCTGTCGATCGACGTGGGTGGAGAATTGCGTAACGCCCACCTGGCGACCACAAAAAAGAACCTGCGAGGCCGCAAGATAGCTCGCTCGTAAGATCAGATCCAGCACCAGAAGACGGAACAATTAGCCAAACATGCCTTCGAAAAAAATTAACGATCGGCTTAGGCCATCGACAAGGACATCACACCAGCACCCAGAAGCACACCCTGCTACTTACACAGCTCGCCGAGAACAGTCTGCTCGAAAAACAACAAGCCACCTTTTCGCGCTGGCTGCCTGTCGCGCGCTTGCCAGATGCAGCCAATCGCATCGGAACTCGCAGCAAGCTTGGCAACTCGCTATTGGTAGAGTACGACTGACGTTAAAATTATTTAGGAAGATATCCTGCTTGCTCCCATTGACTGTGTTTTGAAAATGCTGTGACCAAACGCTCTTAAACGCGACGAGACAAAAACAGCTGCACATACGATGGCATAGAGATTAGAGCGGTTCCGCTAAACCTTTTTAGACTAATAAAAGCTACGTGCGTGTTACCTTTCACATTGTTAGATGGAAGTAGCTGAAGTATTGTACGATAAAATATGACTGAAAAAAAATCTATATACAGGCAAACTCGTCAACTTTGTACCCAAAACTGCTCCAAATGGTCACGTACCTATTGAATTTTAAACAAATGGCCTGACAAATTTACAGAAAATACTTGGCTTTGAGACTGGCAAGAGTATTACATTCGTGGGAGACGCACGGTATAAGGAGTAGACGTTAAAACATTTTCTGAACTGCTCCGTAAAGTGGCAGCATTTTTACAACTTCCGGATGCTCAATGTTACACAGGTCATTGCTTTCGCATTCTTCGACGACTTTGTTGGCTGATCCTGATGCTGATATTACAACACTTTAGCGACATGGAGGGTGGTCGTCATCGTCAATTATAGAAGCATATGTCGAAGAAAGCATTGAGAATAAAATCAAAATGGCCAAGAAAACTATACCAGTAAAGAAACTAACAGAAGAATCAACAGAGGAAACAACAGAGGAACCCGCAAAAGAGGTTAAAGGGGAAAAAATTATAAAGGTAAGCGCAGACTGACACAGTGGCGACAGCGGCCGCGGTAGAGGTGCCGGTGGCGATCAGACGCTGCTTGCACTAGCAAATTGATCCTTGCACACTTATAGCAACATGTCAGCAGTAAATGCGGTCTAGGTTGCGTTCTAACAAAGCAGTGGCGATTAGATACTACGTTTTGAATTTGACTGCTCAGGCCGCAAGTTCTGATGGTATAGTATGTGAAATTCCTCTTTTCTGTTTCAATTTTTATTTATTTGACGAACTGAAACTCTTCTGTTTTTCTCTCAAATCCGATAAATAAAGTATATTACGAAATTCTTTATGATGATATATCTATCTACCTTACAGATTTGAATATGAACGAAGTTCTTCGTAAAAAATTAATTTTTAAATAAAACAAAGACCTTTTAGTTTTACTGTGTGAAGTGTCTCAATCTAATTTAGTACTGGTGTTACCGCAAACGTCACCGCGTTGGTTTGTGCTATTGGTAAATCCCCACCTCCACCGCTACCGCTACCGCCACTACGTCCGTGTGCACCTGCCTTAAATCAGACAGTTCGAAGTACATCTGGGTTAACAATTTTTGGACAGCTGCATTACCAAGTCATAATATTTAAAAGAAATAAAAATACTATGTAATATAGTAAAATAATGAAAAAAGTGGTATACTTTCATTTTGATTTTTCGATAAAAGTCAATTTTCCCAAAAAAAGATTGTTTTGCATTTTATATGACACTATAAGTAAGTATAAATATTTTGTTAAGGACTTTAGTACCTCTAATTGTGGTGACAATGTATCTAAGAAGCTAAGAAGATAAGCACCAAATAAAAATAAAATTTGCGATGACATTTAGAATTCAATTGCATCCCAGTTTTACAATCTGCAAAATGAATAGCAAATTTGAACCAACTTTTCAGTATCTGATGACCCAGAAAACGAATCTAATACTAATGGCCCGTTCTGTTAGCTATAGTATTGATTAGGCACACATACGTATGTGTGGTACATTATGTGACTACTTTTACCTTAACAATTCCCAATTACTCCATTTTGTTCATTTACGGTTTCAATAACATTCAGATCGATCTAATGATATGTTCGTAAGTGGTATTTGTTACAAAGCGTTCAGATATTTACTATAAACGCCTGGTTCTAAAATTCCTCGTAAAGGTAAAAATAGAGAAGTTGAATGAACGCGTACCGCCAGCAGAAAGAAGTTGGGAACAATGAGAAATCCGTGGACCTCTTGCCAAACAAAGAACGGAATCTAGTTCGGCATTGAAATGTAAGTAATCGTCGAAGTAGAAACGTTCCTCTGTATTTGTCACAAATGCAATTTGCTATTCCCATTTTCCATTCCTGACTGCCTTAATTTTGAAGTACGGCGCGAACTCGCTAAAAACGATATCGAGCCTGCAAGACGGCGAAGGATTCAGTTAAATTCCGGGAAGTGAATTGCATTTGACTGGCGGAAATTGTAATGCACGGCTGACAAAGAGGTGCATTGTCTTGCGATGACAGTGCTGGGGGTTCATTGTAATAATATTTTGGGCCAAGATTAATATCTGTTATCGTTTCTGCACAGAACAGCAGGTTCAGGGATCATACGAGTACACGTGCTTAATTAAATTTCATCTTTTGTGTACATTTCCTCTGTATAAATTTGAACAATGTGATACGCTAACAACTTTTAAAAAGTTATGTTCTCTGTATGTCCGCCGGTTTTAAATTGAATTTAAAACTTGATTTTATCTTTAAGTTTTAGTTTGGTTAATCGAACGAGAAACAAATATTCAAAATCAATATAAATATAGAAGAAACAAATAAACAGATATCCTAGGTAGTGCAGATTTGTAATTAGGAGGGTTAATCAAGTGTTCCTCTAAAGTAGCTGAATGGTAAACTAATACTGCAAGAGATTAACCCATTGTTACGTGTCAAAAGCATTTGATATTAATACTAGTGTTGAATGAGGAATCTAGTGAGAGTGACGCGATAAAATTAATATCAGATTGGCTTTGTTCGTTGCTAGAGGAGATATAAAAACAAGGTTGGTTTTGTTTGAGAGAAAATTTGTATATCAGCTTTTAAATAAGGCAAGAGTTTTCGTGGGGTGTAAATGACAATCTCGCCATTTATTCTGGTTTGGTGATAGTAAAGAATTGGTTTACTAGCCAGCCGTTCCTGTAGAGGAGTTCATTAAGCAGATGTCATTTTTCCAATGAATATTTATATTCAAGCTGTAAAGCGATCTGGAAACACGAATACAACGATTGCGAAGTTTATTGCCTGTGAACAGGGTATGTAGTTTAATATGGAATTTGCCTTTTGTTACCTGGAAATTCGATTTATAGCAACAACTATTAGGCGGACAGTATTGGAAAGCTAATCTACCGCAGTATTGAGGGTCGAGGTATAGCAAATGACAGCCGAGGTTGGAACCTGTCAAGCTGACATGTGTTAGGAGTAACGGGACGTATTAAATGTCTGCGAGTATATCGGCACAAAGATAAGTGTGATAGCTAGAATCTGATGATATTTTTGCATATAAAAACTGTGTAACCATTAGATTTACGAGCGTTTTAAGTTAAACTATTTGGGGTACCCTGCGTGAGGTAGTAATAGTAAAGATGCTAATTGTCTGATCGATGGTAGTAATGTTCGAGTATTAATAAAACCAGCTACAAGTATTGCTTTCTTTCATTTTGATAGGGAGTTCAATAATCGTATTGTTATTAGTTGATAGAAAGTGAAGTTACAAGTTTCTTGGCTTATATCAGTATATTTGAGTTTAACTTGTTGGCGCCATTTATAACATCATAAACTAGAATCCGCGACGTCTTCACTGATGCTAGAGACGGGCCTCAAATATACTTTTATAGTGATCGATTGTTAACTAAGAGATATAGCGATGACCTAAAGGTAGGTAAAGGAATTTATAGATAAATATAGCTAACAAGTTTGGCGCCCAACGTGGGGCTTTAATAAGATTTTTGAAGAGCTAACGGGGGCTTTAACAAGATTGGAACATATACCTTTAGGTCGTACTATAATAGAAAGGAGCAATACTGACAATAGTTATACATAACTTTCTGTACTCGTTTATGTAAGTGGAAAAATATCGTCAGAACGTGACAAACCAAAGAATTACTTTGAGAATAATACATAAAACGGTATACTTGTGGTAAAAAGGGTTTTACTTTGAGGAATCAGAATGGATGTTGATAGGTTATTGGTAGACGAGATAGATTATGAATTACGAATACGGGGAGTTGTTTGTAAGGGAAATATGCCGGAAAAGCGTAAATTGCTTAGAGCGCGTATTAGGTTAGAGAAGACGGGAAATGCTTCGTTCCCGGAAGTAGAATTGAATAACGTAGAAGAATTGGATATATGCAGTAGGAAGCTTGACATTCTTGTGGAAGAGATACTAGCTTCTGAGTCATTTGTTAGGGGTGGTAATGATTATAAACGTATTCAGACCCGCTTGGTACATATTTCAAATCGACTAGAACGGTTAGTTTTTGAGGGGTCTTCAGCAGATGATAAAGATGAGCTATATAATAGGTGTTTAGGGGCTTTGGACGATCTCGAGTCCAGATTGACATCTGAAAATGAACCTGTAGTTCCTTCTAGTTCACAAACAGTTAACTTGATGGACCTTGACGATGAGCCATTACAAGCCAATCAATCACCAAACCATTTTAATTATTCAAATGTAATTGATAGTCAACAGTTTCAAACGTTACCGACACCTATTGGTTTTAACAGCACTAAAGTCATTGATGCTACTCCACGTTATAACAATTACCTTCCGATGAATAAATGGAACCTTCGTTTCGATGGTCAATCGGGATTGTCTAGTTTCCTAGAGCGTATTGAAGAATTGCGAATGGCGCGTGGGGTTACTAAGGAACAACTTTTTACTTCGGCTGTTGAATTTTTCACCGATTATGCTTTGATTTGGTATCGATCGGTTTAAAAATACTTTGTATAATTGGGACCAGTTAGTTAATGCGTTACGTTCAGCTTTTCTTCCATGTGATTATGAAGCTTGCTTATGGGATGAAATACGCAATCGTACTCAGGGGGCCGATGAACCCGTGACCGTATTTGTGTCGATAATGGAAAACTTATTCCATCGGTTACCATCGATGCCTTCTGAAACAAAGCGCCTTAATCTAATACGTAGGAATTTATTACCACATTTCCAAACCCAACTGGCTTTAGAGAACATAGTTTCCTTTTCACAATTACTTCGAGTGTGTAAAGCTGTTGAAGATGCACATGTGCGTGCACAACGGTTCCGTGGACCTCCCACTCAGGGAAATCGAATGTTAGAACCCGATCTAGCCTATCAAAAGCCGAAATGTAATGCTAGGATTCATACAGTGAATGTATCCTCAAATGAGGGTTACGTTCAAACTCGTAGTAATAACCCACCGAACGTAATCAATTCAACCAAGCCTTCTGATTTGAGATGTTGGAAATGTGATAAACCGAATCATTTTGCGCGTAACTGTTCAGCAAATAGTAAACAATATTGCTATGGTTGTGGACGACCTGATTTTACTGTCCGTACATGCCCTTCATGTTCGGGAAATGGGGGTCGACGCCGCTAGACGACCGAATAGCGCGGTGTCGAAAAAATTCTTCGGTCAATGTTGTAAATAATTCGGATTTTAGTTCTAAAGCTGTTTTAGATTATATTTTAAGTCACGCAGGTCCTGATGAGAGACCGTATCTTAAAGTTTCAATTTTTGGTAATGAGATTCTTGGATTGTTAGATTCGGGTGCTTCGCATACTGTTGTTGGTAGAAAGGGATGGGAGCTGTTGAAAGGTCATTGTAGGCTTACACCAAGTAAAGATAGGACATGTAATGTTGCTGACGGTGCAGAATGTCAAATATTAGGTATAGTTACAGTACCACTTATGCTTCGCGATAGAGTTTGTACTTGTGAGTTATTAGTTGTGCCTTCCGTACCCCATACATTGATTTTGGGATGCGATTTTTTGCGTAGAATGGGTATTGTAACCGATCTTAGAATTAACGAATGGACCTTCTCGAAAGATCACTTGATCCCGGAAGTTAATGCAATACAGGCTGTAGAACATTTATCTGAAGTTCAGCGAGAACAATTAGATTGTTTTGTCAAAGAAGTTTTTAGTAAAATGGGAAATAAGTTAGGATGCACTCATCTTGTTGAACATGAGATTAAAACCACATCGTCGCCTATTAAGCAGCGTTATTATCCTATTTCTCCTGCTCTGCAGAAACAGGTAGATCTTGAGTTAAAGAAAATGTTGGATGAGGGAGTGGTAGAACCTTCGACTTCTGCTTGGTCATCTCCAATAGTAATGATTAAAAAGAAAGATGGTAGTTATCGGTTCTGTGTTGATTATCGCCAACTTAATAAAGTCAGTCAACCTGATGCTTATCCTATTCCATATGTATCAAGTACTTTGGATAAACTTCGTGACGCACATTATCTTACGACTCTTGATATTAAATCCGCATATTGGCAGATACCTGTGGCTGTTTCTTCACGCCCTTTAACAGCGTTTACTGTGCCTAATAGGGGGTTATTTCAATTTCGCCGCCTACCGTTTGGTTTGCATACGGCGCCGGCAACGTGGCAACGCCTAATTGATAGGGTTATTGGTGCTGATTTGGAACCATATGTCTTTACGTATCTTGACGATATTGTAATTTGTACGCCAACTTTCGAAAAACATCTTTCTACTCTTCGTGAGGTTGTGTCTCGGTTATTAGCTGCTGGTCTTACTTTAAGCCAAAATAAATGTCATTTTTGTAAGCCAGAACTTAAGTATCTCGGTTATGTAGTGAATTCACGCGGTTTATTAGTAGACCCAGAAAAAGTAGATGCAATTCATCGTATTCCTACTCCTGTGTCAGTGAAGGAAGTACGTCGTGTAATTGGTATGGCGTCATGGTACCGTCGCTTTGTTCCGAATTTTTCTTCACTTATCGGACCTCTTACATCCTTGCTCCGCAAGAATGCGAAATTTTTCTGGGATAGTAATTGTGAACGAGCCTTCAGTGATATTAAAGAACATTTGATATCTGCTCCGATATTAGCTTGCCCTGATTTTTCTGTACCCTTTGTTATTCAAACGGATGCTTCTGGTTATGGTATTGGTGCCGTACTTACTCAACATCAAGCTGATGGAGAGAAAGTTATATGTTACATTAGTCGGTCGCTTACTAGAAACGAACGAAATTTTAGCACAACAGAGCGTGAATGCCTCGCTGTCCTTTTTGCTATTGAAAAACTTAGACCATATATTGAGGGAACTAAGTTCACGGTAGTAACTGATCATTATAGCTTAAAATGGCTTAATAGTATTAAAGACCCTGTTGGTCGTATCGCTCGATGGGCAGTTCGCCTTCAACAATATGATTTTGACATTATTCATCGAAAAGGTAAAGAACATGTTGTGCCTGACACTTTGTCTCGTGCTGTTCCTGTTATTGATGCTATTAACGTTCAGTTTGGTCCTGCTGGTAATCCATGGTATCATCGTATGTGTCGATTTGTTATTAACAATCCTCGAAGATTTCCCCATTGGAGAGTTAGTGACGGTCAATTGTATAAATATGTTCGAACCGATTATCCAGACTTGGCAGATGATGAAGATCATTGGAAACTGGTTGTTCCACAGACTCAACGCCAAGAAGTTATCAAACAAAATCACGATATTCCGACCGCTGGTCATACGGGTGTTAATAAAACTTTTCATCGTATTGCACAAAGATACTACTGGCCTAAACTTCGTTATGATGTGGCTGCTTATGTTCGCCGTTGCGAAACGTGTCAACGAATTAAACCAGAACAGAGAGCCCCTGCAGGGTATATGGGTGGACATTCATTAATTTCGAAGCCTTGGGAACTAATCTGTTGTGATATTGTAGGTCCTTTACCTCGTTCAGTACGAGGATACGCGTATATATTCGTAGTGGCTATTTCTCCTGCTCTGCAGAAACAGGTAGATCTTGAGTTAAAGAAAATGTTGGATGAGGGAGTGGTAGAACCTTCGACTTCTGCTTGGTCATCTCCAATAGTAATGATTAAAAAGAAAGATGGTAGTTATCGGTTCTGTGTTGATTATCGCCAAATTACATAACTTTCTGTACTCGTTTATGTAAGTGGAAAAATATCGTCAGAACGTGACAAACCAAAGAATTACTTTGAGAATAATACATAAAACGGTATACTTGTGGTAAAAAGGGTTTTACTTTGAGGAATCAGAATGGATGTTGATAGGTTATTGGTAGACGAGATAGATTATGAATTACGAATACGGGGAGTTGTTTGTAAGGGAAATATGCCGGAAAAGCGTAAATTGCTTAGAGCGCGTATTAGGTTAGAGAAGACGGGAAATGCTTCGTTCCCGGAAGTAGAATTGAATAACGTAGAAGAATTGGATATATGCAGTAGGAAGCTTGACATTCTTGTGGAAGAGATACTAGCTTCTGAGTCATTTGTTAGGGGTGGTAATGATTATAAACGTATTCAGACCCGCTTGGTACATATTTCAAATCGACTAGAACGGTTAGTTTTTGAGGGGTCTTCAGCAGATGATAAAGATGAGCTATATAATAGGTGTTTAGGGGCTATGGACGATCTCGAGTCCAGATTGACATCTGAAAATGAACCTGTAGTTCCTTCTAGTTCACAAATAGTTAACTTGATGGACCTTGACGATGAGCCATTACAAGCCAATCAATCACCAAACCATTTTAATTATTCAAATGTAATTGATAGTCAACAGTTTCAAACGTTACCGACACCTATTGGTTTGAACAGCACTAAAGTCATTGATGCTACTCCACGTTATAACAATTACCTTCCGATGAATAAATGGAACCTTCGTTTCGATGGTCAATCGGGATTGTCTAGTTTCCTAGAGCGTATTGAAGAATTGCGAATGGCGCGTGGGGTTACTAAGGAACAACTTTTTACTTCGGCTGTTGAATTTTTCACCGATTATGCTTTGATTTGGTATCGATCGGTTAAAAATACTTTGTATAATTGGGACCAGTTAGTTAATGCGTTACGTTCAGCTTTTCTTCCATGTGATTATGAAGCTTGCTTATGGGATGAAATACGCAATCGTACTCAGGGGGCCGATGAACCCGTGACCGTATTTGTGTCGATAATGGAAAACTTATTCCATCGGTTACCATCGATGCCTTCTGAAACAAAGCGCCTTAATCTAATACGTAGGAATTTATTACCACATTTCCAAACCCAACTGGCTTTAGAGAACATAGTTTCCTTTTCACAATTACTTCGAGTGTGTAAAGCTGTTGAAGATGCACATGTGCGTGCACAACGGTTCCGTGGACCTCCCACTCAGGGAAATCGAATGTTAGAACCCGATCTAGCCTATCAAAAGCCGAAATGTAATGCTAGGATTCATACAGTGAATGTATCCTCAAATGAGGGTTACGTTCAAACTCGTAGTAATAACCCACCGAACGTAATCAATTCAACCAAGCCTTCTGATTTGAGATGTTGGAAATGTGATAAACCGAATCATTTTGCGCGTAACTGTTCAGCAAATAGTAAACAATATTGCTATGGTTGTGGACGACCTGATTTTACTGTCCGTACATGCCCTTCATGTTCGGGAAATGGGGGTCGACGCCGCTAGACGACCGAATAGCGCGGTGTCGAAAAAATTCTTCGGTCAATGTTGTAAATAATTCGGATTTTAGTTCTAAAGCTGTTTTAGATTATATTTTAAGTCACGCAGGTCCTGATGAGAGACCGTATCTTAAAGTTTCAATTTTTGGTAATGAGATTCTTGGATTGTTAGATTCGGGTGCTTCGCATACTGTTGTTGGTAGAAAGGGATGGGAGCTGTTGAAAGGTCATTGTAGGCTTACACCAAGTAAAGATAGGACATGTAATGTTGCTGACGGTGCAGAATGTCAAATATTAGGTATAGTTACAGTACCACTTATGCTTCGCGATAGAGTTTGTACTTGTGAGTTATTAGTTGATTAGTTGTGCCTTCCGTACCCCATACATTGATTTTGGGATGCGATTTTTTGCGTAGAATGGGTATTGTAACCGATCTTAGAATTAACGAATGGACCTTCTCGAAAGATCACTTGATCCCGGAAGTTAATGCAATACAGGCTGTAGAACATTTATCTGAAGTTCAGCGAGAACAATTAGATTGTTTTGTCAAAGAAGTTTTTTAGTAAAATGGGAAATAAGTTAGGATGCACTCATCTTGTTGAACATGAGATTAAAACCACATCGTCGCCTATTAAGCAGCGTTATTATCCTATTTCTCCTGCTCTGCAGAAAACAGGTAGATCTTGAGTTAAAGAAAATGTTGGATGAGGGAGTGGTAGAACCTTCGACTTCTGCTTGGTCATCTCCAATAGTAATGATTAAAAAGAAAGATGGTAGTTATCGGTTCTGTGTTGATTATCGCCAACTTAATAAAGTCAGTCAACCTGATGCTTATCCTATTCCATATGTATCAAGGTACTTTGGATAAAACTTCGTGACGCACATTATCTTACGACTCTTGATATTAAATCCGCATATTGGCAGATACCTGTGGCTGTTTCTTCACGCCCTTTAACAGCGTTTACTGTGCCTAATAGGGGGGTTATTTCAATTTCGCCGCCTACCGTTTGGTTTGCATACGGCGCCGGCAACGTGGCAACGCCTAATTGATAGGGTTATTGGTGCTGATTTGGAAACCATATGTCTTTACGTATCTTGGACGATATTGTAATTTGTACGCCAACTTTCGAAAAACATCTTTCTACTCTTCGTGAGGTTGTTGTCTCGGTTATTAGCTGCTGGTCTTACTTTAAGCCAAAATAAATGTCATTTTTTGTAAGCCAGAACTTAAGTATCTCGGTTATGTAGTGAATTCACGCGGTTTATTAGTAGACCCAGAAAAAGTAGATGCAATTCATCGTATTCCTACTCCTGTGTCAGTGAAGGAAGTACGTCGTGTAATTGGTATGGCGTCATGGTACCGTCGCTTTGTTCCGAATTTTTCTTCACTTATCGACCTCTTACATCCTTGCTCCGCAAGAATGCGAAATTTTTCTGGGATAGTAATTGTGAACGAGCCTTCAGTGATATTAAAGAAACATTTGATATCTGCTCCGATATTAGCTTGCCCTGATTTTTCTGTACCCTTTGTTATTCAAACGGATGCTTCTGGTTATGGTATTGGTGCCGTACTTACTCAACATCAAGCTGATGGAGAGAAAGTTATATGTTACATTAGTCGGTCGCTTACTAGAAACGAACGAAATTTTAGCACAACAGAGCGTGAATGCCTCGCTGTCCTTTTTGCTATTGAAAAACTTAGGACCATATATTGAGGGAACTAAGTTCACGGTAGTAACTGATCATTATAGCTTAAAATGGCTTAATAGTATTAAAGACCCTGTTGGTCGTATCGCTCGATGGGCAGTTTCGCCTTCAACAATATGATTTTGACATTATTCATCGAAAAGGTAAAGAACATGTTGTGCCTGACACTTTGTCCTCGTGCTGTTCCTGTTATTGATGCTATTAACGTTCAGTTTTGGTCCTGCTGGTAATCCATGGTATCATCGTATGTGTCGATTTGTTATTAACAATCCTCGAAGATTTCCCCATTGGAGAGTTAGTGACGGTCAATTGTATAAATATGTTCGAACCGATTATCCAGGACTTGGCAGATGATGAAGATCATTGGAAAACTGGTTGTTCCACAGACTCAACGCCAAGAAGTTATCAAACAAAATCACGATATTCCGACCGCTGGTCATACGGGTGTTAATAAAACTTTTCATCGTATTGCACAAAGATACTACTGGCCTAAACTTCGTTATGATGTGGCTGCTTATGTTCGCCGTTGCGAAAACGTGTCAACGAATTAAACCAGAACAGAGAGCCCCCTGCAGGGTATATGGGTGGACATTCATTAATTTCGAAGCCTTGGGAACTAATCTGTTGTGATATTGTAGGTCCTTTACCTCGTTCAGTACGAGGATACGCGTATATATTCGTAGTGGCTATTTCTCCTGCTCTGCAGAAACAGGTAGATCTTGAGTTAAAGAAAATGTTGGATGAGGGAGTGGTAGAACCTTCGACTTCTGCTTGGTCATCTCCAATAGTAAATGATTAAAAAGAAAGATGGTAGTTATCGGTTCTGTGTTGATTATCGCCAAATTACATAACTTTCTGTACTCGTTTATGTAAGTGGAAAAATATCGTCAGAACGTGACAAACCAAAGAATTACTTTGAGAATAATACATAAAAACGGTATACTTGTGGTAAAAAGGGTTTTACTTTGAGGAATCAGAATGGATGTTGATAGGTTATTGGTAGACGAGATAGATTATGAATTACGAATACGGGGAGTTGTTTGTAAGGGAAATAATGCCGGAAAAGCGTAAATTGCTTAGAGCGCGTATTAGGTTAGAGAAGACGGGAAATGCTTCGTTTCCCGGAAGTAGAATTGAATAACGTAGAAGAATTGGATATATGCAGTAGGAAGCTTGACATTCTTGTGGAAGAGATACTAGCTTCTGAGTCATTTGTTAGGGGTGGTAATGATTATAAACGTATTCAGACCCGCTTGGTACATATTTCAAATCGACTAGAACGGTTAGTTTTTGAGGGGTCTTCAGCAGATGATAAAGATGAAGCTATATAATAGGTGTTTAGGGGCTATGGGACGATCTCGAGTCCAGATTGACATCTGAAAATGAACCTGTAGTTCCTTCTAGGTTCACAAATAGTTAACTTGATGGACCTTGACGATGGAGCCATTACAAGCCAATCAATCACCAAACCATTTTAATTATTCAAATGTAATTGATAGTCAAACAGTTTCAAACGTTACCGACACCTATTGGTTTGAACAGCACTAAAGTCATTGATGCTACTCCACGTTATATAACAATTACCTTCCGATGAATAAATTGAACCTTCGTTTCGATGGTCAATCGGGATTGTCTAGTTTTCCTAGAGCGTATTGAAGAAATTGCGAATGGCGCGTGGGGTTACTAAGGAACAACTTTTTACTTCGGCTGTTGAATTTTTCACCGATTATGCTTTGATTTGGTATCGATCGGTTAAAAATACTTTGTATAATTGGGGACCAGTTAGTTAATGCGTTACGTTCAGCTTTTCTTCCATGTGATTATGAAGCTTGCTTATGGGATGAAATACGCAATCGTACTCAGGGGGCCGATGAAACCCGTGACCGTATTTGTGTCGATAATGGAAAAACTTATTCCATCGGTTACCATCGATGCCTTCTGAAACAAAGCGCCTTAATCTAATACGTAGGAATTTATTACCACATTTCCAAACCCAACTGGCTTTAGAAAAACATAGTTTCCTTGTCACAATTACTTCGAGTGTGTAAAGCTGTAGAAGATGCACATGTGCGTGCACAACCGGTTCCGTGGACCTCCCACTCAGGGAAATCGAATGTTAGGAACCCGATCTAGCCTATCAAAAGTCGAAATGTAATGCTAGGATTTCCAATACAGTGAAATGTATCCTCAAATGAGGGTTACGTTCAAACTCGTAGTAATAACCCACCGAACGTAATCAATTCAACCAAGCCTTCTGATTTGAGATGTTGGAAATGTGATAAACCGAATCATTTTGCGCGTAACTGTTCAGAAAATAGTAAACAATATTGCTATGGTTGTGGACGACCTGATTTTACTGTCCGTACATGCCCTTCATGTTCGGGAAATGGGGGTCGACGCCCGCTAGACGACCCGAATAGCGGCGGTGTCAAATAAATTCTTCGGTCAATGTTGTAAATAATTCGTATTTTATTTCTAAAGCTGTTTTAGATTATATTTTAAGTCACGCAGGTCCTGATGAGAGACCGTATCTTAAAGTTTCAATTTTTGGTAATGAGATTCTTGGATTGTTAGATTCGGGTGCTTCGCATACTGTTGTTGGTAGAAAGGGATGGGAGCTGTTGAAAGGTCATTGTAGGCTTACACCAAGTAAAGATAGGACATGTAATGTTGCTGACGGTGCAGAATGTCAAATATTAGGTATAGTTACAGTACCACTTATGCTTCGCGATAGAGTTTGTACTTGTGAGTTATTAGTTGTGCCTTCCGTACCCCATACATTGATTTTGGGATGCGATT
>OW679200.1:10298623-10353128 GCA_940337035.1 Agriotes lineatus
TACCTGGAGTAATTATGGCAGTATCTTACTAAATATTGAATAGATAGGTGTGCCCAAATAACCTGCCTTGTGCCTCTTTAATTTCAAGAAAATAAATAAAATCAATATTAGCAATTTTCGACTGCATACCGAGTGTTTCACCTAAGGTGCTAACGTAGGGAAATAGCATAGGAAATCGTATATATGCAGATTCCTGCGTAGTACCACTTGCATTGATAGGATTGATAGTGGTATCGATCAAAGCGAAAAAAATATGCGCTTAATTTGATACTACTTGTATTTGTTGCATGTTTAAGATAGAAATAGCTTAAAAACTGTAATAAATATTTTGCATTTTATTCACAAAAAACAGACCAGCCATGATCAAATTTGTTTATGCCAAAATAAATGTTATTTTCAGCTATAATTTACCAAGGGCAATTATAATCACCGGCAATAATTTTGACAAATAGCAAATATGTGAATTGATAACATTTATTTTGGCATAAACAAATTTGATCATGGCTGGTTTGTTTTTTGTGAATAAAATGCAAAATATTTATTACAGTTTTTAAGCTATTTTTATCCTAAACAAGCAACAAATTCAAGTAGAATAGTATTAAATTAAGCACACTTTTTTTTCTCTTTCGATTGATACCATTATCAATCCTATCAAGTCAAGCAGCAAGCAGGAATATGCATATATACGATTTCCCTATATTCGTACCTGAAGTGAAACACTCGGTATAATATCAATTTTTCGGAGCGTAGATTTGATAAGAACCACACATTCCCTTTACGAAAATTTAAGTCAATGATATTAATCGTGCAGGACTTGCAAAATGTAATTTTTTAAATTTCATATTTTACACAAAAACTAGTGTTGTAACAAGTGCAAAATGGATCTTTTTACTCCTACAAAACTTTCAGACTCCTAAAAAACATCATATTTTGCAATTACCTACACAAATAACTAGTTTCTATGTATGTTTAGAAAAGAGGTTTAGTTACATAGCTTATTTCAGCTAGGTAATATATCACATATCAAGAATAATGTAGTAAATTTTTGTATTACGACTGGATTATTTATATTTTAAAATTTGCAGTCATTAATGTTGAAGTAAAATTCAAACCTTCATAAACAATATATATTCGGCTGTTTTACAAGCCTTTTTCAGTGTTAAAGTTTTACAAATTTACATATTGAATTTACATTTTATCGATTATGAACAATTAGTTATTTACATTATTTTGTATATGGTGTGTATAATTTTACCACGTTAAACTATCCATATACAAAATGTAAATAACTCATTTTTCATAATCGATACAATGTAAATTAAATATGTAAATTTGTAAAACTTTAACACTGAAGAAGGCTCGTCAAACAGCCAAATATATTTTGTTTATGAAGGTTTGAATTTTTCTTCAACGTTAATGACTGCCATAATTACCTAACAAGAAATTTTAAAATCAAGAATAATGTTAATTTCTTTGATGTGGCGCCTAACTGTCCCCGTGCCTAAAGTTGCGGCGCCTAAACGTCCAGGCACCTAATAGCGTCCGCGTCTAAAGCGCTGGCGCCTAAAAGTGCGCGCCTAAAGATGCGTGCCTAAAGAATCGCGCCTAAACGTCCTAGACCGGTTACAGCAGCACCCACAGCCACATCAACTGCCTCTGCACCAACTATGGCAACATTTATCTTAGCCCATAACTTAGATACAACTGCAAGTAGTTCCACAATACAAAGTCAAATTAAACGAGAAAATCAAGAGCTAGCTAGCTCTCATCACCAAATGTTCTAACAATGCAAATACTCAACAAGCAAGCTACCTAATCAGTAATAATCTCACTAGAGCAAACAATTCAAGCACAAACACAAGCTATCAATGAACTAACCACGAACATCGGACTTCTCAGAGAAGAATTAAGCGATTAAAATGGATCCAGTCTATAAAGTAGCGCTATGGAATGCCAACGGCCTTTCAAGTCATAAAAATGAGGTTGAAATATTTCTCACACATAATGAAATAGATATACTACTTATATTTAAACCACATTTCTCTAGCAGAACCCACTTCACAATATATAATTATCAGCTAAACTTTAGAAATTTCGGGTGCAGATAGACAAGCCCGAGCCGGCACTGCCATACTAATCAAGCAACATATCTAACATCGTGGTTTACCTGCATTCAACCATTCATTTGAGGCAATAGTAGGGGAAACTACAATGCTAAGCACACACTATGGGACTCCCATATTTTCCACCTGGACTTATCCTCGGATAAACTAATGAGGAACTAGAATCAGCAGTCAACAACTTTACTGACATAATTCAAGAGTCAGCTGTGGAAGCAACTCCTGAAATTACGAGCAAAAGACAACAAGAATGTTGCCCTATTAAGATAAAACAAAATCGCAGAAAAATACGGCTAAGAAAGATCTGGCAAAATACAACAACACAAATTATGCTTTATGGAAAGCAAGTAAAAGAATAAAAGCACAAAATCAACCAATACGTCCTCTGAAGAAATAAAATGGTCTATGGACACGATCCGATTCGACAAGGCACTTCTCTTTGCCTAATCTTTGGTAAATGTTTTCTCATATATTCCATCTCAATTGAGTATCGAAATACATTTTTTTAGTTTGTGAAAATAATTGCTACCTCACCCCTTCTATACCATCCTTAAATCGTATTTGAAAGAAAGATACTTCCAAGTAAAATTCGGACAACATCTAACAAAGCTTCCCCAATTACATCGGGTGTTTCTCAAAGCAGTGTCCCATTTTCACATCAGATATGTCTATAAATCAGCACTCCCTCACTGCAAGATTTGTTGATGACAAAGTCATTATGGTGAAACATAGAGACCCACTGTTAGCCGTAAGTCTAAGTTTAGACCAAGTAGGGCAATGGACCAAAAGATGGAGTGTCAAATTAAACGAAGCAAAATCCTTTTATATTACCTTTTATCAAATGTAAGAGCAATTTACCAGCAGTCTTCATAAACCACATACCACTAACACAAGCGACTGAGGTCAAGTACCTTGGCTTGCACCTCAACAAAGGTCTGACTTGGAAGTCTCATATTTGGAAAAAAACATAAACAGCTTGGATTGAAGTTTAGTAAGCACTATTGGCTGCTTGGAAGGAAATCTAAGTTATCGCTATCATATAAGTTCCTCCTCTACAATGCAGTTTTCAAACCCATTTGGACCTACGTGTTGGTGAACAAATATTATATTATTAAAGTAACTTCTGCGTTATAAATCGCTGGATTTGAACCTTCATGTCACTGTTTCATGTCATTTATTTATTAATTATTACATATATTTTGCTTATTTTTGTAAACAGATTGCAAAAAGAAATATACGTTCACATTTTTTCTATGGCCGTAACAAAAATATAAAAATTTAATTCCTTGAAGCTTTTAATGCCATACTGTATTAGACATTGTAACATAGTTACGTTGATGACATACACGTTTACGGCAAAGCGTACGATTTACTTTTTTATTGCACATCACCCATGGTAACGTGCAATATAAAATTAAAGGTGGCATAAACAGTTACTTTTGACACTAACAACTGCGTAGAAAGTTGTTACTTTTGACACGATCGTAAAAAGAATACCAAGCACTCCCATAGGATATAATACATTTAGAAGAACAGCTTGAAGCTTGAAAAACGCATATTATAGATTTTAACAGAAATATGCTAGTCCTAATAATTGTTGGACTTATAAATTTCATTAATATTAACGTTAACATGTAATTACAATACTGTAAACACATAAACTTTACCCTTCCTATTTTCTGTTGTACAATTCCTTTGTCCCTTCGGATTATTAGTCCTAAATTTTCCCTCCATACTTCTTATATTCTGTTTTTGCGAATATTCTTGGGATCGCGTAGTACAGTAAGACATTCTGCTTATCGCTTCGTTTCGAAGAAGACGAACAAAAACTCTTAAGTATTATTTCGTGCAAGTGCAATTGTCTATTTTCTGTTTCGCAATTCCAAAATCGTAGTTGTGGTAAGTGGTCTTAGTATTCCTATT
Source organism: Agriotes lineatus (assembly GCA_940337035.1). Taxonomy (NCBI): domain Eukaryota; kingdom Metazoa; phylum Arthropoda; class Insecta; order Coleoptera; family Elateridae; genus Agriotes; species Agriotes lineatus. Next base: position 10,302,667 of record OW679200.1, read on the forward strand.
TAAAATGTTTAATGTTTTGCAAGCTAAACGTACATACATAAAACTGTAGTAAACTACGTTTAAGGAACAGATTCAGAAATAAAATTACTGTGACGCCCATGATTGTGCAAAACCAGTTTTATGCGTTACAAATTAAAGACTGGGGAGAAAAGTGTTAAATTTCAAGTATAATTGCAGTGTATACAAGCGGCCTACCAGTAGCAATATTTTATTCAAATTAACTCTTATTTCTGGCAGGTGCTTTTGCAAATTATTCGTTAGACATAGTAGAATTACACTAATTAGAATGTTTCCTTTCCGATGACGAAGCTGCCAATACGATTCTTTGCTTGCTAACAAACATTATTTTCTTTTTCAATAAACACTTCCCTCATAATTATTTTTCCTTATCAACCTAATCAACAAAATGTTGCTAGACTAGGATAAAATAAGATACAGACGACCTCACTGAAACCGAGTAGCGAGCAACCTGGCAACTCTAAACATCAAAGATCGATTTGAAATCGCTCTAAACCATCCACAATACGCAGTGGCTGTTTTTTCCGTTCACTGAGCACTTTCGGTGTTTGACTGTAACATATACAATTACACGTATCTACGAGTACATGTATCGTCCTATACAACTTTTGGAAGATTTATTGTCCAGACTAACTCCAATTCTAGATGATTATGTGGTTGTGAATAAAGATTAGGAAAAATGGTTCTTATTGCTCCTAAATGAAAACAACATGGTCTTCAGTTACGGTATAGCGACAACAAGAACTTCAGACTAACCAGAAGATTAAACAAACTTCACTGAAAAGATATTGGCAGAATGTATAAAAGAAAATACCAAAAGTAAAATTCAAATACCGAAGCTCTAGTAAAAACAACATCTAAGCACGAATAGAAATACACGCAGATACCATTACAGAAATTCAATAACAACGGTAACCACAAAGTTTGTCATCTTCCAAAGCCACTCAAAAGTTATTAACATAAAACATTAGAAAATGTTCCTTCTATTCGAACAACCCTGAATTTAAAAAATCTAAAGGGTTCATATAATGAAAATTAATTCAGAAGGTTACGATGTTTTAACAAACATATAAATTAAATCGCATTCGTGAGATTTTAAAAACTTAAAGATTAAATTATTAAATATACGTTCTTACAACAAAATCATGACTTGAAATAGCATGCGGGATTATACAGTAAATTTATTTTAATGGTTAACATAGCAGTTTCGTTTCTATGGCAGCATTTAATCATACAGGTCACTTCCATAGTTACCAATGATATCAATAGATTAGGGCGTTTATTTTACGAGTTAACATAGGAATTTGGATTAGGTACTAGCTAATGAGAAACTTTAATTTTGTTACCGGAATGTAGGTATGCAACTAAAAAGTAGATATGTAGGAACAACTTGTGTGTTGTATCTTTTCTTCAGTGGTATACATTAGGATACCTTTTAATTGTCTTTTTGACAAGTAATAATTCCTAGGTTAACTGCTAAAATACACGCTCTAATCTATTGGTCTCATTTGTAACTATGAAAATGACCTGTATGCTTAAATGGTGGCATAGAAACAAAACGCTTACGTTAACTATTAAAATAAATTCCCTGTATATGCAAATAACGTAATTGAATTAACTATTCTTCTGGATCCGAAAAGAGAAAATAATGTGAAGCACTCCCAAAAAGCTGTCCTTAAACATAACTAGCTAACGTGACTTTTATTGCAAAGGCTTTGGATAACGACTTGCATTCACTACACAAAATGTTAAATTTCCGCGATTCTGGGAGCTGAAAGGGAACACTAAGTTTCTTATTTGCGACGCTATGCGGAGATAGAGCAGTGAAAAAAGAAAACCCGACCTTGTGTTATCCAAGGTGCTGCATGTCGGACAGCAGTATTATGATTTTAGATAGATTTCGAAGCAGGCGGTCTTTCCAGGTTCATAAAGTAGCTGCGGCGTTTAATTTATTCCAATTACTCCGTAAATATATTACAGTTTTCAGTCTTACTTTGCCTACTCATATTACCTTTGTTTTATATTTCATTATAGTTTATTTGTTGATATATAATGTTAAACTTTCATGCAAAATCTAGGAAATAAAAATGCCCCAAGAAACAAAAATGGCATGCTAAGCTACTCTTTAATACTTACGAACAGGACACCTAGCAAAACCTCCCAAATGTGAAAAAATGCATCCACATAAATAATTAAACAGCAATTAGTTTATTAAATATCTTATTCATGTTGCTTGAAAGGGTAATCTATTTAAGATCCTTTTATCGTTCCACTTTAGTTTCACAAGCTATAGCTCGACTGACCATCTATAAAACTATTTGAAGTTAGATTCGAAGACGACCTTCCTGCGAATAGAGCAAGCGTTTAAGAAAATGTGGGTGTAAACCCTAAAAAACTATCTAAAAGCAATGTCATCGTATCTCAATAATAGAAAAATTAAAGCAAAAGTAAATAACTTACGCAATGCATGCTAACGGCATTTCTATAACCGCACGAAACGCCGATCGAGAAGAATATATTCTTTAACTGCAGATGACTATCATCAGAATTTTGCACATGTTTTGCCAACGTATCAATCAATCAAAATAATGCCAAACAGTTTTCCATGAAATCCCTAAACCAATACCCTAATATACGCAAATTGTGTATATGATCCCTAAAATTCTGCCAGTATCATGTAATATACCAGCAGCTTCGTTATCTAGCTATAACAATTATTTCACCTCCGAAATAAGTTAATAAACACAGTAATGCAAATTGACATCTCAAGTGCAGTCGCATTCTGAATAAAGAAATTCCGTTAGCGGAAGATAAAAAGTTAATAAAATATGCAACTATAAGAATGATATTATCCCTGGACACGAAACGGTTATAGATTTTTCTATATTAAGACAGTCTATTCCCGGTCTAACAAACTTGTCAAATGCGACAAGAGAGGACACTTGTAATGGCTTAAAGCCCGCAGCTAATTCTGTAATTGCCTTTTAAGGTAGCAAATGAGACCGGCGCGGCGGCTCGACAAAAGCTTATATGCAATGGCCCTTTGCTAAATAATGCCTGGTTTGCATATCATAAATTTTGATTCGACTTCCACTTCCACAATAATGAGAAATGAAAACTTCGCCAGCCTGGCTGGCTTCCTTCATTGTTGGATAAACCGAATAAGGTAAAACCAAGCTGCCAGCTTTCCGGTGGCGGTTGTGACTTCCCCGAGGGATTTCTCTTATTAATAAGCATGTGTAAACACTTCAGGTTCTGTTTGGAGGACAACAAAGCGGCGAATTAAGTGAGTTTTCCCATCGATTGAGCGCGCAAGCATCTGACACACCGGAATAGCATTGGAACGTGCAATCTTGATAAATGGTTTTAGTGAAGTGCACAGGATCGTCTCTCTAATGTTGTGATTAATAAAATTTTTATTTGGAACCCAAATACAATAACATCAAATAATTCTTGAAATTTTATGATGGTTTTTTAATGATTTAAATTTCGATTTAGAATAAAATTTACTGAATACTTGATTAATCATACAGTCAGTTTCTCCAGAAGTCTGTAGCGCTGTTTAGTTCTACTTTTGATTAAACACCGTGATCTTGCTACGATTCGCAACATAGCTTTTAACTTAAGCCAACTTCAAAAGTAATTTACAATATGATTAGTCAAAGAAAGTTCTTAGTTTCAGTGCAAATTCTCTAGCTTCTGTAAACGATTCAACAATTTTAATAATGGGAAAATAGATACTCATTGAGGTTGCATGAGATAAAAATTTGGTGTGATACACGCACACAACTTCATTTTACAGTGATCTTATAATTAGCTAAAAAATTTGATTTTAAATATTAAGCATTTGTCAAAAATTTTCAAAAATTACAAATTCTATAAAAACGGTACAAAATAGAGCGTTAGTTGAAGAGATAAATTTTCTCTAGAATTTTAATCTGAATTTAAAAATGTAATAATATACGGGTGTTCTATTTAAAATAGGAGTTAATAAAAAAATAGGGAAAAAAAACCAAAGAAACCCATTTTAGAAGTATTCATCTGGAAAATTACCTATCTCACATCAATACATATTAAAAGTTTAATAAAAATATGAAGTTTTAAAAAAATCGTTAGAGCCGTAGAAATGCGTGTGGCCAACAGGAATGAACTTGGAAAAGAATTGGCTGATAATCGCTGTGGTTCATGACTAAATTACTTTGTGATCCTGTCTTGTTATAATAGTAATTTATTATACAAGACGATAAAGTTAAATTTTATCTACGAGTGAATCGTTTAACGTCGATAAGGACAGTCAATCATATTTCAAAATGTCAGTAGCTAGACTGGGTTGCTACGATAATGCGCAGCTGTCATATTTAATTTAAACAAAAGTTAGAAAATTAAATTACTTTATCTATCCTTGATGTTAAAGTGCTACTTTATCTACCCTTGCTGTTAAAGTAAAACTTGACCTTTTGTTTTGAGTTGATAAAAGCACACTTTAAAATGTGCTATAGAAAAAATTAAATTAGATGCGTAGAAGTACGTTTTTCTTCTTACCGTCCTTTGAACGTTGTTTTTACCTTCTTATAATTCTGTGAAGAAAGCGCATACAGTTTAACGTTTAATTTTGAATATAATTATATTTGTCCTCTCTTCTTCCTCTTCCTCATCCTCTATTTGTCCACTGCTGAACAAAATCCTCCGTCTAATTCTTTCCATCTTTCGCTATCTTGTGATAGATGGAACTAGTTTTTTCCTGCTACCTTCCACAAATCATCACAAGCAATGAGTGTTCATTACTCTGATGTTTTTCTGGGCACATGCCCTGCCCTACTCCACTCGAGCTTGGCTATCCTTTCCTCTACAACAGTTACTTCAGTGTTTGCTTTTATAAGTGTATTTTTATTTTCTGTCATAGGTATACTCACAACATCTGTTTACATAGTCCGCTCCCTCATTCTCAAAAAATCAGCATTTTTCTTCGGGAGGGCTAGGTTATCACCGGCAGGATGCAAGCATATTTCAGTTTGTCAGTATATATTTCATTTCTTCCAAAGCCTGCCAAATCAAATCCATGTGAATTATTTTTTTACTTTATTTTGTTCTCTTCAATCCTGAATTCTTTCTGGCTGTTTGACATTATTTTTGTTTTGTTAAGGTTCATGTCGAGTCCTATCTTACTGGCTTCCGCGTTCGGTCCATCGAACATTTCCTCGATGTAGTTGATTTTCACTCGAGCTGACATCACTTCATCCATATTTATATGAATTGCGGTTTGTCTGTATATAATTTACATTAATGATATATATCGGAAATAGATTTCGGCGAACCGTATAGCTCTAACTGCTGCCCTTAACTCAATCATATCAAATTCCCAAGTGGGGTATATTGTATTTCGAAAATGAACTAATGCAGTAGATCACTTGCAAACTGTAATAAATCTATTCTTACTGTTGCTGTATTATTTTAATAGAGGCGACATATCAAATACACTAGGTGTTTTGATAGCCCCAATTTAAGCAGGATATTTCATTTTACCAAATGTTATGTCGTCTTGAAAATTATGGACGCCGTCACTGAATTGAATCCAGCGGAAAAGTATACGGATTTTTCACTCGTGAACTAGCAGGGCAAGCTCGCGCCGCGAGCAGACACCGAAAAACAAGCTTTGTTATATATATAAACCGCTTCCCAAGTATAAACTTCCTTGAAGTTCTGTTCACGCTTCGTTGAAGTATCGTAGAATCTTCAATCCATATCGGACATCACAAGCATCCTACTATATTCTGCCACGATATCGCTTAATCTCGACTCCATTCTCGAATGTTTCTTTAGCCGTCTCCGTCGTACAGCATCAGTTACTGCATTACAGCTAAGTACATTTACTGCCAATTTTGTGTACAATATTTAGGCCGCATAAGTTTGGAATATTTAAGAACTGACTGCTTAACAAACCTAAATTTTGAGCGTATTCCCGTCTGTGTGTGCTAATCGCTATTTGCTGGCTTACTGTGAGACCATCAGTACTATTTTTCTTGATCTGTAGTTGTACTAGTTATCCAATATTTGCGTTTTGGTATTCTGGATTTTGTTTAAGACTTTCTCCACTTGTGTGATCCACGCTGCCTTTGCTATGGTGCTATCAGTGTTTCTGGGAGTTATTTGTTTCCCGCATGATCCTCTAGTTTCATTACACTTCTGGAGGTTGATTTTCTCGCTTTGATCAAATAACTCTAAGTGATTTTATTGCTGATGATTGTATTATTTGGATCCAAAGACAGTTCTCATTTTTTGTTAACGGAAAGTTTCTGTTTGTTACCAATAAAATGTAGGTATTATTCTTAGATTTCCACTTAATTGATAAAATCTGCAAACCTGATTTTACATACGTTCGTGTCTACTCCATAAAATAACAAAACTAAAACTATGCTTTACTACGAAAGTGGTTTCTGTTCCTTTGCGTATCTCCTTGTTATTTGCATCTACATAGTGTAATCTACTATTATCCAAGTAATATTCGAGAAGCAATATTCTAAAATTGTTTAAAATCGCATACAAGCACGCGGAAATTTTTACAATATTAGGAGCACAACATCGACCCAGATACATTATTCAACAGGTTGCTTCAATTCCAGCTACTTCAAAAGCCATTCGTTCACGTCAACTATTTAAAAGTCTCAAACTTTTCTCAATTGCCTTAAAAACTTAGTCTTGTCTGTTTTTGTGTACCTTAATCACATTAAAGCGAGATGTAAATTTTCACTTCAGACGTGAAATTTTGCTGTTTAGACTTGGCAACTTAATCAGGAACTTCCGGTATTGTACATTACTGGTTTCCAACTCAATATTGCGAATATAATGAGATTGAGCATCGGACCGAAAATTTTCGCATTTGTTGAATACCTATCTTATCCGATTGAATTTACATGCGAAAATTAAATCTGGCGAATAACTCTAAATATTTAATCTTCTGTAGAGCAGTATCTGTAACTCAGAATGTGAACTTCCTAAACTTTTACTACTCCAAAATAGTTTTCCAACATAAGAGTTTTTTTCTCCCTTTAAATAAATTCTCACATAGAGATTTATATAATGCAAAGGTAGTAAATATTCATCAGCAAGCTCTTATCAGAGTCGAACGTGACAGAGACAAAAGTGTAGAGATACATAAACGCGTTACATGTGAACTCCGAAAATGTATGAGATCTGAATAGTAAAAAACGAGAATTGCAAATATGTTAACGATAACAACAGGATGTAAATCATACGAAGTAACCAAAATCTCGTTGGTGCAGCATCAGACAGACCTTTCCACGACTACATGATGGACACTTTCTGAAATTGATCTAGTCCTAAAAGCAAAGCAAAAAATCCGCAAATGATTCGGTTGTGAAATACATACCCTATTAAAGATTACGAACTAGTCGGAACTATCAAACTACAAAATTCATTTGGTCAGATTAGCAAGATAGCTGGGTGTTTATGAAAGTCAGAGGTATTTTTTCTTCCTGATATTCTAACCACAAAAACAAGTTTTACTATTAAAAATTGCAAACTAGTTATGAAAATATTGTAGAATTTAAATAATTTTTAACAAAGTGCATATCTGCCATCCCCATAGATGAATAATAGCTTCATTTTAACAAAATAAATTATTGAACGATAATACAGTAAAGTCAGTGTATAATAATGTGTCATTAAGTTTAATACTAAGCCAACTTGCTTAGATAAGCAAATCAGTTAAGAGCTTTCGTAACTAGGTATTAACTCCCAAACGAAGCATTTTCAAGACCATGTTGATTTGAACTTTTTTTGTTTTTCAGTCTAGAATCTTTTCTGTAAAAATATCCCCGACTTCTATGAATATCTTGTATATCAAATCTCAACGGTAATATCGATGGGTGTTTACATAGGTACTCTAGATTAGAGCCGTACAATTATCACAAAAAATCATTAATTAAATTCATCGACACCTTAATTTACAATGGTAAAAAATAACGGCCGGTCTGTCGCTACAATCAATTATAAATATTTTTGTCAGAACTACTCAAATATCTGCAGTCCTGTAAGAATGTACGCCTTCTTGCAATTGATGTATACAGATAAAAAGCTTTAAAAAATTAGGACTGCGTTGCAAATTAATTAAAAATTAGATTTCTACGGAAGACGGCTGGGAGAACGAGAGTGGCCCAGTGCAGAAACACATACATACGAACAGAATTGAATATCAAACTGTTGGTTGCAAGATTCAACTGAGATGGCTAGGACACCTGCATCGGATAAAAGAGAGAAGACGGAGACGCATATAGAATAAGAGCGATGGAAAAAAGAGCAAGAGGTGGGAAGAGGGGCCAAAGAAGCGATGGAAGAGGGGAGAACAATATGCAAAACGTGTAGTACTTTAAAATGGATTTACGACAAGTAATCAAGCCAGAAATGCATTCAGCCAGCTACAATAGATTAGTTCGTGGTTCTGTTCTGAAAGCGCAGGTGTTTCTCAATCAATTCAAAAGGGAGGTAGAAGTAGGTAACTATTATTTGTCGGGAACCACTGGATTATGAATTTTCGCTCAAGAGATGATTGGCTAACCCAGAAGGGAGTGTTGCTTGAGTTGGTACCTATAGTTGCGGACTTACCTTGCCTCCACGTGTTAACGTTTCGCTTACAAGATCGCCTACATACAGTGCACAGGTAAATATATTGTTAAAATAAGGCTCCACGTTGAGACGCCTATAATTTTATGTTTATAATGAAATTTTAATCAATTTAATTGTCCTATTTATTTTTTTTTATATTCCAAATTATTTTCTGCTAGCCCCAGTAGATACACTTGACAGAAAATCAGAGTGGATTCTTTTTATCTAGATTGCTTATATTCTGAAATTTGATGTTCCTATTTTTATTATGACAATTCAAAAACTTCTGTCAAATGATACCTCAAACTAGTTTTGAAAATTCAATTACAAATACTTCATCGTTACATTTTTCATACGACAATATCAAATAGTAAGTACTTCCTTAATTAAAATTAATTCACTTTAATTTATATTTTCTTTCAGTTCTTATTTAATACCTGTGTTAAGTATTTCATAAAATTTGCCGCTTCGCTTGTAGTTGCATATGGAGCTTACCTCCCCGCGCCACTCAAGCTCCGTCTGTCAAACTGACTGCACGCGGGCAGGTCCACTCCGAGAAACGCTAATTCATTGTTTACATGTTAAAATGTTCGTGTCAATTTATTGCAAATAAATTACCTACTTTGCTTTCAACGAGTGTATAATTTAGTGAAGAATAAATCCATACAGTCCACTACAGTTCAATACGAGCGCGCAACCAGAAATTTCCAAACATAGCGGAAAACTGGGAAGCTCCTCAACATGGTCATTCGAACCGGATTAGTACGAGCCCGATTAGCAGCCTAAACAAGGTACCACGAGCCCGAGCAGCAGCCCAAATTGGTCAACAAGGCAACAAGGCAAGTACAACAAGCAGTTTCAATCGTCCCTAACGAGGAAGGAAGAGAGCATATGCTGTGCTATCAACGTGGGAGCGAGAAAGCCAAACGCCGAGTCCACAACGTGCAGGTGTGCAACCAGCTGCCGGCGCGGAAGCTCGACGGCAGTTCAAACCGCAATAACGAGAAAGGCGGCACACACCAATATCAATGTAAGCCTAATTTCCTTTCTTACGAATCTTATGCATGAATTTGGTTTTCTATCATCTGTGTCTGCATGTGCATAACTTGATCTTCGTATTATCGCATAAACAAATGGTTTATCAGTCATATAAACATTTTAATTGCGTAAAATGCCAAGTTGTTTCGTCTGTTCGTGATTACAATATTTCCTGCATGTTTCAAATTGCAGTCGAATTATTCACAAGTTAATTTCGCGTTGTACCAGGGCCATCTTTTCGTCGTAGCGCCAAGTTAATCTCGCGTCGTTATCAGGGCTGTCTTTGCGTTGTAAACAAAATTTCGAGCCAGGGGCGTACGAAAGTTGGTTCTATCCGTTAAATTGTTTTAATTTCAACAATTATGGATTCGCTTGTAAGAGCACGAGGCTCTATTAAAGGCAGGCTTACGCGTTTCGCAAATTACGTGCAATCTTTGCAAATAATTCATGATGGAGATCAATTGTTATCTAGCCCTCAAATTATTCAATTGCAAAAAAGATTGGATGCTATAGCCACCGTGTTATCAGAATATTATGAGGTTCATGAACAAATTTTAGAAACCAGTAAGGATGCAGAATCTGAAATGAAGCAACAAGTCGAATTTGAAGACTCTTATTTTCTTGCAATCTCACAAGCTGAATATTTGATTAATGAATACAACAAGCAGTCTGATGTTGCACCAGATCGTTCTGGATCTCCTAACGGTAGCGTGAGATCAGCGCATTCAAGCTGCAGCTTGCATTGCAATACTCGAGCTGTACGCCTTCCTACCATCTCGATTCCTAAATACTCAGGAAACTTGTCAGAGTGGTTGGAATTTGGTGAGATTTTTATTAGTTTAATTCATGAGAATCAAACGCTAACTAATATTCAAATACTGCATTACTTAAAGGCTAGTTTACAGGGTGATGCGAGTAATTATACTCTAGCTTGGGATGCATTGTGTAATCGTTACAATGATCCAAAAATTCTGATTCATAACCACCTCAATGCTATTTTCGACCTTGAATCGTGCAGTAAGGAATGTGCAACTAAATTACGTACGATTAGCGATATGTTATTCAAACATTTTACAGCAATCAAATCATTAGCTACCGAAAGCGAGCTTCTTGATGTTGTTATCATTTATGTCGTTTCTAAAAAACTGGACCCCACTACATTCCGTGAATGAGAGGTCCTTAGAAACCGGTCAAGTTCTGAGCTGCCTAATCTTGACGAGTTCAAGGAATTTCTACAAAATACAGCAAATCTTCTAGAAACTCTAGAGGTAAAAAATATTAAGTTTGTACCCGAAAAGTCTTCCAAGGTACATTCGAAATCATTTGTGTCAGGTACCCCTTTGTGTCCACTTTGTAAAGGATCTCATCCCTTGTACAAATGCGACAAGTTTGTCAAGCTGTCTTCTCTTGACAGGAATGCAAAGGCAAAAGAGCTCCGTGTATGCTTTAATTGCCTAACTCAGGGTCACCTTGCGAGCCGCTGTAGCTCCAAATATACGTGTAGAAAGTGCAAATCAAGGCACAACACACTTCTTCATGAGGACAAACCTCAAAATGCTTCTTCTAGTCAACCAGGATCTGCGATGTCGGCAGAAACCCCTGTTGAACTAAACCAATCGATTTCGGCATTCTGTTCGAATGCTTTGCAGGTACTCTTACCTACGGCTACCGCTAAACTCATCGCTGATGATGGTACGCCTCATGTTGTGCGAATCCTGCTGGATTCCGGTTCCCAATCGAACTTCATACGTTCAGATTTGTGTAAAAGGTTGAAGCTTCCAATTCGCGAAGTCAACGTTACTGTTTCTGGCTTAAGTAAAGCTACTTCTCAAATTAAAGCTAGGTGTGATATCAAGCTGCAAGCCCCTCACACCTCGTACAGTATTGGTCTATCCTGTCTTGTTCTCGATGAGATTACAGGTACAACCCCAAGTCTTCGCGTCCAGCGAAACAGTTTCAAGGTTCCTGATAACATCAAGTTATCAGATCTGTCCTACGACCAACCGGGCACCATCGGCATTCTGATTGGTTCCCCTATTTTCTGGCAGTTCCTTTGTATTTGACAAATTGGTCTAGGCCCAAATCTTCCCATCCTCCAAAAAACTCGCTTTGGCTGGATTGTTTCTGGCCCTACAGGCCCCCCTTCTGCGTACCCTGTACATTGCAATCTTAGCACGATCGAGGATGCTTCTGACCCCATTGCTAGGTTTTGGCAACTCGAACATTACCCAGAGGAAAAGGTCCGCACAAATGAAGAGAACGCCTGTGAGGCACATTTCGTGCAAAATACGCAACGAGAAGCGAATGGTCGATTCGTTGTCTCTATCCCTCTCAAGAAACCTGTAGAGGTATTGGGTGATTCATTGCAAATCTCTCAGAAAAGATTCTTATCATTAGAGAAGCGGTTACAAGCGAACCCTGACTTGTCCAATCGCTATTCGAATTTCATGAATGAATATTTTAAATTAGGTCATATGTCCGTTTCAAACCCTAATTTAAACGAGATATCCTATTATCTACCCCACCACGGAGTCTTACAAGAGGAAATCCTGACAACTAAACTCCGAGTTGTATTCAATGGTTCCCAAGCAACCACTTCCGGGCAATCTCTGAACAGTATTCAGATGGTTGGCCCAACCATGCAACAAGACTTATTTTCCATTCTTGTTCGCTTTCGCAAGCATTTGTTCGCTATATCAGCCGACATTGAGAAGATGTATCGTCAGGTTATGGTGAATCCTAACCATAGGCCCCTTCAGAGAATCCTGTGGCGGTGCTCTCCAACTGAGCCTCTTCTGTCATACGATCTGAATACAGTTACGTATGGCACCGCTTCAGCGTCTTTTCTAGCCATTCGATGTTTGACCCAATTGGGCATCAAATGTGCAGCTTCAAATCCCGAAGTCTCTCGAATTATAAAGGAGGACTTCTACGTCAACGACCTTCTGACAGGCGCCGACACTCCTGAAAAAGCGCTTATTCTCTGTTCAAACTTGAATCAGATTCTTGATTCAGGGTGCTTCAAACTTAGAAAGTGGATTTCTAATTCTCCAGAAGTTCTCGATGGAATCCCAGATCTCGATTTGGATCCTGGTGTTCTTGATTTCAGTGCACATGAGCACACAAGCACCCTTGGTTTGATTTGGTCCTTCAAAAACGATCATCTGATGTTCAATATTTCAAATTCTACAAGTAGTAAGGCTACCAAGAGTAGCATCTTGTGTGAAATATCACAGATATTTGACCCGCTGAGTCTGCTAAGTCCATGCACCATGGGTGCCAAGGTTCTTTTGCAACAACTTTGGATGGAAAAGTTGAATTGGTATAAACCCGTTCCCAACGCCAGCGCCATACAAAAAAAATGGTTTACATATCGCAGTGATCTTCTCATGCTCAATGACTTAACAATTCTTCGTCACGTCCTCTGTCGGCGCGTGGTTGAGATAGAACTCCATGGTTTCTGCGACGCCTCCAACAATGGTTACGGTTCGTCGATATACCTACGTTCCAAGAATCAGGAAGGGGAAGTACAAGTTCACCTTCTCTGTTCCAAGGCCAAGGTAGCCCCTTTAAAGCCCTTGACAATTCCGAAGCTCGAGCTCTGCGGAGCTGTTCTTCTAAGTAAACTTTCCGTGCAAGTCATAAAGGCACTTGATTTGAGCATATCTAGAATTGGTTTGTGGACAGATTCCACAATAGTGCTAGGATGGTTGAAAACCAGTCCGAATCTTCTTAGAACTTTTGTGTGTAACAGAGTTGCAGATGTTCAGCAACTCACTTCTGATGCCACGTGGAGGCATGTCCCTACGGCGTCGAATATTGCTGATCTTCTCACCCGGAGAATCCCTCCTTTAGCTTTAAAAGAATTAAGCCTTTGGTGGCATGGTCCCACCTGGCTAAGCGAATGTGAGGCATCTTGGCCTACTTCCAAACATGTTCTTGCTGATCTTCCAGAATTTAAAAAAGAAGCTCAGAGTTTTTCTGTAACCTCTGTTGAACCATTTCCGTTCAATCAGTATTCAAGTTTGGCTCGATTACAACGAGTTACAGCTTATTGCTTTCGTTTTTATAACAATGCGCGGACCCCCAAAGTTGATCGTCTTTCTGGGCCCCTTTCTACAGATGAACTGCAATCATCCCTTGTAAGGCTTGCAAGGTTTTCACAACGCGAGTCATTTCCTGACGAATTGAAGCTGTTGTCACAGAACAAGCCTGTGAAACAATCTTCTGCTTTGATATCCTTGAATCTCTTTCTGGATTCCAAGGGACTGCTAAGAGTTGGTGGTAGGCTCCACAACTCTCAATTACCTTTTGACAAGAAGTTTCCTCTAGTGATTTCTGGCAAACATCCATTCGCCAAACTCCTAGTCTCACATGAGCACCTTCGGCTTCTCCGTGCCGGACCTCAAATGCTGTTAGCTAATCTCAGAGAACGATATTGGATTACCTCTGGCAGAAATATAGTCAAGCAAGTGGTTCATCAATGCTTGCGGTGTTTTAGATTTTCTCCTAAGTTAACCGAACCCATAATGGGAGATCTGCCAGCCTCTCGTATTCAATCATCATTTCATACGACTGGTATCGATTATGGTGGACCGTTCATGATAAAGGATCGCAAAGGACGTAGTTCTAAACTAGTGAAGTCCTACCTTTGTCTATTCGTTTGTTTTGTCACAAAGGCAATGCACCTTGAATTGGTCGCTGACCTTTCTACTGAAACCTTCTTAATGGCTTTTCGCCGGTTTGTAGCTTGTCGAGGCAAACCGCTCCGTGTCTATTCAGACAATGGCACTAACTTTGTCGGCGCTAATTCCGAATTAATCGAATTAGGCAATTTTCTTGCGGAACAAGGCCTTTCTATTTCCGAATCAGTCGCGAACGACGGGGTAGCTTGGCATTTTATACCCGCGCACAGTCCCCACTTTGGCGGATTGTGGGAGGGCGGAATTAAATCCTCCAAACATCACATACGGCGCGTTATAGGTAACGCTAGTCTAAATTCCGATGAATTTAGCACTTTGCTAGCACAGGTGGAAGCGACCTTAAACTCCCGACCCCTGTCCCCTTTGTCCGCCGATCCAAACGACCTTCAGCAGCTTTCTCTCTCGCACCCATGGCCTTGCGTTTTAAATTCATGAAAGAAAACACACCTGAAAGCAAGTTTACGACTGCCGCGAGGCTATAAATAAACACGTGTGCGGCGAGACAGACCGAAGTGATAAAACAGTTGCATAACGCTATAATGCCAAGGCCTGCATAAAATTCGAGATGCTTAACTTAACAAGCGAAAAATATGAAAAACCCATATACAAGCGCAGTCGTAATAAAATACTCTAATTAACCGTACATTCGTACACTTTAAAAATGTCCTGACATCTTTACAGCATTGTGGTATTCATATTATTCTTAAATCTCCTCCTCAACTTACTCATATTTGTATCTTCGTTTATATCTTCTCATCTATCTTCTAATCAATTTTAATACAGATTACTGTATTATGTTTCTTTATGTAAATTAATATAGTAACTTAATTAATTAACGCGTGGGTTGATAAAGACTTCATTAAAAATATTTCCATATTTTTTTGTTAACATGCATTAATTTCTACAGTACTATTTTAATAGTACGTATACTTTGGTTGTCTACAATAAAAAATATAAGAGTATTCATCCCATATAATTATAATGAGTAATTATTTAAAATGCCACATTTATTTAAATCGAATTGCTTTTACCAATACGTAGTTTTCTAGAGTGAATATGTTGATAACCAATCTAATGGCATTACAATGCAAATGCCCATGATTATCTATGTCACGTACCATTAATAATTCAACATTCATTTATGTAGGGATAAATACTTACATGCAATTAAAAATTCCAAACGAACGTTGACGTTAATTTGTTCTTTTTAAATAATGTAGGTATCGTATCCTTACACTGAACAATTATGTGGGCTTCTGATATTCACTTCTGTATTATTATTTATACTACGATAATGCAACTGACAGCACAATCATTTCATTATTTAATAAAGCATTTTAAAATACAATATCGTCATCCAACGAATCTAGAATAAAACCGATCGGGCATAATAGTTCTTGCGTCTGCTTGCCAGCTAGATCCTTTGTGCTAAATTTATGAACTCCCTATCGAATTGGTTGGCCTGAAAACCCAAATCGATGCATAAAACTCCAGCAGCTCCGAAAGCTCACATTTTGAGTGCAGGTGCATCGCCCCAATATCACCTGCCAAAATTCTCTTGGCATTTTTCCACACTTACCCAAATGTTTTCGCAAGTTTGTTCTCCGCACAACAGCACCATTGTCTGATCAAACAACAAGAGCCGTATGATAGAAGTGCTCGCAACTGCATGCCCTGTTCATCATAATACGAATCGCTGCATTCCAAAACCCGACCTCCAAATCCACCCCGAGTAAGCTCCACGAACGCTGGCTGAGCAAAACATGAAAATATGTAAATCTAAGCTGCTGGAATCGTAACGTTTCCGCTAAGCATATGCTCGACCATTTCCAACACGCATGATCTCCTGGCAGCTTAAATAAAATGTGATCGGAATGGAAAGCTTCTCATTAGAAATTTTATTATCCAGATTCGCGGATGCGAGTCCACTCGAATGGAAGCCTGAATGTGGGTTTGCATCTTGAGAAAATGTCAACTTCGATGTTTACACAGAGTTCGAAGAACTCGAAACTAACAAAATTGCCCTGGAAATAGAACTCGCGCGAGATTTATCCGCATCGCCTTATTCAATTGGTCTGAAACCGCATTCAGCAAAGCTTCTTACAGATTTTCTAATCTCGTATATTTGCTTAAATGCTTTTAAATGCATTGGGATATAAAATTCGTGAATGGAACATCAGTAAGCATTCACAGACGCTGACTTATTAAAAAAAATATATTCTTAAAACGTTTTTTGCAATCGTTAAATTGTAATTTCTAAATTGAGAATAGGCAACCACATTTGTTTAAATTGTCAACTTTATTTTGTTGTAAAATACATTTTAACTGAACTCTTCGAGTAACATTTTGTGAGGATTGGAATTTTTGGAGATCTAAGCAAATCATGGTCTTACATGGTTTTGGAAAAATGCTTATCAATTCCTGAGCTTGGTGGACATCGGTAACCTTACTTGGAAATTGTAAATATATAAAATGGAATTTTTAGAGTAATTAAAATATAAATTGCTTCGCCAGTCGTGATAGTTGAAAAAGGAATAGGGTTTTTACCATATTTTCTTCCCATGTTGTAAAACGAAGTTATTTCTGTAGATTGTCATGTATGGCATGTCAATAAAAAAGGATCTAACTTTAATTTAATGTTAGTACCATGTAAGTGGTTTTGTTGTTCTCGTCAATTATTTTTCTAACTTTAGCAATGGTGAAACCTGTGACAACTATTAAAAGACACCATTTTCTTTTCAGATGCTGAATTCTTTTCGCAATTAAATGATGGATCTCCAATCCCTTATTACACACTAACTTACCTCTCACGTGCGTCTTCCAGTTTCCAATGACATCGCCAAATTTCTGAAAAAAGAAAATTTATATAATTCAGCACTCATTAAAGGAAGTCTTGAAAGCTATTATTATTTTAGTAGTGGATCACTGGTAGAGCCCCTGGTTCTGAACTAGAAAACTGAGTTAGATTCCCAGCTACGCCAATGACCAAAAAATTTAATGCCCCTCCCCAGACCCGTGTTGAAAAGTATAACTTACTGATTTAGACAAAGTAAATTAAATGTAACAATTTTAACTCACTTGAAAAATAAATAAATTGATATACCTATTATGACAATAAAGAACTTTACATCAAAATGTGGTAGATATGATTACGGGTTTAGTAACTCCACAAGTATAATATAATTTTTTTTAAAACCTTTTCGTTGTTTATATAATGCAGTATTAATTATAGAGACTAAAAAGGAGTTCATTTTCGATAGAGAAAAAATTCAACTCCTTGTATACACATTTTTTTAAAGTGTGGTAGTGATAGTAGATCTGCTACATACAAAATTTAATATATGTTCTGTTTCAATAACCCACTTGTTGCTATACCAAGAATAATAAATGATGAACTACTCTCGTAGGAACAGAACAATTCGTGATGGAATGTGTAACCGAAAAGTTCAGCTTATAACAATAAATAAATTACAAACAGCATAAAAAGTTCGTCCGTGGGTGTGTCTACCTTTGCGTGTGGTATTAAAAATAAATATAGCAGCTGTAGCGTCAATACGTTAGACTGCCGTTAATCTAATCCCATTTACAGAACAATCAATTACCTTTTGAAATGGCAAAACGTATAAAGCCGCCGCTCTGCAAAAGCTCAATGAATTGGAAATAAAGCATCTGCATATCTAAATTAAACGATCGAGCCGATCGAAATAAAACACGCCATAAACCTGATAATCTATATAAAACTGAAGACCTCATAAACTGTTTACGTCTAATATTAAATTTTACTCGACATGTTATACTGCTTTCTAATAAAGATTATAATGCAATTACTAATAAACATATTTATTACGATCAAGGTACATTAAAAATGTTTAATGATGAAACGTGTGTAGGATAGAATATCTTATAGAATATACAAAGTATTTTAATAAAAATTGCAGCAAGGTATAGATTTTAAAGGGCTACTGAATGGGAACACAATTAATCAGAAAGCAATTTATCAAAACACATTTTTACTTTCCTCGTCACATTTCTGTTTCCGAAAAACAGGTTTTCTCAATTCCGTCTGCCTGTCTGTCTGTTGGTGGCATAACTCAAAAACTATTTCTTGGAGAAAGACAATATTTTGCATTCATATTATATGCCTATCTGACATGAAACCGAGAAAGTTTCGGAGAAAAGTATACAAGGTGAGCACTTTAAAAAATTAATTCTGTTTATTTTTGCTTTACCTGAGAAATAAACACAAGTAACAATTTGCACATAGCTCAGGCTTTGCCATTCGCGAAAATGAGAGCTAACAGATACAGGGTAAACATTACAAATTGAACAGCATAGTATGGTGCTTTATAATGCAGCAGCAACTCATCAACTTGGAGCACGCCTGTGGCTCAGTTAGTTTAGCGGCGAAGCGCGGAATGCGAATACCAGCGGACTACATGTTTAATTCCCGCGTTTAAAAAATGAAAGAATTTTTATTTGCAAAAGATAAAAGTAATAATTTGCACACAGCTCAAGCTGTATCATTTGTTAGGGACAGTCGAGAAAGCGAGCATTGTCTTCTACTTTTAGCGCACGCTGTATATTCCCGCATTTCCTGGCGTGTGCAAACTCGAGAGCGAGTAGGCTCGAAAGATCGAATTCACTCATTCCACTGTTAAAAGTGCGGTCTCGGCCGCAAGCAATTGCTATCAGACACTTTTTTATGCGAGCCCACCGAAGCATTCCCGCTACTGCAGCGTGGATTAACGTGACGTGGTTTTCAAGTCGTGCGACAGACGCGGTGAGAGCTAGTTGCCTTATATGTGAGCATTCTTGTTCTGGTGTCCGCGATGAAGCCAGGCGGCTCCTTCCTTTGACGTATCAAAGCGGGCCTTTTTGGTCCACCTAACCGTTCGCGCGGATAATCTCACGGAAGGCGGTTGATTCCCTAAGCAAATTGGTTGTATCCCGGCATACCCTCGTCAATGTCCCGGGTACATTCTACTCTTATAACGAGAAATCTAGTGGGCCCACATCATCACCAACGCTCAGCGGCTGTCGCCCCCCAAGCGGTCCCTTTTCCCACAATCACGTTCACCAGCCCCTGGGAGTCTTCCGCGTGTGCGATCGCCTTCCGCTGTAACTTGACTTTCCAGTGTCGGCGTTAAGTGAGCGTTTTATACTTAATGTGCTCAATTTGTCACTCGAACAGGAAATTTTTGTGGGCATTTCGCTCGGTATTTTTATCTAAGTTACCGGGCTAGGCCCGTTTCATTTAGTAAAATTTTAACACGCCCTGCCAACACGCAGCGCGCTTGGAAGTTCGTTATACAGTGCCATTTGCAGACGCTTATCATTTGTGTAATAGCTACGATTCACCCCCTTTTTCTGTAATTCACATTGTAATAATGTGCATTGCATGTTTAAAGAACAATAGATCCATTTGTTAACTGTTCCCGCTGTGTTTTATTTATGTTACATGCTGTGTTTCAGTTTAAGTAATTGTAGTGTTGTCTCCCGATTGGTGACTTGTGTATGATTTGTGTCAAGTAGATTCTGGAAGAACTTTGTCAGCGTCAAGGTAGGTTCGAACGCTCCAGCTGCCGTCTCCAGAGAGCGCCAAAGCTACAGACACACCAGCCCCGTTTGGCCGTTCGGGTTTCTGTCAGACGTGGGCCTCATCCCGAAACCCGTGGCGCCCTCTAATTTATCGACACCCTGTATATGTCGTCACGCTTGTCCCTACGGCGTCCTGTTTATTGAACTACGCCCATCTCCCTGAGCGTATTCAGCCGTGGCCAGTAGACTGTTCTCGAGAATTTTAGGGCAAGTGGTGACATTTCCCGGACTTGATAAGTCTTGTGGCATTCTCGTACCTCGAGGTGTCCTAAAAACCGTTTTATACCGCAACACATTGGCGAAAATAAGACCTAACAGATATAGGGTAAACATCAGAAATGGGACAGAATAGCATGGTACTTTATAACGCAGCAGAACTCGTCCAACTCGAACACGTCCGTAGCTCAGTTATTCTAGCGGCGGACAAGACACTGGCTCGAAATATTCGTTCGGAGCTCAGGTTCGAATCCCAGCAGACTACACTTTTTTATTTGCAAAATTGATCACATTCGAGCGAATGAAGTTCCCTGTAAACCCCTTTACAGATTTGTTACTAAATGCAAACCTACCACAGGAACGCCTTTCCCAGCAGATCTGAAGATCTGTGTTAAATCAATTATGTTTCGATTAGTTTTTACAAACCTTTAAATGCCATTTTGGTAAATTGTGGTTCCATCAATTTTCTGCACATCATTTTAAAGAAGAGTAGAAATACTTCAAATTGGCCAGTAGATATTTTACCGTACAGCAGCAAATTACTAGGTTCTATAAAAAATCAATTTGACAGCACATCGAGGTGATATTTTAGAGCCGACTTTGTTTATATCGAGCTATCAAATAAATTTCGGGATGAATTTGCTGATATGCAGCTACAACAAACGAGGTCTGAACTTTATTTGTACAGTCGATATTGTACGTATATTAATATCAGCTTCACATTCGTAAATTCTAATACGTTGAGCAACTTTATGAAGGTCGTGGTTCTAATTTCAAAGGAAAACAGAATCGACAAACAAACCAGAAAAATGAGGCATAATAGGGTCACAATACATCTAACCAACAAAAAGGAAAAGGGTACGAAGAAACTTTAGGTTAGATCAGGCTGCCAAAAACAAACGCTAAGTATTACAACACATAACATTAGATCAATGTCAAACAGTGAGAAATTCGCAAAACTCGAGGAAGAACTCAAGAAAATTAAGTGGGATGCTCTGAGATTTGGAGAAATCAGACAAAGCAAATCTGCCATCGCGAAATATGCTTTACCATATGTGAAATAAAGAAAATAGTCAAAAAGGAGTGGGATTTATAGTAAATGGAAAAATAACACCAACGTAAAGATCTGTAATAGTATCAATAGCAGAGTTTATTTGATCACTGAACTCTCGAAGAAGTCCACGCTAAAACGAATTCATGTCTATTCAAGTATATAAAATCAAGGCGCGATAAAGAAGAAGTGGATATATTTCACGAAGATTTGACGACGGTAAATTAATCAAGAAACAAGAAGAAAGGAAAAATTAAATTAAAAAATTTGGTTAGGGTGAAAATAATTACAGGGGAATAACACTACGCACTTGGGGCAAATGAACCTGTATTATGTTATATACACCTTCTTTAAGAAAATGGCACAACGCAAGTGAGATCCAAGATAGCTTTTAAAGTAAAAATTCGAAAGAACTAAACAACTTCAACGGACACAAAGAGAGTAAAAGAAAAAAATACAATGCACCAGAAGGATATTTAAAAAGTTTTTAAAAAGTCTCGAAACAAGCAGTAAAATAGTTACTACAGACGCTACAAAACAGCGCTTAAAAGTAACTAAGAAATAACACACAAAATGGATGAATATTTGAAAACGCAAAACAGCTGCCGCAAAGACGAAGAGAACACTTTATACAGTGAAAGCGGGAAACGGTTGAATATGTCGAAATAAACAAGGTGGTAATCGGAAAAAAAAGGCAAGAGAATGATAAATCACTTAGAAGAGGAAATAACGACGAGAACCGTCGCAAAAAACAAAAATATGAAATTCTCGAAGCAGAAATCAGCAGGCGGTTACATTCACTAACAAAGTTCCAACGTCAAAAGAATAAAAACAAACCAAAAACGGTTCAAGTTACAGAAGAATGTTACAAAGATCTGTATAAATCAATATAAAAAAATCAATTAAAAAATGAAAAATAATAAAACACTCGGAAAGGACGACATTTATGCAAAAATTCTTAAGAATGTGACAAAGAAAACAACAAACATAGTGACAATTCTTCTAAATAATAAGTTAGGAGAGATTGGTACAGACTAGAATGGTGCAAAAACGGTGTTCTTATTTAAAAGAGGAGACAATAGGAAACTCAAAAACTATCGATCAGTGCAGTCTTTAGGCACGGGCCAGGCGGGCCCGGGCCCGGGGCCCCCAATTTTTTGGGGCCCCCGACAGGCGCATTGATCAACTAATAATTCTGTAATTCATTAAATATTTTGTAAAAAAATAAATATTAAAGTTGTGTATTCATTTGATAAATTTAAAGTGGAAGTGTTTATCCCAATTATCGACTCATCGATAACTTAACTACAGCAGAGATCTGCTGCATATATCAAAGTAAACAATCGGTGTGGCTGTTTATCAACTAAGAACCATTAGTCCAAATGTGTTGCACGATAGCTGTAAAAAGTTTGCTGAATATTATCACCTTGCTATAAATGGAGAAGAATTAGAAACGGAATGTATTCATTTAGCGCTGTATTTAGGAACTAACGATGTATATAAAACTAAACAAATTGATAACTCGCTACTGTTTAACATTTTAAGAACTGATAAATTAGAAGAAACATTTTCTAACGTTGCGTTATCACTTAGAATTTGCATGTCATTATTCATCAATGATCACTAATTGCAGTGGAGAACGTTCATTTTCGAAGTTAAGCAGGATAAAAAACGAACTTTGCAGTACTGTGCTACAAGAGAGGCTAAACTCTTTTATCATTAATGTGCATAGAAAGCGACATATTGTTGAATTTAAATTTTGAAGATATAATACAGGACTTTGCCCATACCAAATCGAGAAAAAAATCTTTTATTATTGTGTAGCAATAATTATGACATATTTCTTAATTTTTAGGATTCTTATGTTCTATTGTGTTTATATACATTTTATTAGAATTTTAATTTCGTTTCAGTACATAGTTGTATAAAAATAAAAGCAGGTATATTAATAGCTATTTATGCAACAAGTGCTAAAAGTCAACGTTTATGCGCGAGACATGAAAATCATGAAACGAAGCCGAAGGCTGAGTTTCATAACATGTCTCGTGCATAAACTACTTTTAGCATGCGTTGCATACAATATTTTATCTACGACCTTAATTTTACCGTTATTAATCCATAATATCCATTTAACAAAGGTTTGCATCTACGACACTTCTAATTTATGTCATAATAAACAGTAGCCCATGCCGCGCGGGCGAATGTTTGCGAAGCCAGTACTGCAAGGTCAGTTACAGAATGTAATTATTAATACTCCACGTCTGACTGTATTTATTACATAACGCGTTAATTATTTCAAAAACACTTTACCTGTAAAGCAAGAAGTAACTAGAATAACTTTACAACTTCACTTCCAGTTCGGGGCCTTAATCATATAAAAGACGGCACTGCTATCGATCCATTACACTACGCTCAAAACTGTAGACTCTTTAACAAAAAATTGCAAACCATCAATAAATTTCATAATTACCAACTGACAGAATAAGCTGGATTCCGCAGCGGATTTTCAGCATCTGAACACCTACGTACTATAAGAATATTCATTCTAAAACAACAAAGTATCATATACCACTATATCTTGCATTCGTAAATTATCTACTACGCAATAGCACAATGCTATAGAACACAGAAAGTAGCTGAAATTTGACCTGCCCCACCTGAGCGTGATAGAAATAGCATTTCGATATGCAGCCGATTTGTACATTTATATGTATTTTACTATTTGTTAGTAGATTCTGAGAACTAGTTTTAACAACCCCAATAAAAATTTGAACATGCGCCAATTAGTTGTCGGATTTCTGGTTAAAATACAGGCGCTTGTCGCAAAGGAATACCTGAGGGAGGCGTTGAATTTTGACCGAGGGCATCGCGGGCACAAGTTCGCGCCGAGTGATTTAGTTTTGAAGCTGGTCACTCCTGCGAATGCAGACAAGAGGGGAAATAGCAACCGGTGTGCAACACGAAGCGAGTAGAAGTCCTGCAGATGGCGCAATTTATCGAACTGGATCTAAATAGACAACAAAGTAAGCGGCAACGACGTCGGATGGCGCAATTATAAAGGCATCCTCGTGGATACCTGCAGAAGGCTTCAATCCAGATGTTACATCATCGATATTCTGCAGATCTTACTGCAAGTGGGTGCTTGAATACCTTATCTGGGCAAGCAAAAATAGTCAGCGAAAAAGCCAAATGAGTCAGTTATATCACGTTCGTTTGCATTTGGGTGCGCTTAACTTGTGCTCTTTACGCCCTGCGCCTGAGAATATGCGCCGTAAACTACCAGTTGTTGAAACAGCTGTCAGAATGATTTACTATTATAGCATAGCTGGGCGTATCAGTGCATTGACGTGAATTAATCAGTGTTAATATAAATGCGAAGTGGAAATATCTTTTCATGTGTAGATTTAATTATTGTTAATACAAATGCGCAGAAGAAACAGCTACTCGCTTCGTTAGTATTTAAGTTTGTTATTAGTTGGAGTTGTTTTTCACAGGAAAATATAGATATTTGTTGTTGATTTGCGTGTAAACAAATTGGCTTTTCATTGGCATTAATTTTTCAATCGAATATGTTTAGCTTGGCATCAGTATATGCAACTTTTGGTTCATTTCAACAAGGCTTTTCTTAACCATGACTGGAGGTATGTAAAATAACAGACATTTTATTACTATTGAGGTATCTAGCAACAAAAGAGGGCAAAAGTAATTTGTAAACATGAAGCAGCGTAGGAGACACTTTTTTATATACAGTAAAATAGATTATAGATATATACAATTAATATGCAACGTATACAACGACTGCCAATCATCTTCATATTAATGCCGACCCTATACCACTTGAGAAAGGAATGCTACCAGAGGATACAATACTACCAAACCTGTTATCCCCATACTGGAAGACATATTCAAATGATTAAATTGGGTATAAATGTAAATGGTAACGGACTAAATAACCTGCAATTTGCAGACGATGTAATATTAATTGCCAATAATAACAATGTATGAAAAATTTGAGAAAGAACCACGAAAGGAAGAATTAAAGACGAACTTGAAAAGGACTAGAGTTATGACAAATTCTGGTAGTACTAAAGCAATCAACTTTAAGAAGTATATCATCCAATGGGCACAATAAAGAAAACCACACTACAGAGGAGAGGTGGACAGAAGAATCCGACTAGACGGTGGGAAAATTAAATAATTTTTTCCCGCTGCTGATCATGTAAGTCAGTGATACAGCCTTAGCAACAAAACGTCGGTGATTATATTTGTTTGCTTCTTTTCCTTGACAACGGAATTTAATATTATTATTATGTTCCTAGAGTAATAAAATTAACAACGCAAGATGCAGACTTAGACGTTTTGTTTATAATTGCAAGTGTTTATGTAATATGTGACACTCACAGGTAGCACGACTCACGAGAATTAATTCTGGTGACAGGTAACAAACCAAACAATTTTTTCAAAAATCTAGGAAAATTTCGATAAGCAACGGGAAAAATATAATAAGATAACTCGGAATGTATCGCCTATTAACATTTTCGACAGACAACAAGCCGCGGCGTTGTCTTGGCTTGTACTTGCCTACCTCAAGTGTTAATAGGTCCCTACATTCCTTGTTACTTAAATAAGTATTAACCAAAAACGTTTTCATACACTAGAAGAAAGAATAAATAAGAAAAGACATGCATTCTTTCGGTATTTACCTAACAAGTCAAATGTGATCTTTCATCAAAAAAAGTATGAATAAGCTAGCTAAAGCGAAAAGGTCAATGGAATGGCATATGTTAAATACATATTTCAAGAACCGAAAAACAACTGTGTATTCGATAAAAAACAACTTATATGACTGAGCTAAAGTTTCAATAGCCTATTCATACCGCAAGACACATAGCCGGTGAAACTACATTATACAGCAGTGGCAACCATATAATGATAAAAGAAAAAGGGGGAGGTTCACATTGTTTTTCTTTCAGTTATGCAGTACCTTTTCTTAACGCTTTCGTAAAATCGCGTTTTTTATGAATTTATTTCCAAATATAAAGATGCTGTTTCTGGAAATTGGGTCACTTTAAACTCTTGCGTGTGGAGCATGCTACCTATTTTCATTTTGGTTAATTTTTAGGAAATTTTCCAAATTTAAATTTGTACTTCATATATTGTTGGGCCCTACTCGTCTATGTTAATAGCAAAGGTTTTTCCGAAAATGTTTACAATTGTCCTCTTTTCTGATAAAGCGGATCGCGGCCGGGGGCATAAGATAAACAAAGGACTTTTTTCCTTAAGCGGTCAGCATTGCTTATTGAGACACAACTATTATATCTAAGAATTTTCGTGGTTATCACCCATTTGTCTACCGGTCGATTGTCACCTACTATTGCAATATTTTTGGTTTTACGTGGCTTGACAAGAAGATGTTGCATTTTCAGGCCTTTTTGTTTCGGTTCTCTCTGTTTCGTGCCTTTTTCAATGATCAATCTGCTATCTGGGAGATCTCTGCGTATTCCACACCTTGCGTATAGACCTTGAGATCAGCTTCGAGAAGAATTTAAGGTGACGACGCCGCTGTTCAACATGTAGCTCGTGGATGACGCGAGGTCAAGTTTTCTTTGTTGTAATACCCATCTCCGCATGTCCTCGTTGTATTCCAGCGATAAGGCTCGCTAAAAATCCCATGCGTGCTCCTTCCAAGCCATCAGGCGTTTAAAATTTAGAGAAAACACTCGCCCCACGCATTCCTAAAATTTTCAAATTCCGGGAATAATTCGTTGAAGTTTGTTTAATATTTTCGAACGTTAAACTTGTAATTTAATTGTTTATAGCTAACGCGGTTTGCTATCTGTGATTAGCTTAACATATTATTAAATTTCTTAACGTGTCACTTGAATAAATTTTGGATTTCATTCAACTTGTGCAATGGTTTGTTAAGGTAGTATACAAAATTAATTTGATGTTAGTTGAGCGACGGCATTATTTGCTTTTACGAGTATCAGGAAGCGTTGCTTTTATGTACTTATAATGCGCTTCCTTATCCAAAGGCCATTATAGCAACGCGCGTCCGCGAATTTTGTTTAAGCTTTTTGGAGTGCCTGAGGAAATTCCTTTAATTAGGGTTATCTCTGGTTTTCGCATTCGGGCGAACAATTAATTTAAATACTTTGTTTATAAACGGTACACTATTCCACGTCATGATATTTTCTTTCTTACAAAATTTTTATAAAACGGAACAACAGAAACGTGTGAAAGGAATCGAAAGAGGCCTAAGTTCAAAGTTGGAGGTGTAACGACTAAGAAAGAAGAAAAATATATCGATACATTAAGCACTGCAGACGAAATGACATTTATTAATGATCATAATAGCGCCATAATAAAAATGACATCGATTTAGAGCACATCTCAAAGTGGTCAAAAACTAAAGCAGTGGTTACAGTGGTAGACAAATATACACTTGTTTGTGGCATGGATAAAAAAGATGATTCTTAAGTAAAAAATTTAACCAAAAAGCAGAAAATGATTGGATTTTTTCTATCACCTATTTTTTTTTGTTACGGAGTGTTACTTTGTAAGAAAATATAATTTTAAACCTTCAGTATGTTGTTGCTGATTTTTTACGGCGAAATTTTGTTCCTGGCTCATCCCTGATTAATATCCAACAGTAATCAGCAAGCAACGTATGGCTCCATTTACCTGGCTATCGCTTTTCTATGGCAGAAACGTCCTCATGCAACCGTTCCCCATATTCGTTACTTACGGCACCCAAATGTTCCAGAAAATTAAGAAATGAGAATCCTGAATGTGAATTTTTTAAAGACATCTTATATTTCTTTGTCGGCATTAAGTAGTTCAGTCACAATGCCTGTAATTTTCAGCTTTAAGATTTCCAAGAAAATGTGCAACAACTTTTTTAAAAGCTTTCCAACCTCTTATTTTAAGTTCATTTAGCATTGTCTAATCTGCCATCTTTCATTAATTCTCGTATTTATAGGCCCATAAATACGTCTTCTTTACTTTTTGGTCTAACTAACTGAAAAACTTCTGTTTCAGACACAGAAATCCTTTTCCTTTCCGATCTATTGCTTTAACAAAAAATTTCATTAACCCCAGTTCAATACGTAGGTAGTAGAATAACGTTTTTAGAATCAACAAGTGGTTCGTCGGTAAAGTTTTTTTAGGATCGGTGTTAGTGCTTGACGTGGAGACGATACCTTCTGTATATAGTGACGATCCCGTGCAGGGTTTTCCCAATCACCGATGAAACAACAGTACTTTGTAGACCCCAGCTGCGGTAATTAATAATCCAAGAATAAGGACTATTGCTTTTAGGTCTCCACATATGAGCCACACATAGTTATTATAATGAATGTGTGCTAGGAAAAATATCATGTTCTCCTATGATTCCACAATATGCATATATTCCATTCTTTCAAAATATATATGCTTTTTACTAAAGATGTAATGGGTGATAGAGCAATCTTTTTAAATTCATTTTAAACGTAGCATAATACATCAGAAACAACTAAAAATGTGCATTTCACAAACTTTGTGTTTCCCATTGTTATTAGTTGTAGGCTAATGTATTCTCCAGTAGATACTAGTTTATGTATGCATTATAAAAAATGTTTATGCGGCTTCGAAGGCGACACGTTTACAAGCCCGATGCCCTCTAGCTCGAGGGTTTCTAAGTCACAAAACTGAGACCGAAATAAAGAAGGACACCGATGAATTTTTAAAACAACAAATATGCTTATAATAATGACGAGAACTCATAAACTCAAAAATGTAGTCGATAGATATACAGAGTGCAACAGGTATAATGGAAAAAATATCAAATTAAGTAGATTTACCTGCGCTGAACAAAGAATTCTTATAATAGAAACTTGTATTCTATGTAATTCTAGAGATACAGCAAGACAAAGTTAAGAGCTTTGATGTTTGAGAACGGCAGATACAAATTGTAACTATTACTAATGAAAATTGCTTACATCAAAAACAACTGAAATATTACAGAGGAACCAAAAATGAAATAACATAGATTGGATTCTGGATTAAAAATGGAGGGTGAGTTACCTCACACGCACTTACGCCGCATTAAGTGGGCCCATTGTGCTACCTCCCAGCAGCTCTCCAAGTTCGGCATTACATAAGCTATCCTATCCTTTGAATGTACTTAAGGACGACCGCAACTGGAGTGTTGCTGATTCTGACCACATCGGGCCAGAAGTCCCCCAACATGGATCCTCTGACTCTTGCGAGAGCTGGACAGTGGCACAGAACGTGTTCTGCTGTCTCGTCATCCTCGTTGCATCCGCGACAGTTTGGACTGTCCACCAGTCCCATCCTGTGCATATGTTGGTTTAGAGTGCAGTGTCCAGATAGGATACCCACGACTAGTCGAAGGTTCCTTCGGGACAGTTGCAAGCAATATTTAGCTGTCTTTGGTGAGGGCGCTGTAATATCAGCTGTTGCTTGAGGACAGCTTTGCATGTTAACCCATCTTCGTATAAAACTGTTTAAGGTTTCTTGATATAGCATAGAGCTTAATATTGTCAGGGATATAGGGATTACGGGTTCTGGCCCCCAGAGAAGTTGTCCGGAAGCCAGTCTCGCAGTCTAATCAGCCTCCTCATCGCCGTAGTTACCGTCATGTCCTTTCACCCATACAAGGGAAACGACATAATTTTTTTAGATATCCTGGAGAGCTTCACGACACTGCAGTACCACAACTGAGGTAATTTTGCAACTGCCCAGGGCTACTAAAGCGGCTCTACTGTCACTAAAGATACCAATACATTGATTCTCGATTTTCCTTTCAAAAATTGCTTTTGCACCATGCATTATTCCACTTACTTCAGCTTGGAAGACAGTGGCCATTTTGCCCAGTGGTATGCTTTGGCGGAGGTTCAGATCGTCAGAGAAAACTCCGGCACCAGTTCAGTGTTTTGTTTTAGATTCATCAGTTAAGATGGATATATCTATATGCTGGGTAAACCCGGCATTTTCATATTTCACGTTAAATTGTCTATTGAAGGCAAATTGTACCTCCCTCTACAATATGCCTTCAATAGACAATTTAATGTGAAATATGAAAATTCCGGGTTTACCCAGCATATAGATATATCCATCTTTACTGATCTAATACAAAGTAAATTTCACCTTAAATTGTCTATTGAAGGCATATTGTAGAGGGTGGTAGTCTACCATAGCATCCAGAAGAGGGATCTTGTCGACGGCCTCATTCAGAATGCGGGTATGCCTGCCTCCCTTGCCTTCTGTGTACCACAGCCCTTTATAGCGCAGCCTCAAGGCGGTCCTTACGGTTACTTCCTCTACAAAAAGATCAAGTGGTGGAAGGCATAAAACCACCTCTAAAGCGGCAGTAGGTGTTGAGAGTATACCACCTGTAGAACTAAGACAGGCAAGACGTTGCACATGTCCTAGTTTACTTGCTGCCGTAGCCTGTCTAGCCCTGGGCCACCAGACAAGTGCTCCATAACATAGCATGGGCCTAATCACGGCAGTATAGAGCCACAAGATAATTCGTGGGGAGAGTCCCCAGGATTTACCTAAAGCGCGGCGACACTGCTAGAATGCCGTGCATGCTTTTTCAATTTTAACTTTTAAATGTTTCTTCCAATTCAGCTGTCTGTCAAAAATAACTCCCAAGTATTTGACATTGTCTGAAAAGCTGAGAGAAGTGTTGAATAGGAAAGGTCTACGTAAAGGTCCCACCTTCCGTTTTTTGTGAAAAGTACCATTTCTGTCTTTGAAGGAATGACAGAGAGGGACTGTTCATTACACCATGTTTCCGTTATTCGAAGAGCTGTCTGCATCAAATTACAGAGCGTGCCCCCGAACTTGCCAGTAATGAGGATGACGATGTCATCCGCATATCCAATAGTATAGAATCCAGTATCATTGAGTGTGCTTAGAAGGTGCCACACCATGCCTGCGTAAGGCAGAGTTAATGCTCTTCAATATCAATGAAAACTCCCAGAGTGGACATTTTATTGTCTAGCGATCTTTCAATACGGCATGTAGCGCAGCACCCTTTCCCGTATTTCGTCACAAAGTCTCTCAAGCGTCTTTAGTAAGAAGAATGTAAGACTAATGGGACGATATGATTTGACCTGGGTATAATCCGTACGCCCTGGTTTAGGTATAAAAACTACCTTCACTTCTCTCCAGCTCTCCGGTATATATCGAAAAGCGATATATGCCCGGTAGATGCACACTAGGTGAACAAGCATTAGGTCCAGTCCCCATTGTAGTAGGGCTGGAAGGATACCGTCCACTCCTGGCGACTTGAAGAGAAGAAAAGAATTTATAACCCAGGTTACCTTGTCACCCCGTACAACCTGGTTTGCCACACTCCAATCCTCCTCTGAGGGTGGTGGGATGTTGGGCCTTGGCCATACATTGTCAGGAGTGACAATACAGCCAGGAAAATGTGTTTGAATTAGCACTTCCGCTGTCTCTTCAGGTTTAGTTGTAAAAGAACCATTCCCTCGCCTGAGACAGCTTGGCTGTTGGTTTGGATCCTTAGAAAGGATCTTCTTCAACCTAGCCGCGGAGGCAGTGATCTCTATGGAACTGTAAAACGTTTACCGAGAGTCCCTCTGTCTCTGGGGGATTTCTTTTTTGTGTAATCGTTTTTTGTCTTTATAGACATCCCTGTAACTAGTAATTCTCGTTTTTTTTTCTTTGTCAAAGAGTTTGCCAGGAGGTTGTGTGGCTCGCTTTGGATGTCTTCAAGGGACATGACGATTCGTAAGATTGTAGGATCGAGTTCTACAGGATATCCACACTGATTTGCAAGTCCTCTATCTAATCAATCTTTTCTGGAAAAACCGAAACCACCAGGTGAGCTTCCAGGTCTGTCTTGTAAGATAGTCTGTCAGTCCGCCTAGAGATATTGTTTTGGCTGAGCTATAGTTTCAGATAATTTCAAACAAAGCCATCTGTGGTCTGACATAGACACAACAGGTGATACCTGCCAGCCCACAATATTATTGGAAATATCTGAAGAGGCCAGAGTGACATCAATCACGGTCTGGCTACGCGTTGTGACAAAAGTTGGTTCACATCCATGGTTCAGTATTTCTAAGTTTGTACTTACTAGGTACTTAAGTAAAAACCTACCTCGGGTGTTAATGCCACTGCTACCCCACGAAACGTGGTGAGCATTTGCATCACAGCCAATAATTAGGTTTTTATTGTTCCTCCCACAGTAGTTCACCAATTCGATCAACTCCGCACTAGGTGGAGAGTCAATTGAGTCACTGGGGAGGTATGCGAATGCGAAAATGATATCTTTCTTCCCTCCGTTTATACTACAGCTCATCTGTATCGCCGTAATATTACGTCTACAGAGGTGTGGCAAAGCAAAGGCTTGTAAATGCTTGGAACAGTAGATGCACGTCCTTGGTTTCTTATGGGTGCTGTCTGTAAAAACAGTGTCATTACGGTTAATTAATCCACAGATCTTAGATTTTACAATCCAATGTGCTTGTATTAATGCAACAGTGTCCTGCTGGCTGTCGAGCTGTCTGTGTAGAGTAACAGCAGCCTCTCGACAGTGTTGCAGGTTAATTTGAATAATATTTAGTCCAGGTTGGGTGGACATGAGATCGACAATAAATTATTCGGCCTCGGTGTCCGACCCGGACCCTAAAAGCATACTCATCAGCTCCCTCTCTTCCTCACGGAGAGTATCCATGGGAGGGGGTTGTGAGGCTTCCTTTTCGGATTGCTGCTGTGGTAGCGGCGGCTCTCCTACTGGAGATGGAGGGGTATCCGAGGATGCACCCTGGTCTTGAACAGAAAGGGGTTTAGGGGTATGCGTAGACGCACCCTGCCCTGAGGATTTGGAGTCTGGAGGTGCATCTCCAGGCCTCTGAATCTTTAATTTTAGAATAGTAAACTGATAGTGCAGTTTACTACCTTTGCTTTTGACTGCTGTTTCAGCCTCTTGATTTAGCCCAAATACTAGGAGTCTGCTAGCTGGCACCTCCTTTTCGGCTATATGGAAGAGGAACCGGTCCCCGACACCTATCCCGGGGTTCTGCACTGCCAGACGGCGAGTAACAGTCTCCGTAGGTTCAGGTTTCCCTGGAATCCACAGAGCTGCCTTCGTCAGCCTGGGAAGCCGATCCACCTGGACGAGACTGAGACGGGCGCGCTCTCATAAAATGGTCAGGTTTGATACTGCTTGTGTTAGTCACTTCAGGGACTGGTCATCCTCGTAGGCGATTTGAAGAATCTCCCCGGAGTACTGCCAGCCCTTGAAAGTGGGTGCAACTTGTCCTTCGGCTAGGACAAACATGTGATTGTCCAGGGCCACTAGCAACTGGGCTTTTATTAGGTCCGCTTGGACCTGGGTGATCTTACTGAGGGGGGTCTTTAGATCCACGGTGGCCACGCGAAGGTGCCTCGTAAGGGCCTCTTTGTAATCACCTACCCTTTCAGTTACTTTTTGGTCTGGCTTGAGTTTTTTTTTCGGATTACAGATGGAGGGTGTGCTTCCATCCGATCTAATCCTTTTGCTTGTGGAAGGTGTAGGCCTACCGGAACCAACCGCCTTGGGGCTAGCTCTGGGAGCCAGTCCCTTGGTAGTGCTGGAGGTTGACCCACGTCCCTTTCCACTTCTGTCTTTGATTTAGCCTGAACTTGCCGCCTTAGGGTTAGCTTCAAGAGCCAGCCCTTGGGTGGAGGTAGAGGCCGTAGCGCCGGAGTTTTCTTCAGCTAAGCGAGTCTTCCTCCTGCGTTTCTGTTCGGCTCCAGAAATTCTCTTCCTCTTTGGAAGAGTCTGTTGCTTCTCCTTCTCTGTTTTTTTGCAGCTGTTGCTGCTGTGTTTTTGGTTGAGGGGTATCCGAAGGCGCGCCCTGTATGGTTTCTTTAATCTCGTCATCCATGCTGAAAGAAAAAGTTTTCGTCTCCCTAGCTCCCCACCCACCACGAAGCCCAACAAGAAGACGCCGAACTTCGACGCCAAGGATACTAACATAGAATGGAATCAAAAATATTTTTCTCTGGTCAGAATGCTCTCCACTTTCAATACATGCGGTAGTTCTTCACAATAATGCTTGTCGAAAGCATACTTAAGTAATTCAGTAATATGCGGTACTTCCTGAAACATCAAAGCCTTCGACATTGTTTTGCTGTAACTCACGAAGCTAAAGGAATAGTAAAGTCTGTTATAATGTTTTTCTTCGGCGCATGTGAATCTGTTAGATTCCAAAATATTGAAATTTATACTTGTTTCACCCTGACAGTTTGCAGTAACTACAACACATAAACTTTATGGTAAAATATGTATAATATCCAATAGTATATACCCAAACACATACACCTTAAAAATTCTAACGCTAAATTAATACTTCTCTAAACTGGCAATCATTGGCCGGCAAAACTGTAAACGTATTACGAATAATTGTAAATAACAAAAGCATGTAATCAAATATACAAAATCAATAAATAATGCTAAATGGCTTTTAAAAAAATTATAAAACCTAGGGGGCTTAAGGATACCCCTTAAAGGGCAATACTGCTTGGTAAAATAAATCGATAAAGTTACGTAGGTTGCCAATATCGAACTACTATAATCACAAGGCAAAGTTTATTGTTGTGTACAACTAGCACAATCGAACTTGGCTCGAAGGCTAAAAGGGTATATTACCTCGGGTAAATGGTCGGAAATTACACATAGTGACTAAATGCATCAGAACACTATGAAATGAGACATTACACCAATAGCAATCGTACCGGATCTCGAAGCTCTTCATCACAGGTGCAAAGTGGCGACAGAACTCATGAGAGGGACAGCAAATGTAAAGCATCCAGCAGGCCACCAGCGGCTCAGATGAAGTAAAAGCACAAAGTAGTACGACAGAAAAAAGTGGGGTTGCATTACCAAATCACGACCGCTAAAGCAAAAATCTGGTGTGATACACTCACACAACTTCCTTTTACAGTGTTCTTATAATTAGTAAAACATTTAATTTTTAATTTTTAGCCTTTTGTCAAAAATTTTCAAAAATTACGAATACTACAAAAACGGTACAAAATAGAGCGTTAGTTGAAGAGACAATTTTTCTCTAGAATTTTAAGGTGAATTCAAAAATGTAATAATATACCGGGTGTTTTATTTAAAATAGGAGTTAATAAAAAAAATAGAAAAAAAAACAAAAGAAACCCACTTTAGAAGTATTCAACTGGAAAATCACCTATCTCACATCAATACACATTAAAAATGTAAGAAAAATGTAAAGTTTAAAAAAAATCGTTAGAGCCGTTTTTGAAAAAATCGAAAAAAACTTAAAAATCACAAGAGTAAACACCTACTTCCGGTTATCTGATTTTCTTCAAAAGCTTGCTGTCTCATCTACATAGTACACAAAACTTACATATG
This sequence comes from Agriotes lineatus, assembly GCA_940337035.1. NCBI lineage: Eukaryota > Metazoa > Arthropoda > Insecta > Coleoptera > Elateridae > Agriotes > Agriotes lineatus. The sequence goes on from OW679200.1 coordinate 10,338,317, forward strand.
AATAGGGTTTCCAAGTCCCGGGACCAAAAGTGTTTTCGGGACTTACGAGCTAAATTTCAAGTCCCGGGACTAGTCCCGAAGATCCCGAAAATGGTCCCGAAAGGAAAATAGTGTTCAGGTGAAATTTCCGAATGCAATTTTCAAAGAAAAACAAGTGTTTTAAGTTAAATAAAGTATTTCTGTGCTGATAATCTGCATTGGGGCTCATCTATAACTCCATTGCTTTCTTCTGGTAGCAAAAATGTTTGTCGCTCTTCATTTTTTGCTTTTGTTTGAACTTCAAAGTGCTTGTGTAATCCTTTCGTTAAGCTGCCTCTGATTATAATAATTTTATTGGAACAAACTATACATTTCGTCAAATGTTTATCTTCAATATATGAAATTGGTGCCATATTGACTTCAAATCGTAAATTTTTTTAATGTAGAATGAAAAGTCTACAAATTTAGTTACCTTACTGTTACTACGTACGCACACGACTACGCGTAAAATATATTTAAATCCAACAAAAGAAACAGACAAATACATAAATAGAAGAAGATATGCAAACGTGGCTGAAACAACACATAGGTTTAATTCTAACCTACTGAAAACAATACGCAAAACGCAAATAATACAGAATGTGCAAGAGGCATGAGTAATACGCCGGACGCCGGTAAATACCCGTCCTAGTTCTCTGATATCGAGTATACGTATACGCATGTTGACATGGTCCCGGGACTTCGCCTGGGCTGGCTGTGGTCCCGGGACTCGGTTTTTGTGGTAGAATCCCGGGAAGGTCCCGGGACCGGATCCCGTGACTGGAAACCCTACATATGAAGTTTCAACGCCATACCTCTTTTGGTTTTTGAGATATTCTGTTCACAGACAGACAGACACACAGACACACAGACAGACAGACACACAGACCAATGAAAAAAAATATGTTTTTTGGAATCAGGAGACTCTAAAACGTGAAGATCTGTTGAAAACTCAATTTCGAATTTTTGGGGTGAATCCAATACTTCCTTTATAGTAAAAGGAAGTAAAAAACAGGTATAAGTGACCATGTGACTTGCTCCATAGGTAGAAAGAGTGGTGATAAGAGCAGATAACCTAATCCGTTATTATAACGTAAACATGATCTTCAAAAAACGTCGCCTTCAAACCAAATTTACACAATTGTGGCTGCACGGAAATTCCAAACTCAAATTTGCGACTTGACACATTTGAACTATTCAAAAATCGGGAACGAAAAAGGGCTCAAAATTAACAAGTTGTGATAGGCGAAACATAATGCGCCGTCACGGTTGATTTTTAACAAACAACAACTCTGATTATCCCTGTTACCCTATGTGTACGTTGAGTTTCAGTTCCAAAAATTAAGCAGCTTGAAGTATCGTGGCTCACCATATATTTAATGCTAACTTGAGCAAAATATATTTGGTATGGGCATTTTATATAATAATAAAACTATACGAAGGAAAAAACAAGTTCACAGTACTTACAAATCGTATTTAAAACATACAAATTGTTTTCCAGCTAGGTTATTGTGAAGGGTCGCCTTTTATTACACAGGGTGTGTTAAAACGCGCGGAGAATATTTGCATCACGCATTTCTATGTCAAAAACCAATCAGAAACTCCAGAACCAATTTGTTGTCAGCCTTCTCGTTATTAAGTTATTAATGGGCGTAGTTTCATTTTTCGAATGTTCGTGGTTGAGAATTCTAGTTAAATAGTATCAGTAACTTACTGTTCAAACAGCAAATCAAATATTCAGATATAACTTTTGCTCTTTCAGTAATTAGTTTACTTTTAAATGATTTTGGTTTTAAGAACATGAATTCTTTGGTATTGAATAATTTTCTAGATATTGCAATACTGGACCGAATAAGTTATTTTTACCTTGTAATAATAAAAATTAAAGTGCTATCTATGTAAGACTAACATATTCATTAATGCCATTTTTGTCATCTTTTCTTAAAACTTCTCTTGAATAGTTTCGTATGTTATTCGGTGTTATCATTGTTCTAGGTTACTTTTTTCTTGACTGTTTCTTTATTTTTGTAATCTCTGAAAACTCTTTGTAGCGCCGCTTCAATAATTATGCTAGTTTTTGGGTATTTCGCCAAACGTTTTGTGTTTTTGGTTTTGGATAAAAATCATGGTATAGAGCAGGGGTCGGCAACCTGCGGCCCGCGGGCCGCATGCGGCCCTTTGCAACTTTTTGCGCGGCCCGCCAAAGCACCAATATAACTTTAGGAAAAATCAACAAACTTAGAGCGTAAGCGTGCCGAAATGTGGCCGGTGACAAAAATGCGCGACAAACAGAAGCATAGTGGGAAACCTATTTTACTGCGCAAGTTTAATCCCCACTCCCCAGCGAATACGACGTCTCGCTTAGCAAGTGTAGCATTCTTTCTAGTGATGGGCATAATCGGATGATTTCAATAATCGGAATGTTCCATTTCGGAATGTTTATAAAATCGGAATAACATCCGATTATTTTACATTCCGTAAATGCAAGCAAAGGAAAACGAGCGAAATAACAACAAGCGGAAGGAAGATGAAGTGCGTGCAAATTTACGATGAGAGCACTCGCCGTCGCGCCGTAAGCCCTTATCTGCGTTGGCATCTATTGTTTGAGTTTGTAGGACGGTCAGTAATAGCTATTTACGTTATTAGACCGGTAGCAACATTTTTATGGCCGCGCCAATACTTTACAGGTCGAACCGTAGGGCGAGACCTGTATGTTTGGCAAGGCCATAAGAATTCTACCGGTCGTGTATCGTATAAGATTTTTTAGGATACTGCATTGGTAACTAGCGTTTACATTGTTACAAACGAGTCCGGTAGATAAAATTTTCCGGCCTAGACCAGTAGTAGTTCTATTACTACTGGTCTAGGCCGGTAAATTTTATCTACCGGACTCTTTTGTAACTATGTAGACGCTAGTTAGCAATGCAGTATCCTAAAAAACAATTTATGAGTTCGAGTCGCACAGTGGGATATGAGGAAATAAAATATTTTTTCAAACTATTACAGTAGTTACGTTAATAGACTTTCGGAAAATGGTAGTGATATTTTAAAGTTTAATAGCACATAAAGTACATAATAGATAGTATAAAACAATACTTGAATTTGAAGTCTGTAGGTGTACTATCTAATAATTAATTTACGAAATACCACTGCTATTAGTGCCATTCACGTATCATACACGTGCGCACACGGCGCGATCCGTCGACATTCGCCAACCAGCATATAGCAGTCAAGTGAGTCAATACAACATTCCTTACATTTCGTTTTCTCATTTTGTGTACCGAATAGTAAAATAATCGAATTCCGAAAGTTCCGAATTTTGTGCACCGAACAGTAAAATAATCGAATTCCGAAAAGTTCCGAAATAATAGGAACCTTCCGATTTTTTGAACAATCGGAAACTTTCCGATTATTCATTCCGGATCATCACTAATTCTTTCATTTCGCCAGTTTGCTACTGTATGTTCATATGTGCGTTCATGTTGACAGCCGTATGACGTTGCACTACAATATTTTATATTTTTTATATTTATATATTTTATATTTACATATTTATACATATTTAATTGGAATTGTATTTTCTTTTTTTTTCCTTTTAAGAATTGTAAAATTTTTGTTCTCTAACATTATTGTTATTATAGCATGTCAATAAAAAATAAATTTTTTCTATATTTATTTTTAATAATATTTATACTCGTATATGATAAAAAAGCACTATTTAAGTTACATTTGAATGTGCGGCCCGCATAAAAAAAATTATTTTGAAAATGGCCCGCCGTCCGAAAAAGGTTGCCGACCCCTGGTATAGAGTGTTTTTTAGTACGCAGATTTATATCTGATACTGGGCGAATCTGGCCGTAATTTTGTTCAAGCTGAAAACGTTATCCAAATAGAAGACATTCCATTGCTAACGTTATTCAAAGATTAGATCAGACCTTTAAAGAAACAGGAATGTTTGACCATTTGCAGGTGTGCAAACAAGGGAATGGTTAAATCAAATATTTTCTGAGTGGTGGATCGGCCGTGGTACTAACATAACAAAGAAGTCAAGTTCCCCCTTAAATGTTTAGATGTTTTCTTTTAGAGCATTTTAAAAGCTCTTATATATACAACAGACATGAAAACCGAAAAACAACTTATTGAACGTTTAAAATGTGAATTATGCCACTCCCTTGTATGTTTTTAATACAATTTTTGGTGATACATACAAACAGATACGATATCAACTTCTACCAAGGCAACTGGACTGCTTAAGCCCGAGTACTAATGCTATTAGGAATTCACCAGATTTAACTTTGTATAATACAGTTTCTGCAGATTATAAGAACCTGAATTATAATTTATTTAAACGCTTAAAAGTATCTTTATGACTCGCTGTTTTTGTTCCCTTCAGAAGTATAAAAAAATTATTAGGTGAAACGCTTGCCATTTCCCTCTTGCCGTCCTGAATGGATGATTTTCTGCTATGCCCCAGAATACAGTAACATTTTATTTTTTCTAATCTATATTATGTTTATTACCTTGTCTATCAACCATGCAGCTACTTAGTTTCTGCTGGACGAATGTTAAGTATTTTTAATACATTTGCAATGTCACTGGTCACTTCCAAATACAATTCAATACAAAATAACCAACTCATCGCAGTAAACAAATGTTTCTCCAAACATAATATAATGGACAATTGCAATTCATTTCTTAAAACTGTACTCTGTTATATTTGAATTTCCCTGTTAATTAAAGGGGGATATGCTGGTTCTCAACAAGGAAAATCCCTTTATTATTAATGGTACAAGCCAATTAAAGCGATTAATTTCTTCAGGATTAGTAACAAAAAATTGATGAAGCCCACAGTCATAACCCGCAGCCGAAAGGTCTCGCCTCCAAGATCTAATTCGGCATCTGCCACACTGGAAAATTAGTCAGCTAAAAGTAATATAATCGTTAGAGTGATATTTAAGCATAGCAAAAGCTTCGTGGGGTTAAATGAAGATGTCACGTGTGAACTTATTTTATCACCACATTTATTACACCGCAATTTTTACAAATGTGCCCCGAATTAAATTTAAAACATTAAAATGTGTAAACACCTTTTAAATTTTTAGATAAAAGCTTGGCAACCGCTTAGAAATTCATTGTATTAGCAACAGTTCGTTTTTGTCGAATCTTCGATCATTCTGATATAAAGAAACTTTCACTATTTTGAGTTGTTACTTTACTTGATCTAATTATGTTCAATTTATCGAGTTCACTACGTCGACCATTTTACAATTCGTGGTCAGTGAAACAATACGTAGCTAGTTATTGAACGGTAGCAACAAGACAATTGTTAATACACCACGAATGTGAAGTTGTACAAATACCTCTGATTTATTGTTCATAATGGTATACCCTGCTGGGGGCCTACTTTACGGAATTAGTTGGTCTTAGACTTACTTTGAAGTTTAATATCTTCCTTGTTTGTTTTAGAGTAATTTACAAGGATTTGCTCTTGCTACTGAATACAGTATAAATTTAGTTGTCATATCAAACCTCCAATTACTTTACGAACTTGATAAAATTCTACGATGTGAATTAGTACGATACACTTGTATTAGCTGCAGCAACAAAACAATAGTTGTATATCTGTATGATCAGTTTAAATTACTTCTCAACAGACAGCACAGCAATCTTTTGCAGGAAAAGAAACAGCCTTTCTCCATGTGTGTCAAACCTGTACAGCAAAACTATAAAAAAATATACGTACTCCTCAATTAATAATAGCAAGATAATCAATAAATCCTAAACTAATGAAAGCATAGCAGAACATTAAATAAACAAGCACTTACTTTTACGAAATAAAATTTTACGTCGCTGCTGTGACCTGGAAGCGAACATCAAGCTAACCTCGCCCCAGTGAAAAGTTAGTTTATAATATACAGTTAGAACGTAAGCATCTCAAGAATAATTACATTATAAAGCTACATAGCCTTAAGATAGTTAAAGAACACACAGGGTAATTTGAATATACATATGTCAGCAGATTCGTAGAATAGAACTTCCCTGAAATTTAAGAACGTAGTCAACCAGAAGATACAACAATCGATTCCAAACTCCATTGGATTTAGTAGACCTGTATATTAGGGTGGAACGAAAAAAACAAGTTTTGATTTTTAATTTGTAAAAGCGCGGAAAAGTTGCCTTTTGGTGTAGATAAGATTACAAAAAAATATGAAAACTATTGGAGCACGTCTTGCGGTGCCGCAAGGACGATAAAGTTTCATAAAATTGCAATTTTGGCTATATTTTTAAGTTTTTTTAAGAAGTTGTCAAATATCTTTTTTAAATTTTAAATACTGTAATAGATACAATTTTTTTTAACTGTTTGCATTATGTCTTGAGGTGCCGCAAAGAGCGGTAAGGTTTTATAAAAACACACTTTTTGCAACTTTTTTTATGTGTCTCGATTATGCAGTAAAAAGTTTCAAATATGCGTTTTAATATGAATAGAAAGATAAAGACAGTTTAACTATTGCATTGGCATCCGGGAGCATGAGTCATGGTCGGAGCGGATGTTGGGGGGGGGGGGGCTTTGCATGACTTGGATGTAAGCACAGGGGAAGACAAAACCAAAGTAATAGACAGGATGAAAATTAGACGAGCAAGATCAAAGAATCGGAGAGATCTCATTAATGACAGTCTTTATGATCAGATAAGCAAAAATAGAGGATTGTTTTTTAATGGAAGAAAAGACAAAACAATTGTTCAAGAAAAGAAAGGAACTAGTACAAAAAGGTTATTTCAGAAGAGCGCGTTTCACTAATAGAGGAACCAAACTCAAAGTTTTTAGGCCACGTAACACTTAAATCTGGCAGTGGAAAAGACTTAGCAGACAGTATACTGGAGTTTCTTGAAGATAGAGAACACAACGAACAACATTTGAACTTTACTGCTATTGGGTGTGATGGAATCGTTGTAAATACTGGACATAATAATGATGTGACTTCTTTGATGGAAAATGAAATAGGAAGACCTTTATAATTGTATGTTCCATGGAAATGAGCTACCTACCTTTGCGACATATTTTATTGTAAATTAGATGGTAAAACAAAGAGACCCAATGAGTTTAAAGTTGAAATAGCTCAGCAGCTGGAAAACTGTGCTAATATTCCTGTGGTTACTTTCTTGCTAATTGAAAATAACCTTCCACTTTTGGAAAACATAAATAATTTAAGTACAGATCAGAAGTATTTATTGGATATGTATATCGCTGTATCAAGTGGAAATTGCTAGCTAGATTTATCTTTAAGAAACCCTGGAAAGCTTCCTCACTCCAGGTGGCTTAGAAAACCGTATACTTAGATTGTATGTGGCAACTAAAAATTCAACTGAAAACCTTAAGACTCTGTCTGAGTACATTGTTAAATTGTATGCACCTGTGTGGTTTAACATTAAGTTAAAACCTTCATGTTCTTATGGTTCCAAACATCTGTTTAAGCTTATCTCATATTCACGATATCTCTCTGATGATTTCAAGAGTGTTCTAGAGCCGGTTATTCAAAGAAATGGTACTTTGCTGCTGCAGAAAATGTTCTTTCGTCCATGCTATGTGATAAGCAACAACATGTAATCGAACTTGGCTTACGGCGTGCTTTAAAAGCAAGAACAGAAAGTAGAGGCGGAGTCAGGAAGTTTAAAGTTCCACAGATAAACTTTGACGCAAAGGATTACATCGACATGATCTCATGGGCTGAAAATAACGTCACTGAACCCCCCCCCCCCCCCTCCCTTGGTAAAACATGTTTCCAGTGACTCTCTCAAAGACTTTATACGGAAGACATCTGAAGCTCAACCAATAGTACAGTAAAATTGTCGGAAAATACCCCGTCACCTTAAAAAAATTGGCCGCGGGGATTCCTCTTGCGCAGTGGTTTAGGGTTATTAGACAAGTGTAAAACCAAAAAGGCGTCACCCCACCCCTTGCCAAACAGCCGCCATCTTGATAACAATTGAATTTGTTTTTTCTCGCGATCCATTGGTCGCACAGAAAAAGTTATTGAACAAAAAATGTTGGAAATAAAATTCTACACATTTTTTATCCTCACCGCGTTACCGAGAAGTTGGTATTTCAAACGGTAGAGGGCAACAAAGTTACCAAAAATCTGTTTCCGTCATTCTAGCTCTGTGGGGGTGGTTCTTTTTGCGAATGTGAAAGTTGTAGTGCTTGAATAAATATGCACAAATCTCTTTTAATAATGGGATTGATTTAAATAGTCTCCGAGTGACAATCCTTCAAAGTCCACTCAGTGTGGGAAATGTACGATATATTCCGGGGCAGCGAAGCAACCATTTCTCTTTTGCGAGATAAAATCGTCACGTTACTTAAGTAGTTTCAATGTGAATAGGTTTTCACAACCTACAAAAATTCTACACATTTTTGGTCATTGCCGCGATACCGAGAAATTGGTATAGGTAAAAGAAATGAAAATTATGGGAAAGGAGTATATGAGCCCAGAATGATATCATTTGGCTCAGATCAGTAAAGATCTATAAATTTGTTGGTATAATATTTATTATATAATATGATAATTGTAATTGTTTGTAAATTTTGCCACAGGAATGACCAAAATTCAAAAAATTGACAATTGCTTTACCACGTGCCATTTCTGCAAAAATAATACAGATACCCGACTGTCGATATGGTATTAAACAACAAACAGCTTGTTTCACTTCAACTAAAACATGCTACGGTGAACGAAATTATATTTTGATAGTTTGGGCCAAATGAAATGAATTGGTAATTTATTTTATTCAATTTTGACAGTTTAAAGTGACATTATTAACTCCATAGCCTGCATAAAGAGTCTATGATTCACAAGTGAAATAAAAGTCTTTTAATTCACTAGAGAATTAAAAAAGTTTAATTCACTAGAGAATTAAAAAAATTTCAATGAAGAACAACATATTTTTATTATCTACAAATATTTACATTCAATTGTTCTTTCTTTTTGTAGTGCGTAATATATAATTACTAAAATTTAGATCAAATCGACGATGAATGGGCAAATTTGTATCTTAATTTGAATATTTTTTAAATTTTTTATTCAAAATTTCGTCAAAATTGAATAAAAACGTATATACGCCACGTGAATTAAACATTTATTAACACAAAGATATGATCCCACTCGCACTACGTGCTCGTGAGCTCAACATCTTTCCGTGAATAAACATATGTTTAATTCACTTGGTGTATAATATTTATCAAAGTTAGTGTTTCCCGACTACTTTTTGCAATTCGTTATTGTTAAAGCTAAAAACGTCTACAATTACGATGTAAGAATATTGACCAAGAAGATTTTCTTTTGTGGGTACAAAGTAAAGATACCGGAAAAATCTTAACTGTGCCAAATGATTTGATTCTGGGCTCGTATATTGAAAGTAATTTAGTTATTTTTGCATAAGCCCTAAGATATATTGTCGTCTACTCAGACACTTTTTCTTTTTTTGGAGCTGTTTCTTCGTCTTGGTTCGGAGCCTCGGACACAACCGAGTCATTATCGACCATGATAGAAATGTTGCTAACACTTTTATTGATAAAAGAGCTCACAACTTGTTATAAACGCAATGTGAAAAATTCTTGGAAAAAATCCGTGAATACGATTGCGAGTGCTGTTTCGTGATTGTATTCTGATTAAAAATGGATAATAGTACGAGCGATAATGATTTTCTTTATGTTAACCAAATGGCAGACATGGCATCTCGTTAGTTATAATAAGTGCGGGATATAAATAATTTACATCTCTCCACTTCTCCGCGCAGCGCGGACTTTGAAGGGCTGTCACTCGGAGACTATTTAAATCAATCCCATTATTAAAAGAGAATCGTGTATATTTTTTCAAGCACTACAACTTTCACATTCGCAATTTTCGCAAAAATCACCCCCACAGCGCTAGAATGGCGGAAACAGATTTTTGGTAACTTTGTCGCCCTCTACCGTTTTAAATACCAACTTGTCGGTATCACGGCAAGGATCAAATATGTGGAGAATTTTATTTCCAATATTTTTTGTTCAATAACTTTTTCTGTGCGACCAATGGATCGCGAGAAAAAACAAATTCAATTGTTATCAAGATGGCTGCTGTTTGGCAAGCGGTGGGGTGACGCCTTTTTGGTTTTACACTTGTCTAATGACTCTAAACCACTGGGCAAGAGGAATCGCGGCGGCTAATTTTTTTAAGGTACAACGACAGTTTTACTGTACTACAAATAGTAAAGTGGGCCCACTTATCGACTTTCCCCGACTCCCTTGTCACACGCAAGCAGTGGAAAGAGCTGTGAAACTGGTGACCGAATGGACTCAAAATGTCTGTGGTTCAATCGCAAGAGAAACATATATGAGAGCAAAAATTGACTCACGTGAGAACATGCCAAAATTTGATTTAAAAAAAACAGTTTAATGTGTCAATGAAGTAGAAACAAACATTTTGCAGCTGTAACATTTGTAATTATTAAAGGTTTTTTAAATCATAAAAAAGGAACTTTCAACGTCTTTAAAAGTGTATTATGATAATTTTTACGTGTGCTCTGGTAAAAAAAACATATAATTGATTTGACGAGCTTTTATTTCAACCTTATTTACTACTATTTGTAACAACAACAATAGTTCGCAAAAGTTTCAAAATTAACAAAAATACAGACTTTTTGACATTAAAAGATATGTTTTTATAATTATTATATTTTGTAATTGATATTTTTTTCCAATTCTAATGCTTATACATGTATTTACAACTATCTTTTGTAACATTATATGTACGACAAAACCATAAAAAATAATTCATCAAAGTTTATAATTTTTCAATTTTTTAAATTTTCTTACAAACTTCAAGAAGAGCGGCACCTGAAGATGTTGTAGTATAGCAACCAAATTTTTTTCTTTTTTTTTTAACCTAAAAGGCAACTTTTGATCGCTATTACAAAACTAAAATAAAAAAAAATTGAAAGAGGCAGTTTTCGTTCCACCCTACTGTATATGCTATCGTGATAACCGTGAATTCTTTTGCAAAAACCATTCTGGAACTTAATTTTTATTAATTAAATGACTAATAAATGATCCTGATAGTAAATATTTAAAAAAGGACTAACAAAGGTTATTAAAGAAAAAAGCCAAGTAAAGGTGCAAGGAATGTATTAAATTTAAATATCATTGCAACATTGTCGAAAAACAGGAAATTGCTTTGCGATTGGAAAATGACGCTAAAAATTTTGAAAACAAAGAAAACTAGGGTAAAATATATTATAGTATTTAATTCAAGAACTGTTAGTTCAATGAAGTAATATTTTGCACATAGATCAGGTTTTTATCCTTGACGGAAAAAGTCATATTTTGGACCCAACATATACTGGACAAAAGCCTTAAAAAAAATTTTCTTTGATATTTTTAGTTTCAAACTTCTATTGTTGGGGCAAGTTCCGTGTAAATCCCTTTACAAATGTTTAATGATGTACAAGCATTTCTAAGCGACGTTGACATATATTTGTCTTGAAACGTGTATAAACTGAAAATGTGCTTTTTAACAGTGAAACTAAAGTGATGTAGTGGCATATGCACAATCCCATGTATAGTTCAAAAATTGAAAGGTAATAGTATTATCCATTGATTGCGTACTTTACTTTGCTATGTTATTTAATTAAATTTCGACTTTAGAACGAATATCATCCCTCGGGGCGTGAATCAGATATAACCCTCGTCTAGAATTTCGAGACGAGGACGAGAAGTACTCAACTCTTGTCACGCGGCACCACTACGTTTGTACTGTTCTATTTAGTATTACCATTGACACTTGTTTGCTGTTAACACCAAAAATAAACCAGGTTAAAAGGATATCAACGTCATGCCGTTACAATTTCCCTTACAGCGACTACCAGCTCTTAACGATACCTATTTGCATATTGCTTATAAGCTGGCATTAAATACATTCGCAACTGCAATTTGGCTGCAGCAAAAATGTTGTTCTTAATGAGGCGTTAGCATGTTTGCTAACAGAACCCTAATTACTATTTGGCCACAGCTGAACGTTGGTCTCGCAAATTACGTTGACGCAAAAGCACCAACTTGCATCCTGAATAGAGAACCGATCTTGTTTGCGCTATTATCAAGATATGGCCTGTACAGTACACTCGTGCATCCATTTAATTAGACCACTCTCGTAAGCGGCTTGCACTAGTTTGCAAGACTTGTGGGACCCATTTCGAAATCTATTATGAAAGCTCCAGTTAACGTATTCATGTAACAGGTTGCCGCTGTAATGGCAAACTTTGAATTTCGTATGATTTTTTTTTGTATTTTCGCATTTTATTGCAATATGTACAATTACATTTAGCAAATTTTGTATAATGTAATAAGAGTAAATGGCCTGTAGAAGAAATCTCAGCAGCATTCTTCAATAGCATTTAGCTTTAGAACTAGTCTTAGGGACAAAACTTACAAACTAAAACTTACGACTAAAACTTAATACTACATTTACATCTACAATCAAATCTCGTTAATAAAAATCATATGGCACACGTCTGTTAAACGTCTAAAATTGTTAGGTTGATTTGTCAGGTTTCACTGCTAGATAGTTGGGGTGAGCACTAAGTCGAGCGTTATAATTAATGCTATATCGGCGCATTTCTTCTTTGGCCGTTGGCATTTTAAGATCCCGTCTAATTACTGTATTAGGTATAAACCATGGCGCATTAGTTACCACTTTTTATTGGAATTTCGTATGCTGCGTGTGGGGATTAATAATAATAGATTGATCTGCTACCTCGAACATTATGTAAATATTATTAAAACAGTCGAAGTCTGCTTTAAAGTTCCGGTATGCTGCTTCTGGCGAAGATGCATTTACTGTCATTGAAACTGTAACTAATAGTAACTCAAATAATTTTCTATCACACATTCTAAAAATAATCTAATGTTGCAATTTTTGGTAATCTTTAATTTACCATTGGTATTTGTTAGCTTTTACTAATAGCGATAAATATAAAAATACACGTTCACAAATACTTCGTCGTACATCACCGATGAATCACTCCTTAGACTTGCAGCAACAATGATATGAGAAGAATATTGAATAATAATAGCTTAAGGCTAACAGAATGCTTCTCTTCTTTTGAAGAATTTCTGTATACAACTTTCAGTGAGAGCCATTTCGTGTTCCCATTTTGGAACATTTAGCCTTCAGTTTGCTTTTGTTGCCTTTTAGAACATATTGGGGGTTATTTTGGTGAATGCTTTGAAAGGGGATTTAACCTTCAAAATCGTCAAGAATTGGATTCAGATTTGGTGTAATGATTTTGTGATTTATTGGAACCTATTATGTTAATCCAGAACTTGACGATATTTTAGAAGCAACTTAATTTTTGACAGTATGAAATTTTAGTTACGAAACCGTTTATCGCCCTACTTTTTACTGAATTCATGTCAGATCTTCAAGTAGTCTAATCTTTACTTAATCTGAAATTCTTCATCAATCAATGCGATTGGTCACCAATTCATGTAGAACTCACCAAAGTACTAATGGAGATGTTCTTGATCTTTTTGTCTGTTCGATTACACATTGCACACTGAGGATAAACTCTGCCATTTTGCAAACCTTTTTGCTAAAACGTACTAGAAACACTTCTCCAACATTTTTGATCGTGGTCAGCAAATAGTGCCGTCAGAGATATTTGTATAATAATTTCTTCGTATTTAGAATTGCAGTTAACTGTTTCTGCATATTTCGCTTAATTAAAAATCGTGTAACTTATTGAATCTTGCTTCGTAAACAATCGTCTGCCGTTTACAAAATTTCACTTGCTTTAGTTTCTCTATTTGGTTACTTTGGTGATCATAACTGTCTATGGAAAAAGTAGAACTAGAATAGAAATTAGAATTCATTATTAAATAATATCCAAGAAACCAGTTTCAGCGGGGTCACTGATGCAAGGGTGAACAGACGACAGAAATATATAGTAACCACTTCTTATTGATGTTGGAAAGGAAAAAAAAGTAAGAAACGAAGCGCCTAGAAGTAGATAAGGGTGAATGGGAAGCAATTCCATCTTAGAAACTACAATAGGCAGAGCATCGACGCAGATTTCAGAGTATTATATCTGAAAAATCTAACAAGTTCCAAAAAGTAAACAAGGTAGTAAGTGTATACTGTAGTTGACATAAATTTAAATAAATTGTTATGAAAGTAGCAGAATACAGTTGTGAAAAGACACGAATAACTGCAAATGTTAAGAAGACACCTTAATGGAACAATGAAAAATACAGAAGCTAACTACGCAAGATATAAAAACCAACGAACCCAGGTTAAACTATTAGTGAGCGAAACAAGTATGGAGAAGAGTAACGAAGGCAAGAAACTGCTTTATAAAATAATAAAAAAGTTGAGACTAGAGAAAGATAATTATCAGTAATATAACAAGGTCGAGGCATAATTTTGCAAAGGGTCGAGTGCTGGTTGGAATGAAAACTGTCCCGAGGATTGACCGAGGGCGTTTTCTAAGGTGACTGGACTATATTGACAAATAAATTCGTTCTAAGCATGTGAACTAATCTGACACTAATGTGCCGTTGTCTAAATGATCAATTGTCATTCAACAGGTGTAAGTATCTTCGATTTACCAATTCAGCTGAAATTTAAAAAACGGCATTGTTTAAAAACTCAAAAAAGTACTTTCTGCGCGGAATTTATTGTTCACTAAAAATTTATAAATAGAAGCAAACCATTGTTTCAGGTATGACTTCCTGTCTATTTCTCACAAACCTATCCAGTGAAAT
>OW679200.1:10353151-10377565 GCA_940337035.1 Agriotes lineatus
TGAAGAAGTAACAGTTCACCGTGCGCTCAATACTTCGCAACGGGTTGTAATAGCAGACCTCGATGTGGATGCCGGTCCGGTCAAAGACCACTTCCAGCATGCTGCGTACAACCCTCCAGTCGAAAGAATCCAGGCCGCATCCTAATTTAGGCACCGCTAGCCGGGTTTCGCCGTTCTTCGCCATCTGCTCCTTAAGGTCCAAATGAGCAGACCAAAGCTCCTGGTAACTAGGTTTTTCGTACGACAACCTTTTCGTCACCAGGTAATAAATAGAGCTATTGCCTTCCTTCAGCATCAAAGTTCTGCCAACCTGAGGTGCCTGCTCTCGCAGCTTGTCTAACCGAACTTCTCCCGGAAGGCAGCGGCGATCCGCCTAGACATCCGGAGGTCCTGGGCGACGCAGTGTGCCAGGGAATACCGCCGCAGCTTGTCGAACAGGTCACGCTGCGCCTCTGTACTTGTAGAACGCTGTGTAAAAGCATCGTCAGCTGTTTGTGGACCAGAAACAAGGGATGGTTTTATAAGATGTCGCATTGCTTCCCGACTACCAAAATTTGAATGCAAATCAGACTTTTTGAAACATACCTAACTTATGAGATATTAAAAGGTAGAGGGTGGGAGGGTGTAACTCGACTTGCAGCCACCTCTACGTGGTGAGTTCTGGGTTGTCTTTTATTAAAGTCAAGCGAAGAGCTGCAAAATGATTGATAAGAGATACGAAATTTGTATGGAAAATGTTGCTAAGATTTCTGAATTTTGAACCCCTGGGTGCACCGGAAGATATTTTCTTAGAAGCCTCATTTTTTGCAGGGCATGTAGTCATAATAGGTAGCCACTTTTCCGCATATAGGACAAACATTCAAAGAAAAAAAATTTTTTTGCCGTTTTTCGATCCACCCTACTCTGTAGTGATCCCAAATCGCGCAGTCTTCGTACCCCCATAAGCGGCCATAAACTCCTGGAAGGAGGTACTTCCGGTCTCCAGTTGTCTCAGAAGTTGCTCCGTGACAGCCTCCACCTCCTCATTGGTTCCGCAATATGGGGCCAACCGATTGAAGTGCACCACCCTGGACTTTCCTCGTGGAGGTTTCTGGATTCGGTACACCACGTCATTCAGTCTAGCAACTACAGTGTAGAGGCCTTCCCAGTTCCTTTGGAGCTTGGGGGAGAGACCACGACTCCTCTGGGGGTTATGAAACCATACCAAATCGTCAGGCTGGAAACCACCAGCCTCCGCGCGGGCATCATATTGGTCTTTCATTCGGTCGCTGGCACCCTGGATGTTTCGGCGTACGGCGTCGTGGATGTCTTCCATCCTCTTCTTCAGGTTCCCCACGTAGTCCTCGCGAGCCGTTTCTTCGGAAGGCTTTCTTTCAAACTTGAGGTCACATGGCAATCGCAGCTCGCGCCCAAAGAGTTCCGCGGCTGGGGTGTGATTGGTTGTCTCCTGTACTGCCGATCGATAGGCCATCAGGAACAGGTGAATCTACTGGTCCCGGTCACGCTGATGCTCGGAAACCACCTTGGACAGATGCTTGCCCATCGTTCGGTTCATCCTTTCCACCATGCCGTCCGATTGAGGATGGAGGGCAGTGGTCCGGGTCTTGTGTTTCCCTAGTATCCTGCAAACGTTCTGGACAGTCCAGACTCAAAATTCCGGCCCTGGTCGGAATGTAACTCCAGGGGGACTCCAAAACGGCTGAAGCACTCCTTCACCAGAACATCAGCGACAGTACCGGCCTCTTGATTCGGAAACGCGTACGCCTCGGCCCACTTGGTGAAGTAGCCCATGCACACCAGGATGTATTTATTTCTCGATTCGGTTTCGGGGAATGGTCCAGCGATGTCGATGGCTATCCACTCGAACGGACTACCGACGTTGTACTGCCGCATCGGAGCTCTACGTCTTCCCACCTGTCCGTTTCCTGTAGCGCAGGCTTCGCATCTCCGGCACCACTCTCGGACGTCATCTTTGCAGATCGCCCAGTAGAACCTTTCTCGGACGTTCTGCAACGTCTTCTTCAATCCAAAGTGTGTCCCAGAAGAGCCATCATGCAGGTGGCGCAGAACCTCGGCCACTCTACTCCTTGGAATCATCAAGTGTGATCTCGTTAACCTACCGTTTTCATCTTCCAAGATTCTGGTCAGGACGTTGTTGTCCAGCTGCAAGGAGTCCCATTGCGCCCAATAGGTCTTCACTGTTGGGTTGGTAGCGGAGACCTCCTGCCAGGCAGGTCGACGGCCATCTCGCTTCCAGATTATAAGCGTGCCTAAGTCTGGGTCGTTCTCCTGGCTGTTCTGCAACTCGTCTAGCTCCCACGAGTCGTCGACTACAGTGGTACGATTGATGGGTACCGCACGACTCTCCAGTTTCAAACAGTGGCCGCAGTCCGCAGGGCAGGGCCTCCTGGATAACGCAACGGCGTTGCGGTGGGCTGTGCCAGGTCGATGATTTATTTCAAAGTCGTACTCTTGTAGGCGCTCGATCCACCTAGCGACCTGTTCTTCAGGGTTCTTGAACTGCAGTAGCCATCTTAGAGCAGCATGGTCGGTTCTCAGCAAGAATCTTCTGCCATACAGATATTTATAAAGATGCTCCACGGACTTGACGACTGCCAGAAGCTTCCTCCTGGTTACGCAATAATTCCGCTCTGTCTTGACAGGACCTTGCTGAAACATGCCAGGACTTTCTCTTGTCCATTTTGGACCTGAGACAGAACACCACCTATTCCGACATTGCTAGCATCAGTATCGAGGTTAAACTGGCCTCCCTGACGTGGATAGCAAAGCACAGGTAAACTGGTTAAGGCAGTCTTAAGCGTCTTGAAGGCCACCGCGTACTCAGAACTCCATTCGAACTGTCGTCCCTCTTCCGTTAGACGGGTTAACGGTTTTGCAATGTTTGCAAAACCCAGCACAAACCGTCGGTAGTAAGTACAGAAGCCCAGGAAGCTTTGCAGTTCATGCTTATCCTCCGGGATCGGCCAATCCTGCACTGCCTTCACCTTACTCGGATCTAGTGCTACTCTCTGGCGGAATACGACGTGTCCCAAGTACTGTACCTCCTTCTGGAAGATGTGGAACTTCTTTGGACTTAATCGCAGGTTGGCACCTCGCAGTCTACCGAACACTTCCTCCAGGTTTTTCAGATGCTCGTTGAAGGATCTACCCGCCACTATGATGTCGTCCAAGTATATCAGGCGGGTCTGCCAAGATAGACCCTTCAGGACGGTGTCCATCAGCCTCTCAAACGTGGCGGGGGCATTGCACAAATTGAACGGCATGACGGAGAACTGCCAGAGCCCAGTTCCGATAGTAAATGCAGTCTTCCCCTTCATCTTGATAAGAACCACGGGGGAGGCCCACGGGCTGCTGGACGGTTCGATGATCTCTTGGTTTCGCATATCCTGGATTATCTTCTCAGCTTCTTCCCATTTGGCGAGGAGCAACCTTCTTGGATGTTGGTGTATCGGTTGAGCATCCCCAGTATTGATTTTAGTTTAACTACTTCAGTACGACCGCTGGGATGATCTCCGCACTCGAAGATGTCTTGGTACCGGGCCACCAGATCTTCGATCTTCTTCCGTTCGTGTTGGTTCATGCCCTTGCAAGTAGACATCACGGTGTTCATTAATTCCTTTGGGCAGCCCTTCGCCTTGCTACCGCTGTCACTAGTAATCGTTCTGACAACGGCGGAGACCGGTGTGCACCTTCCCAGGATTGTTTTTCTCCTGACGGTTGCCGGTTCCCTGTTGACGTTCATCATCCTTACTTGGACCTTAAGCCCAGTCTTTACCAACGTCTTCCCAACCAGGATACCATGAGTGAGCTCCTTGTCATAATCGGGTTCAATCATGCGCACTACGTTGCCCCGGCGATCGCCATCCAGGTATGCATCCACGACCCTGTCCCGGCAGAGTAACATCTTCCGCCAAAACCACTCGTACTGCGATCTCTTCTCTTGGGTGTAGGGAAAGCTCCTCCCCACCCACGTGCAACATGCCGCGTCCCAGGTCTAAAGTGATCTCACACTTATTCATGACATCCATTCCCAGGATAAACTCGTCCGCAATGTCAG
This sequence comes from Agriotes lineatus, assembly GCA_940337035.1. NCBI lineage: Eukaryota > Metazoa > Arthropoda > Insecta > Coleoptera > Elateridae > Agriotes > Agriotes lineatus. Next base: position 10,357,230 of record OW679200.1, read on the forward strand.
CAATCAGGACCCGATGCTTGAGGGTTTGATTCCCGTGGTAGTGCGAAGGCGTGTCCTGGTGGGCAGCAGCTTACCCTCGTCCCGTATTACGTCAGACTTGGCGATGGACTTCGTCGCTCCAGTATCCAACAGCAGAGACCGAACTCTTCCATTTATTCTCCCATCAATGAAGAGGCTATCAGTCTGGCGTTCACGGACGACACATGGATGGGAATCTGCGGGGCATGGCAATCACTAGTCGACTCTCGCCCCTTCTTGTCGACCCGTATTAGTTTTCCGACGGCTCGTCAGACGCTCGGGCTCCTCTCTTCGGACAGCGAGCCCTAAGATGATCCATCTCTCCGCAGCTCCAGCAACGGGGTCTTTTCTCCCTCGTCTCCTGCTTTATGAGTCGTCGCACCATGTCCTCCATGGATTCAGGCGCCATTTCTGTCGTGGCAACACCGCGGACACGACCATGTCCTTTTGAGGCACTCCTTGCCGCTTCGACTTCCAACGCATGGGCCTCTTCCAATGTCCTATGGCGCCCCAGACGTACCATTTGCTGAGTATCGGCGTCTTTCATTCCATCTATGAATGTTTGGATGGCTAGCTGCTCCAGCAAGTCCTCCGGCTCCGATGAGTACGCAAGCCGAACCAATCGAGCAACGTCGGCCTCAGGTTCTTGCAGAGTCTCCCCCGACTTCTGAATTCGGTTCTTCAACTGGGCAAAATGCACATGCTGAAGATGACCATTGCCATAACGCCGTTCCAGACGATTCAGCAATTGCTGAAAGTCCCTCTGCTGATTTTCTGAAATCATTTGCAGAACATTCAGGGCATCCCCTCGCAATGTCAGAATCAATGCGGTCGCTTTGCCTGCCATTCCCCAACCATTAGCGACGGCTGCGGCTTCAAATTGCTTCAGGTATGTTGACCATGGCGTTTTACCATCGTAAGAGGGCAGTTTCATATGCAAACCGGATGTTGCGGGCCTCACTGGGGCCATACCTTAGGCAGGAGCAACCTGAGGAGTAGCAACTCGCGATAAGGTAGGCTGATTTACCGCAAAAGGGGGAGAGAAGCCAGCAGATTCAGAGGGAGTTGGTTGGCCTTGGCCACTTAGTAACTTGGTAACTTGTTCCTGCAGCTCCAGTACGTCACCTTGAAATCTGGTTACCTTTCTCTGCCAACTCGTCATGGCTCGCTTTCAGTTCTTCCTAAAGTTTTTGGACTGCTTTTTCTTGCGCGGCTTTTAGATCTTCCTTAGGTACTTCTGCCTGCTTTTCTGCCTGCTTGTGGCCGGCTTTCAATTCTCCCTTAAGTTCTTCTCGCCCCTTTTCTGCCTTCTCTTGGTCAACTTGCATCAGCTGGAAAAGTCCATCTTGCCGCTCTGGGTTATCGTCACCGGCATCCAAAATACACACTTGAATTTATTATCTGACTCTCGTTTATCGGTACTCGTTATTCTATTAGTTTATTTAATGTATGTCCAATAATTTTTTTATAGCCCCTGATACAAAACACGACATCTTACGCCACTGTTACGGTTTACGTTTTCGGGCTATTTTAAATTATACGCGGCTTCTTATTTTAAGCATTTATTTACAGCCATTTAATTAAGATTTACAAGAAACACAAGAACTATTAACGCCGAACACAAATTATAAACTACAGGAACTATTTCTAACAACAGATACAATTTATTTATTTACACGACTTAACATAAATGATTTATATCGCTAGATTTATTTACACACACGCGTTATTTATATGGCAGCTTCCGTATACTTCAAAGCTGAATTCGAGACTGTCTTGTTATTTCCTTTGCGCGTATTTATATCCGCCGGGTGAGTCATTCTAGAAACGTCGAGACACCCTCGATTCTTCCCGCAACGCTGACGTATGCGCGCGCATGAGTCACCAAGGTCATTTCTCGAAGGCTGTGACTCATCCGTCCGCACGTGAACCGGCCCAAGGTCGTTACATTACAAATTAATGTGTCGGTAAAATTGCCCACTCATTGATTTATTTCTTTTCATTAATATGAAGGATTTTACTTTTCTCACAGCCATTTTAGCACCCTTAGTCGCTTACGCCCTAGGTGGCGATTTACACGGTCTATAGCTAGTTACGGCCCTGGACGATTTCCAATTTTAGTGAATTCAGTTCTAGCTTGCTCGATGTGACATCTCCACTTCGCCTCTATAATGCCAGCTGTCATGAACCATAGTTCACAACTAAGTAAACATTCCTATATGTTGAATGATTTACCCGCCGATGTTTAGAACTCCTTGTCGATTTCCTGATTTTGTTACCACCGTATACTTCATGTCTGATTCATTCAAACTTATACCGTATTACTCAAAGTATTGATTGACCCTGGATTAGTAGTTTCAAGTCCTTATCTGATGTTTGTCTTCTCAACGGTTCTTGAAAGCTTTTCTCATAGTAAAGGTTGAATAGCGTCGGAGAGGCAACACAACCTTGACGTTCAGTTCATTTCGATTTCCCGTCGACATTTATTATCTTTGTAAAGTTTGAAAATTATAATAGAAATGTTGCGCCTTCTCATTAAGCAACCAATTTAGACGACAAGTATATCTTTACCTGTGACAGAAGTTTAGGCGAATTGATAAAAGCCAGTATCAAGTTAGTGATATAAATTTTGAATAATTAAGTTTGAGAAATATTTTGACAGTTGAGCATAAAGAGCGACTTGGAATTTATAATAAATATAACTTGTAAAAAAAATATAATAAAGGTTACTATAGGAAAGTTTTAAGTTTATTACATATCGAAACTATATATGGGAATTATCACATATAATCTCACAAGAGCATTAATTCTTTCCGGAGAATTTTTTGAGTGCGTTCCAACAACGTCGTATTAATTTGGCCGAGCGGGATGCGAGGGCAAATTAGGACGTTGTTGAACGCACGATAAATAATTTCCGGATATGAATTAATGCTCGAATGCAGATTCGGTAAGAAAATCGTAACGACACAAACCCTAAAAAGAAGCAATGTCTACCTACAAAAAATTTCCAAGAAATTTTTTTGTTGTCTTGGATACGGCTTGTGAACTAATTTTTCTATTGGCCATTAATGAGTGTCGTACGATTTTCACATATAATCTTATAAGAGCATTCATTCTTTCCGGAAATTTTTTGAGTGCGTTCCTACAACGTCGTATTAATTTGCCTGAGCGGGACGCGAGGGCAAATTAGAACGTTGTTGGAATGCACGAAAAATAATTTCCGGATATGAATTAATGCTCGAATGCAGATTCGGTAAGAAAATCGTAACGACACAAACCCTAAAAAGAAGTAATATCTACCTACAAAAAATTTCCAAAAAATTTTGTTGTTGTCTTGGTTACTGCTCGTGAACTAATTTTTCTATTGGTCATTAATGAGTGTAGTACGATTTTCACATAAATTTATCCAGTTATTAAACATTTGATGTATTCCAATTTTGGCTAGATCAGTTTATTCTGTTAGATATATAATTATTTACATTAGATAAGCTAATCAGACAAGTCAGGCCGAAGTCACTTTTAGTCCGAATAGCGTCTGCTATTTTATTTTCAATCGCTCACACTAATATAAATAAATATATATTTTTAAAATTACGATTATCGAAAATTGACGTCTACGTCAGTTCCCGACAAAGTAACCAATTTACAGGTCGCTTAAATTAGAATTACTTATATCATGTAATGTATTTACATGTATAATATTCAACAAGAAAATAAAATGCAAGGACGCGGCAGAACTCGCACCGGACAGTGATGCAACACATGATAGATACTTTAGTGTAGCCTTGGTAGCCTGTGTTGCAGACACCACCTAAAATTCGCCTGATCTAAGTTGCCGGTTCTGGAACTAATTATGACAATACTACGGTCTCCTGGATTAATGTGAGATATTAATAAGAGTCTCTATCATGGCCAGGCGCGTTTGCAGTTCCAGGCATTATTTTTGTTTTGAGTTGGACTGAACGTGTTGTACGGAGAGGTTGTGCTGCAGGCGCGCTGACCCGTAGATAGCAAGTGACCGTGAGTAAAACGCTAAACACTTTTATCGTAAAGAATTTTGATTCAAACAAATAATATTCATATTCATTTTTATCTATATTTATATTTACGAATCCTATTTAAAACAAGCGTAATTATGAATTACGCACCGAACTACACTCAGCCTGTGCCCTACATAAACGCACATACATCCTATCAGAATCCCACTTCACCATACGTTTATGCACCAGAATTCACACCACTATCACAGCCAGGCATTGCTCAAAATTTATCTCAACAAAATGTTCAATTTGGTGGCCAACAACATTTTTCACAACCAGTAAACCTAAATCAGAACTATCAGCAAGCCTACCCACCATTACCGCAACCAATGGAATCTGAATGGATAACTGTGCAGTCCAGGAAGCGGAACAGAACAGCAGATGCTGAAATCATCGAACAGAAAGAAAAACAAGACTACTGGCTTGGCGAACCTGTGACAACTAGCAATAGGTTTAACGCACTAAACAACGGAGAATCAAGTCCAGTTGCTAATACACAACAAAATGACCAAACAAAAGAAACAAAACCGCCGCCCATATTTATTTCGGGCGTCAAAAACATAAAGCCATTAATTGAGCTTTTAGAAAACTTAGCAAAAGAAAAATACAACACAAAAACATTAATCAACAATCAAGTCAAAGTACAACCTCAAGATGGACAAACATACACCACTATCATTAAAGCCCTAATGGAAAAGAATACAGAATTCCAAACCTATAAACCAAAGCAGGATAAAGCCTTTCGAGTGGTTCTAAAAAATATCCACCATACAACGGACCCAGCCGAAATAAAAAAAGACATAAACGAAAAAGGACACGAAGTCACCAATATATGGAATGTAAAACAGAGAAAAACGAATACACCATTACCAATGTTTTTTGTCGATCTAAAACCGAAGGGAAATAATAAAGATATATATAACATAAAACTACTTCTACATTCATGTGTACAATTCGAAGCACCACATACAAAACGGGAAATTCCTTAATGTATGAAGTGTCAAAGATATGGACACACAAAGAACTATTGTAACAACTCCCCGAGATGCGTTAAATGCACGGGAAATCATCCTACCACTGACTGCATCAGAAAAACAAGAGATGATAAAGTCGCTTGCGTAAATTGTAACGAAAATCACCCGGCTAATTACCGTGGATGTGTTGTGCACAAACAACTACAACAGAAAATCTACCCTGCACTTAGACAAAGAATCATCACTCCAAGGACAGTTCAACCAGGAGTCACATATGCGAGAGCAACAAGCTATAATCCGCTACAATTACACACAACCATAGATACACAACATCAGAACATACCTTTACAAACACAATCAACCAACGACATGACAGACTTAAAAGACATGATGAAGAAACTCATGGACCAAATGAGTACTCTTCTAAATCTCCTGACAACTTTTATCGCTAAATCCAAATAATGACTCAAACGCTAACAATTGGAATATGGAACGCCAACGGATTGTGCAACATGTACAAGAACTTAAAATTTTTCTAATTATCAACAAAATAGATGTAATGCTCATCTCCGAAACACATTTCACCGACAGAAGTTATTTCAAACTCCATAATTACATAACTTATCATACAAACCACCCAGACGGCACAGCGCATGGAGGCACTGCAGTTCTTGTTAGACAAAATATAAGACACTACGAAAGACCTCCAATTGTACAAGAAAACATACAAGCTATGAGCATAACGGTACAGAGGGACCTGAAAAATCTTACACTCTCAGCAGTTTACTTTCCCCCAAAATATAACAACAAACAACATGATTATAAAAACTTCTTCAATACCTTAGGTAATACATTCGTCGCAGGAGGAGATTATAATTCAAAAAATACCTGGTGGGGCTCTCGTACCACAACAACCAAAGGCAGAGAGTTACTATATGCTATACAGAATAACAATTTAGGATTTTTATCGACGGGCGAGCCTACATACTGGCCGTCAGATCCCAATAAGGAACCGGACCTATTAGATTTTTGTATTACTAAGGGAGTAAACACCCGAATGTTTACTACCACATCATGCTTTGACCTTACGTCCGATCACACACCTATCATAGTATCTATGTACGCAAACATAATTGAAAAAAGGAGAGAACCTACTTTGTATAACAAACATACAGATTGGAACCTCTTTAGAGAAAGGATAGATCAATCAATCAAATTAGATATACCACTTAAAACCGAAACGGATATAGAAGTAGCAGTTAATGAACTAACCAAAATAATTCAAACCTCCGCATGGCATTCCACACCTGAACAGGTAGCAACGAAACCTAAAGAAAATTGTCCTAAGAACGTAAGACAACTAATCACTGACAAGCGTAGGGCTAGAAAGCGATGGCAATTAACTAAATCCCCGGACGATAAAAGAACATTCAATAGACTAGCTCGTCAACTAAAAGTACTGCTGCAACAACTAAAAAACGAGTCACTACAAGAGTACTTACAAGGACTTACTCCAAATCAAGAATCGGACTATTCTTTGTGGAAGGCGACCAGGAAGCTAAAAAGACCCCTAACGACGATGCCGCCCCTACGAATAGCAAATAACAAATGGGCTCGAACCCCTTTCGAAAAAGCCAACGCATTTGCAGAGCACCTTTCTAGTGTATTCAAACCAATCCCTGATCACTTAACGCCCGAAGAAGAACTTGAATTGAAAGGAATCCTAGAAGCCCCATATCAACTTGCGTTACCTCTGACACCCTTTTCCATCCTCGAAGTTGAAACTGTACTCAAAAAGGAGATAAACCCAAAAAAGACCCCGGGCTTTGATTTAATAACAGGAAAAATTCTACAAGAGATCTCCGAAAAATGTATCAAGCTAATAGTTTACATATTCAATGCCATGCTCAGAGTAGAATATTTCCCCTGCCAATGAAAGGTCGCCCAGATTATTATGATCAATAAACCAGGAAAAGCCCCTACCGATATTACTTCTTATAGACCGATAAGTTTACTACCAGCACTCTCCAAGGCCTTCGAGAAACTTCTATTGAAGCGAATTCAGCCACTACTGGATGCACACAGTGTAATACCGAATCATCAGTTTGGGTTCAGGCGTATGCACGGTACTATAGAACAAGTTCATAGACTAGTTAGCAAAATTAACCGGGACTTGGAAGGAAAGCGTTATTGTTCAGCAATATTTTTAGACCTCACCCAAGCGTTCGACAAAGTGTGGCATAAAGGACTTCGCTACAAAATCAAGAGATATCTACCGCACAATGTATATCAGATACTAAGCTCTTATCTGACCTATAGACACTTTTACGTCAAATACCAAGACGCTAACACCGACTTATATCCAATAAACTCAGGAGTACCTCAGGGAAGCATTCTAGGCCCAAGTTTATACCTCATATACACGTCGGATATTCCTACAACCAGAACGACAGAAATGGCCACTTATGCGGACGATACCGCTATTCTTGCTTCTCATGTCTCTCCAGAACGTGCTTCTCGTAATCTACAAGTACACATAAACAAACTCCAACACTGGTTCAGAAGATGGAAACTTAAAGTAAATGAAACAAAATCAGTACATGTTACTTTCACTTTAAAACGTGACACTTGCCCACCTGTAATGATGAATGGAATACAGATACCCCAAGCAAATGATACAAAATATTTAGGCATTCATTTAGATAGGAAACTGAACTGGCGTAAGCATATATTCACCAAACGGAAACAGTTAGGACTAAAGTATAGGCAGATGTACTGGTTACTTGGTAGACAATCGCGGCTAGAACTGGAAAGTAAACTACTAATCTACAAGATGATACTTAAACCTATATGGACATACGGAATTCCGTTATGGGGAGCAGCCAGTAGCTCTAACATAGAGATTCTGCAACGCTTTCCAAACAAAGTGCTTCGAACTATAGTGAACGCGCCATGGTACGTGCCTAACGTAGTGATTCACAAAGATTTAAAAATTCAAACAGTGCGCGAAGTAATCAGAACTTTGAGCGTAAATTATAGTGATAGAATCCAAAATCATCCAAATGAACTTACAACCACATTGTTCGAAGAAGGATACCGAAGACTGAAAAGGTTTAAGCCGTCGGATCTACAACATAGGTTTAATTAATCAAATTTTAAGTAGTTACTGTTAACTTAAAATTATGCCAATAGAGAGTATTCACTGGAATATATCTCTTCATGTCATCTCACATGTACATAGACACTAAAATATTTAATACAAACAATGTATTCATTACTCATTAAATGTTGAGTAGATTGTACGAATATCGGAGATAATAAAAAAAAAATTTGTTTTGAAGGGGAAGCTGTCGCGCTGCATATTATACAATTTTCAAATGTAATCTCATAAGAGCATTAATTATTTCCGGAAATTTTTTGAGTGCGTCCCAACAACGTCGTATTAATTTGCCCGAGCGGGACGCGAGGGCAAATTAGGACGTTGTTGGAATGCACGAAAAATAATTTCCAGATATGAATTAATGCTCGAATGCAGATTCGGTAAGAAAATCGTAACGAATACAAACCCTAAAAAGAAGTAGTGTCTACCTAGAAAAAATTTCCAAGAAATTTTGTTGTTGTCTTGGTTATGGCTAGTGAACTAATTTTTCTATTGGTCATTAATGAGTGTCGTACGATTTTCTTAAAAATATTGCAGCACTGCCCGGATGCGAATTCTCAAAATTGTTAAGAAAACATGTTACGGTATAAATTCATCAAATCGACATAGGTCGTATTGATTGTTCAAAAACGGGTACAAACTACAGGGTTCGCCGGTTTTCCCTAGAAAACACAGATCTTAATGTGCTGGAGCAGATTTTGTTGCTCCGGTTACGCGCACTTAACTCAGTCGGGAAGGCGTGGTTCGAAGACTTAAATGAAAAACCGACGGGGTACTTACCCTAAGCTTGCTTAAAAGAATTGCCAAAAGGACGCCACTTGCTTTTAAAAAGGGGTTGCTTACGTGAATAAAGCAAGAACTTCACGAAGCTATGAGGAGGTCCTCGTCTCGCTGTCCAAGCATCCACCGAGTCTTCAGGAAGAACACCAAGAGTGGCCATACACAACGACTTACCTTGAGGCACACCCCTACTAAATAGTAACAAAAAAACACTAACACTAGCCCAGAGCTTGGGGCTTGCTTATCAAAAAGGCGTACTTTCAGCTTTACAATGCAAATTACACTCGGCCTTTGCCACACTGGATTAAATGATGACCCAGAAGGGGTCCAGAACTCAACAAATAATCAAATTGACTTTAATGGATTTATTAATTAGGGAATTAAAGTTTACACAAATCTTTACATTAATAAAAATCACCCGGAGGCGAATATAAGCTTAATAAAACGAAAAGACACATCCTATATGAACATAAAAGGGGATCCCAAACAAAGTTACCTTATTGTCTAAATATGTGGTTACACACCAGACAAAACGAAATAGCTTACAGGGGTGAAGCCCCTGGTTGGCAATAAACAAAACAAAACATGGGCTTACGTTTAAATAACGTGCGCAATCTTTACGAACTCTTGAAGAACACACACAATTATAGTCGCACATTAATTAGGCACAATTGGAGTAATACATAGCTCCTACCTGATAGCTGTAAGTACGTCGTTAGGTTCTGCTGTAAACTCGTCCTCGGCGGAAGCTTGGCAGGGCGTTGCAGAAGTGCAGAAAGGGCTGGAACCGGACCTGGCAGTGGCTTAACGCCGACCGGAACTCAAAAGGATGCGGGCCTCGCACTGGGATGAAATGGCACAACGAAATCGGAGTTTTCACAGATGCAACCAGAGCACTACGATGATGACACGCGGTGGGCCTCACTTCGATTACGATTTACTCAACGTTGGTAATTTAAAAATGCAGTATGCAAATGGTTTTTCCCCACAAAGGCACGGGAAACCGTTAATCACAAGCTTAGAGATGCCGTCTCAAATCGGGTCTGCAAATGATGCAAAAATCTTCCCCCTGGGAAGTAAAAACAAACTGAAGGAGACGAATCGGCTTACTTTTACCAACGCTGACTGAAATACGTTCACTCAACTGCCCACCGCGCGTGTTTTTCTTAATACTCCGCCGGAGTCAACAGTCGTTCCAAAGGTTTAAGCGGAACTCACTTAAAAATCCAACGCCACGTAAAGCACACAGAATCCCTTAACAAAGATTTTCCCCCGGTGTAACAATGCTTGTTACACCGGGGGGGGGGGGGGGGGCGAAAATTGCACACACTCAACTGCTCGAAGACTCGCTGCTAATTAATTCGAAGTTTAGAAGCGAAACCATAATTACCCCTCCGGGCCGGAATAATGCATCTCACTCTAACAGTGTTGCCAAACAAGGAAGCATTCCTGCGTAGGTTTTAAAGAAAGGCAAGAGGAGCTTTGAACAAGCGAGATGGACGTTGAAGCTTCTAGAAGAAATTTCTGCTGCCGCAACGAATCTCATGGTGTTGAATTACAAGGCCAGCTTTTACGAACTTCGGGCGTTGAAGTCAATAACAGGAAATTTCCAAGGGTAGCATAATGCGCTATTGCCAAAACAAATGTAATCCCAGAGCCTAATTTCTTCGTGCGTGGAACAAGGGTTGTTCAGAATAGATTTGATGCATACGAATTTGAAGAAGTGGTGATTACAACGACGCCGGGCAGTCGCGAAACATGACGCAATTGGTATATGAAAGGGGGAATATTTATCAAGAAAGGAATTCCAATATCTGTTTGTTTTTAAGTTCTGAGTTTAACTGTGCTATAAATACCCCGGGTAACCCCCAAGATTATAAAACGAACAAAGCGACTCGGACGCGACATGAATTGTTTACAAGAAATTTTCACGCATCACGGGGCTCTAGCATAAGCCCAAGTGAATTTGAATTACGACGCCGCGTTAACAGGGCCGGTCTTAAAGCAGGGCCGGCTTGTGAAAGAAATTAACTCGACCAAGATTTTCAGATTAGCTGGAAATGCAATGCTCTTACAAACATAACATCATAAAATCTCGCTTTTATATTGTTAAGCTATTATAAGTATCTTAGAACAACTTGACGTTTCGAACTTCCCGCATTTTTTATTTTAAATGCCGACTTTTTCTGCTCTTTTAAGTTTATTATATTGGTAAATTTTATAAGATTTCAAATCCCTAGTGACATCTGTTTGGCTTCACCCGTCATTTACCTGTAGAATTCTGTGGATATGAAATTTTTTGCTTTATTGCCTCACTCGTATAATTTCCTTTTAAGTGTTTTCGATTGTTCGCCTAGAGAAGCCGACACAAGTAGCGTTTGGAATTAATGCAGCTGGCGCCTGTTTGTCCCTGTCTTACTAACAGCTTACGAACAAGCAACATCGATTAACTCCAAAAATGACCAAAAATACATTGGCGTGACCTATTAAGCATTAACATTCAACCCTCAATGATTGGCAAGTTGTAACGTGTAGTAAATAATTTTATATATTTATTGTTAATTAACTTTTACTATGGAAGGTTTAAAATCTTGCAAAATAAATCTCAATCTATTAGGAGATGAACAATTGAGAGCAGTGCTGGATTTATATAGAGGGCAATTGGGGCTATAACCCCAAGGCGCCATAGCTTATGGGGCGCCTGCGATATTTGCGAATAGTTAAAAAACTAAAGCTAAACAATATAAAATTGATAACAAAAAGAACGTAGCAAAAAATATCAATATAAAAATGCATCACAGAGCTGTATTTTAACGACCACGACGGTTATCGATACAATTTTTTTCTACAGCCGTGATTTTAAAGTGTTTCCAAGGGCCGTATGCAGAGTGCTTTATGTTGTCTATAAAACACGCCATTCCATTTAAAGCACGGAGTACTTTAAGAGTTTATAAAACCTTATTATTTGTGAAGATTAAAAGTACAGTTATTATATTGGACCGATTTGTATGCGGATTCCCGAGGGCCGGATTGGAGAGGGGCCGAGCCTCGAGGCCCCCCTTGGAGGGGGCGGAGCTACGAGGCCCCCCATGGGGAGGAGCGGAGCCCCGAACGCTCCCTTGGGGAGATGCGGAGTCCCGAGGGCCCTTTTGGAGAGGGGCGAAGCCCCGAGGGCCCCCTTAAAGAGGGGCGGAGCCCCAAGAGCAGCCTTGGAGAGGGGCGGAGCCCCGAGGGCCCCCTTGGAGAGGGGCCGAGCCCTGAGAGCCCCCTTGGAGAGGGACCGAGCTCCGAGGGACCCCTTGGAGAGGGGCCGAGCCCCAAAGGCCCCCTTGGAGAGTAGCGGAGCCCCGAGGGCTCCCTTGGAGATAGGTGGAACCCCGAGAGCCGGTTTGGAGAGGGGCGAAGCCCCGAAGGCATTTTAGCTAACAAACTCCTCGGCTGTAGAAAAAATATTGAAGCCAACTCGTGTTTTACAGTTTAAAAATCTCGGTCGATCATAAAATTCTCGCTTCGCTCTAATTTTGACATGATCGATCTCGATTTTTAAACCCTCTGTAAAACACTAGTTGCCTTAATAGCTATAAATAGCCTTATAAGTACTGTGGAAACCCATGGCTCAACGCCGCGTTAGGAGAATAGTGTGTGGACGCTGACGTGTCTCGTCGTCTGGACAGCGAAGCCGGACAACTCGGCGCCGCCATCTCGGCGCCGCCGCTTCGGCGCCGCCAACTCGGCGCGGGGCCAGCTCGGCGCCGGGACAACTCGGCGCGGAGCCATCTCGGCGCCAGCCAACTCGGCGCGAGGCCGTCTCGGCGCCGAATTCAAATTTGCAAACTACATTGTGCACTACGTAAGAAAATTATTATCAAAAAATAATAAATAAAGTGATCGGGAAAAAGCTGTCATCAAATAAAAAAAATTTATTGAGAATTTCTTGGAAAATCAAACAAGGACGACCAGAGGCGGTTGTAAAGTGATTACAAATGAGCTAAGCAAAAGTTGTCACATGACTTCCGTTATAAGTAAAATTTTACGTTTTTTTTTAAATAATTACGAAGCATGCATTTACTAGTCAAGACAGAGACACATTTTACGAAAAAGGGGTTTCTGGCCTTGAGATTGTTCAGTCAGCTAAAACTGCCACACAATAATAAATCTCATTGAAATCTTGATTAAATTCCGAAAAATAGCACTTTTTGGATTTACACAATTTTGAAAAACGCCATTTTCTAAATAAAGTGCTTTTTATATGACAAATATTTCTTTAATGTTTATTTTCCAAATCAAAGATTTTATTTTTAATAATTTTTTTTGTTATGAAATAAAAAACTTTTTGAAAAATGTTTGTTTTTCCATAGCCGTCTTTGTTAAAAGTAAAATTCTTTGATATGGGACTTAAACATAAAAGATAATGTGAGAGATCAAAGTTGGCAGAGGATTTTGAAATTTGGTATAGGAACCGGGGCTATGACACAACGCCCACTGGTCACAAACCCCAACTCAGAATTTGGTCATAACGCCCAACTTCGATTCTGGTCACAACGCCCAACTTGGTCACAACGCCCAATTTTGATTTTGGTCACAACGCCCAACTTGGTCATAACGCCCAAAAGCGATATTGGTCACAACGCCCAACTTGGTCACAACGCCCACCGACGCCTGTTATAGGAGAGAGCTATCGACGCCACTTAAAGCACCGTTTTGGTCATAACGCCCAACTTGGATTTTGGTCACAACGCCCAACTTGGTCACAACGCCCAATTTCGATTTTGGTCACAACGCCCAACTTGGTCACAACGCCCAATTTCGATTTTGGTCACAACGCCCAACTTGGTCACAACGCCCAATTTCGATTTTGGTCACAACGCCCAACTTGGTCACAACGCCCAACTTTGATTCTGGTCACAACGCCCACTTTTGATTCTGGTCACAACGCCCAACTTGGTCATAACGTCCAAGTTTGATTTTGGTCACAACGCCCAACTTTGATTTTGGACATATCGCCCAGGAGGCACAGAAAGTAAGAAAAATGTGTATCTAAAATGAATAATAATAAATTAAACTTTTAAGATGAGGTAAGAGGTAGGAAAATTTTCAAGTTCCCGTAAGTAGTATTAATATTATTTATTTTTCATAATAATTCAGTGGCGTAATGCTTTGTCCAAAAAGTTTCTAAATTCGGATTATCTTTATATATATAATTCTTCTGTACGTGTGTATGTGACTGAACTCCTCCTAAACGGCTTGACCGATTTTGATGAATTTTTTTGTGTGTGTTTGAGTGGGTCCCTGGATGGTTTAGATTCACAATTGGACTCGGTAGGTGGCGCTGCAATCGGGTTCTAAGAATTTTTTTGTTATTTTTTGACGAATCTCTTTTTTTAATTTGTTAAAAGATTTCTCGCATATCAGAACATATAATCCCAAAATTTCACCCCCCCACCACCCCCCAAAAATTTTTAAAATGAAAAAAATCGAAAATTTGGAAATCGAAAAAAACTTTGCTGAACCTGCTAATAGCAGGCAAACCAACGTTCGGGCAGGACAACGTCTGTCGGGTCCCCAAATTTTCACCCCCCCCCCCCTCCCCCCGCCCCCAATATTTTTTAAAATGAAAATCTTTATATACAGGGTGTCTCAAAAAGAATGGGACACCGATTAGCCATAGATTCCTTACGTCATAATAAATCGATTAAACCTAATATACCTTATTACAAAGTCCCTTCACTAAGAAGTTATAGGGCCTTGAAGTTCAATTGTTTATTTTGTATTTTTTTGTTAATTTCCACAAATGTAGAGATATCGATTTGAATTTTGGTATACATACTTACTATTATATACTGCACTAATAGAAAAAATTTCATAAACTAGACTCGACTGTAAAGGGCACTTTACCTAACTTTCAAAACTTTTTTAGCTCTAACTTAGTTATCTGTAAATTTTTTTTAAATTTTAGGTTATTGTCTGAAAGAAAATTAAAATACACAAAAATAATGTACTCTCACTTCATAAGCGTAGGAGCAACCGTTTACCTTAAAATGCCTGTCAAAGGTTTTTGGTTGTTACTAACACATGTAATTATCAAGGAGGCATGATCACAAATACAATAGTCATCTAGTAAAAAACAATGATAAATCAATTAACGATATTAGTGACATAAGAATTTGTTCTCTTATGTTTAAGAAAATGCCGCTACATAACCAATTCTCCAATGCTGAAAGGTTCGTTATGTCGCAGCATTTTCGTAAGCACAAAAGACAAAAACCTGATGTCACCAACGTCATTAATTAATTTCTTGTTGTTGTTTACTAGATTAGAATCATTACCCATTGTTTTTGTGATCATGGCTACCTGATAATTGCACATATTAATGACAACCAAAAACATTTGATGGACATTTTACGGTAAACGGTTGCTTTTAGGCTTAAGAATTAAGAGCACATTATTTTTGTGCTTTTTAATTCTCTTTCAGATAATAATCTAAAATTTTAAAAAATGTTTCATGTAACGAAGTTAGAGCTAAAAAAAGTTTTGAAAGTTAGATAAAGTGCCCTTTACAGTCAAGTCTAGTTTATGAAATGTTTTCTATTAGTGTAGCATATAATAGTAAGTATGCATACCAAAATTCAAATCGATATCTCTACATTTGTGGAAATTAACAAAAAAATAAAAAATAAAAAATTGAACTTCAAGGCCCTATAACTTCTTACTGAAGGGACTTTGTACTAAGGTATATTAGGTTTAATCGATTTATTATGACGTAAGGAATCTATGGCTAATCGGTGTCCCATTCTTTTTGAGACACCCTGTATATAATTCTTCTGTACGTGTGTATATAACTGAACTCCTAAACGGCTGGACCGATTTTGATGAAATTTTGTGTGTGTGTTTGAGTGGGTCCCTGGATGGTTTAGATTCACAATTGGATCCGGTAGGTGGCGCTGCAATCGGGTTCTAGGTAGAGTCCCTGTATATAGTAAGATAACTATATACAGGGACTCTAGTTCTAGGATTTGTTTTTCAATTTTTTGACGAATTTTTTAATTTTTTTTAAGATTTCTCGCAAATCAGAACATATAACCCCAAAATTTCACCCCCTCCTCCACCCCCCAATATTTTTTAAAATAAAAAAAATCGAAAATTCGAATATCGAAAAAACGTTTGCTGAACCCGCTAATACCAGGCAAACCAACGTTCGGGCAGGACAACGTCTGTCGGGTCCGCTACCCCTTAGGGGGTGAAATGGGGTAAATAAGCCTAAACAATCGATATGGGTGTCGTTATTGAGGTCTTTTGGGACGTTGATTGCGAAAATGGCATTTACTCCAAGACGATGGACATGACATAAAATTAAAACTCTATAGTGGTGAAACGGGGTTTCAGAGACAAATTATTTTTGGGCAGAACAACGTTTGCCGGGCTAGCTAGTAACATATAAAGTTGTATTTTTTATATGGAACTCAGAGTTAGCTCTGGCATTATGAGAAAGAGGATTTTCTCCCATTTCAGTGACATATGTCGTATGGGATCGAATTATTAATTTTCACTACTTTATAGCAACAATTCACAATTTTTAATATTTCGTCATTTTCTAGTTGAAAACTTGTGCCATTTAGAATATACGTGATTAAACCAAGTTTTTGCGTTGTTTTAATAACACCGTTTGATTGACAGAATTAATCACGTATGATTGTTGCTTATAATATTATAGTGTCCTTCATATATTCATTTATCAGAACATTTTATTGTCCATTAAAACCTCTGCAGTTTCGCAAATTAAAAATGCATTTGCAAAAATGTAAATATCCTACTTCTATACAAAGGAGGTTCGAAAATATGAAAATGATTGAAGAAAAAAGTACTCTTATTTTTCAAAATACACAAAAATGTTAATTGGAAGTATTTGTTATAATATATCTATTAATAGTTATTTAACAAACAAGTATGTTAATGAGAACGATTAATAATCGAGACATTTTAATGCTTTGAATTGCTATTGATGTTTGGATCGCGTATTATTAATTTTTTTAAGATACTTGTGTCTTTGTTGACAGAAATATGAGATTTTTAGCATGAATTTCGAGCCACACAAATTTCAGATTAAGTGACCGAAACTCAAATTTGACAATACACTCTTATCGTATCCGTCAATAAATTAACTTTGAAGTATCGCGTTTAGTAATTCGCAGGGTAGTAGAAGAATAAGAAAAACCAGTGGAAATTGTTTTTTAGAGCAGGTGGCTGTGACTTTATATGTGACACCTACTTTTAATTCTAAGCAACTTTTTCAAATAACATTATTGTATATTTTGAATAATAAGGGCGCTTTATTCTTGAGCCATTATCATATTTTCGAACCTCCCCCGTATACGGAAGAAGATATTTAAATTTGGAGAAGTGCATTTTTAGTTTGAGAACGCGCAGCGTTTTTAAAGAGTGATTTTTTTGAAAAGTCAAAAATAAACTTTTCTTCCCTCTTTGTAACCCAACCATACAGTACGTCCCCGTACTGTATGATTCCACAAATTTATCATAAAAAGTATCCACCACCAATCTGTATAATATAACATATACTGCCCCTCATAAATTTGTAACACATGGATTTTTTTATCATCCATTTCTCAGAGTGTTTTTTATTCCTGATACAAGTTTCTACATCTTCTCAAACTAAAAATGCACTTGCCAAAATGTAAATATATTCGTATACAGGGGAGGTTCAAAAATATGAAAATGGTTCAAAAATAAAGTACGGTTATTTTTCAAAATAGACAAAAATGTTATTTAAAGAGGTTAAAAGAAAGCGTCAAACATAAAGTCACAGTTACTTGCTCCGAAAACATTTTTTTCTGGTTTCACCTATGTTTTTCTTACCACGCTGTGTATTACCAAATGAAATACTTCAAAGTTAACTTATCAAGGGATACGATAAACGAGTATTGTCAAATCTGAGTTTTCCCTCACTTAGCAACCAGGATATTACGTGATTCGAAATCAGTGCAAACAAATTTCATTTTTGTGTCAAATTTTTAAATAATTCGTTTCACTCTGACTATGCAGTGTACAGGGATAGCAAGTTGCTTAAAACTGAACACGAAGACGTCAATCATAATAAATCCGCCTTTTGTATTGCAATCGGCTTATTTGTTAATACTTTGTTGAAGTAAACCTTTTTTGTCGCTTCTGCGTCAATTTGAAAAGAGCAGCATACAGTATACCTGAGTGCGGTCTACAAGCGGCAACGCAGCAAGCGAAGTTTGCCTTTAAATAACATTGTCGTATGTTCTCTGTACTGCATAGTCAGAGTGAAACGAGCTCTAGAGAATCGTATATTAATGACCCTTATTAATGAATGATTTTTTTTATTAATAAACGATTTTAAAAATTTGTTTATGTTGGTGGAACTGCAAGTGTATGTCAAATTCTAGGTTAACAGGTTAGGTTTTGCGTCAGTTTTGACACAAACTGACTCAAAACTTAACCTGATAACCTCATATTTAACATAGACTTACAATGTCACCAACATAAACAGTGCCAACGTAAGAAAAAAATCACAACCATTTATGGTCACCCGGTACCATTAATGTCAAAACTTTAAGTGTCAAATTCTCTTCATGGAATAAAATTAGATTTTCTTCAAATTAATAATGTACGATCAACGGAAAAATATTGTAACTAACTCGTATGTTAATCGGCGATTAATAATATCTAGAATTAACGAGCTCGCTGGCTCTCGCGCATTAAAATGTCTCGATTATTAATCGCTCTCATTAACATACTTGTTTGTTAAATAACTATTAATAGATAGGTTATAACAAATACTTCCAATTAACATTTTTGTGTATTTTGAAAAATAAGATTACTTTTTTCTTCAATCATTTTCATATTTTCGAACCTCCTTCGTATAGAAGTAGAATATTTACATTTTTGCAAATGCATTTTTAATTTGAGAAACTGCAGAGGTTTTAATGGACAATAAAATGTTCTGATAAATGGATAAAGGACACTATAATATTATAAGTAACAATCAAACGTGATTAATTCTGTCAATCAAACGGTGGTATTGTAACAACGCAAAAACTTTGTTTAATCACGTATATTCTAAATGGCACAAGTTTTCAACTAGAAAACGACGAAATATTAAAAATTGTGAATTGTTGCTATAAAGTAGTGAAAATGAATAAATCGATCCCATACGACATATGTCTCATAATGCCACAGCTAACTATGAGTTCTATATAAAAAATACAACTTTATATGTTATAATCCGAATTTAGAAACTTTTTTGACAACGCATTACGCCACTGAATTATTATG
The DNA here is from genome assembly GCA_940337035.1 of Agriotes lineatus. Classification (NCBI taxonomy): domain Eukaryota; kingdom Metazoa; phylum Arthropoda; class Insecta; order Coleoptera; family Elateridae; genus Agriotes; species Agriotes lineatus. Next base: position 10,376,516 of record OW679200.1, read on the forward strand.
AAAAATATATAATATTAATACTACTTACGGGAACTTGAAAATGTTCCTACCTATTACCTCACCTTAAAAGTTTAATTTATTATTATTCATTTTACTTTCTGTGCCGCCTGGGCGATATGTCCAAAATCAAAGTTGGGCGTTGTGGCCAAAATCAAACTTGGGCGTTATGACCAAGTTGGGCGTTGTGACCAGAATCAAAAGTGGGCGTTGTGACCAGAATCCAAAGTGGGCGTTGTGACCAGAATCAAAGTTGGGCGTTGTGACCAAGTTGGGCGTTGTGACCAAAATCGAAATTGGGCGTTGTGACCAAGTTGGGCGTTGTGACCAAAATCGAAATTGGGCGTTGTGACCAAATTGGGCGTTGTGACCAAAATCAAAATTGGGCGTTGTGACCAAGTTGGGCGTTATGACCAAAATCGAAGTTGGGCGTTATGACCAAAACGGTGGTTTAAGTGGCGTCGACAGCTCTCTTCTATAACAGGCGTCGGTGGGCGTTGTGACCAAGTTGGGCGTTGTGACCAATATCGATTTTGGGCGTTATGACCAAGTTGGGCGTTGTGACCAAAATCAAAATTGGGCGTTGTGACCAAGTTGGGCGTTGTGACCAGAATCTAAGTTGGGCGTTATGACCAAATTCTGAGTTGGGGTTTGTGACCAGTGGGCGTTGTGTCCAGGCCCCAACCAGAGCCGTGGATACAAGAGCAGTTGGCAAACATCACAAAAAAAAATTAAAATAATATCTAAAATAACTGATTTAATGTTATTAAATGCTTCTAGCTTTGGCTGTCTAAATCTCTAAGACACATTACATATACCTATAGCTCACGCCGTTATCGAACTAATTTGTTAAGTGAAAGGTTCATGTCCAATATAAAGCTTACTACTTCTGTCAGGAGACCTCTAAATTTCATTAAAAATCCACCTTTTAGTGAGTAGGTACTACATTACGTGCACAACATAAATATTCAAATTACTCTACGTTCCTATTAGACAGGGTGTGTTTCTTCATTATCAAATGTCAGAAGCAATTAAATTAGTGCCAGTTTTACT
>OW679200.1:10377665-10561754 GCA_940337035.1 Agriotes lineatus
AAATGCATTCAGCCAGCTACAATAGATTAGTTCGTGGTTCTGTTCTGAAAGCGCAGGTGTTTCTCAATCAATTCAAAGGGGAGGTAGAAGTAGGTAACTATTATTTGTCGGGAACCACTGGATTATGAATTGTCGCTCAAGAGATGATTGGCATTTCCTAACCCAGAAGGGAGTGTTGCTTGAGTTGGTACCTATAGTTGCGGACTTACCTTGCCTCCACGTGTTAACGTTTCGCTTACAAGATCGCCTACATACAGTGCACAGGTAAATATATTGTTAAAATAAGGCTCCACGTTGAGACGCCTATAATTTTATGTTTATAATGAAATTTTAATCAATTTAATTGTCCTATTTATTTTTTTTATATTCCAAATTATTTTCTGCTAGCCCCAGTAGATACACTTGACAGGATATCAGAGTGGATTCTTTTTATCTAGATTGCTTATATTCTAAAATTTGAGGTTCCTATTTTTATTATGACAATTCAAAAACTTCTGTCAAATGATACGTCAAACTAGTTTTGAAAATTCAATTACAAATACTTCATCGTTACATGTTTCATAAGACAATATCAAATAGTAAGTACTTCCTTAATTAAAATTAATTAACTTTAATTTATATTTTCTTTCAGTTCTTATTTAATACCTAAATTCTTTTACCTTTTATTGAACTTAACACTCTCCTCTGCTAAAACCAATTCGTCCCACTCTGCAACTGGCCACACCACAACTGCTCCACTCAAAGCCAACGTTGAAGGCCTCAACCGACAACTAACTGCCAAAATGTCCGGAATCAAGATCCAAATCAACACAGGAACCTAGTTTGCCACAGGAATCAGCAAATACAGCTTCACCACAGTACAGATCCAAATAGACCCCAGTCGCAGCTACGTCACTTCAATGTTCAACCCAAATCACTCATTTAAAGTCTACTATAACCTAGCACCAAGGATCTTGACAAGAGACAAGCCATCAGATATCATTTAACCAGCCCCATAAATATGCTCACTCTGCTAATGATTTCCAAGCAATCTTCTTCCCTTGTAAATCGTTCCTTGTTATCCAATTCAATCGATGCAAATGTAAAATGTAATCTTACAATAAACTTAATCAGCATTTCTTTCCTTTTACTTACTTTTGTAAATTATAACTGTATTAGTTTGGTATTCTCACTACATTCTTTATCTTTTTCCATATTGTCTTCACATCTTCTATCCTTTCAACATTTCATTTTTTCATCCTTTTTACACCACACCAATTTTATTTCAAATTTTAACCATTTTATGCACCAAACATATTTTAAAAACTTTTTAAAGGGGTTTATTTCTTAATTTTAAGTTACAAAAGTCTGTTACATGATTTTCGTTTCAAACATTTTCTATAATCAATAAATAACATCTTAGCGATCTAGCTTATTTTTTCAGTCCATCACGGTATTAAAGCTTACTTATTTGATTAATACCTACTATATTCAACAGTATATTTCGGAAATGTATTTGTCATCAATTTCCAATTTCATTTCAGATATTACATTAAGTTAGAATACTACTGTTTTTCAATTAGCTTCATTTAATTAAATTATAAATTCTATTTTCTTTCTTTTCTAAATGCATCTTAATAATTTTAATATCCATTTTACATCTAAATTCATCTTTATAATTTTTAATTACCGTATCCTTTTAATCTTATTAATCTGATCTTTAGACCCCTGTACCAATACCATAACAATATTGTACTTGTAATAACGGATATTGAACACATAAGATCTCAAGGCAAAATATTTGAGAAAAATTGATGTTAAGGTGATGTCACAAGCTATACTGTATCATACCTATTAGACTGGTCACAATATAATTTGTCTATTAACAATATTAGAGGTCATCTACATATATAATAATGATATACAATTTACTTCTAATTATAGAGGTAGGTAAGCTCTAATTATTAGGAAAACATGCAGCAATTATAAGCTCTGTAGAAGCTATCCAAAAAGTATGTATTCCGCTGGGGTTTGAACTCCGCTGTATGTGCGTAGCGATCGTAACCGCATCGATGAGTCGTACTGCGCCATCCAGCCTTATTGAAATGTGTGCGGCGCGCGCCTCTATTTAACCGAACGGTCTTATTGTTGAAACGTTTCGACTCTTATGTGACATTATCCTGTATCTGTTGAGTCTTATTTTCGGCAAGTGTAAAGCCTGACCTATGTGAAAATGATTACTTCCATCTATTTCAAAGTTAAGGCAAGAATAAACAAAACTTATTTTTTTTTGAGGTGCTTACCCTGTATATATTTGTCTGAAATTTTCTCGGTTTTATGCCAGGTAAACATATAATCTGCATTCAAAATATCGTCCAACAAATAGTTTTTGAGTTATACCGCCAACAGACAGACAGACGGATTTGAGAAAACCTGTTTTTCGTCATCTAGAGACCCTGAAACGTAAAGATCTGAAGAAATCTCGGAAGGTGATTTTTTCGAGATTACAATACCTTCGTCTTTTAGACGAGGAAAGTAAAAAGACAAAAGATATTTAACTTAATGTGCCACAATAACAACTTGAAGGTAACGCGAGTATTTTGTTTTAAACTTTATACTCTGCATATGTATGTATGAGGAAAGTTGTACTGCACTGCCGCCTACCTTCAATAAATGATAATAATAATAAAGTAGTGAAGTTCAGAGAGCTATAACACCTGAAGACACACCTAATAAAAAGGCAGGGCTTTCCCCAAACCTGATGGGCACAACTGACCCGCGAAGATGGTCACCGACTACAAAGATGCGGGCATTTGACCTGGGGTACGACTGATACAAGGAGATGGTCGGAACGACAGGGGCTAGGAAACCTAACCTGAGGCACAAGTAACCCACGTTGACCCACGGTCATGACGCAGCAAGGCCGAAAATGTGTTATAGGCGTATACGAAAATGCACTAGGCTCCTAAGCAGCCTTCTTGATTCGAGTCGAGTACGAAACTAAAGAGTTGAAGGAACCATTTTTTGGTCACCGTTAGACGTTTAACGTGGGGATGTTCAAGTTAAAAGCTTATAGGTTGAAATTATAGGCGTGCGCGCCAAAACCCCCGCAGTAGCTTAAAATGTTAGAATATTCTAAAGAACGTAAAGAACTTACGAAAAATGGGAACAAATGAAAAATGCTGTTGGGCAGCGATACCCCATCAACACTCGATACAGTAAGGTAAAAAAGGACGGATAAATAAGAATACAAATGGTAAGATGTTTCACAATTTCGAGCTGAAGTAAATCCCTTTATTAGTACCTCTTAATGAATTTAATAATTCATTATTGATTTGCCTGTAAACGTAATAGCTTTTCAAATACACTGTTTAAGCTATCGTCATTTAAGAGACTTGTTGATTATCATCTACAGCTTTACCCTGAAGTTAATCTTCTGTGCTGATATCTGTTATATAAACGATGGTTCTTAGATGTATGTAACAAATGAACTCAAGGATACTTATGCTTATGAAACATGCCTTCCTTAACCAATCTATCTGTTATTAAATAAATAATTACGCTTTGAATAAGAAAATCTAAAAAAAACACACAACTTAGCAGCTTTTCTACAGCATTGTGATACTCTTCTAGTCGTATGTCGTATTCAATGTAAAAAAAAATATAGGCATATTTTAATATTATGATAATCAAACGTTTGAATCCAAATTAAATACCTAGTCTTAATTTGATTACTATTATATTTCAAAGTTTGTAGTAGGTATAAGTAGTATAAGGGTTTAATATCAAATTAATAAAGTTAAAAGGATACAGTATTAAAATTACAAAGATGAATTTAAGTATGAAAAGCATATCAAAATTATTAAAATGTATTTGATAAAGAAAGGAAATAGAATTTAAAATTCAATTGAATGAAGCTATATAAGAAACAGTAAGATTTTAACAAAATTTAATTATTATCTGCAATGAAGTGGAGGATTAATGGCAAATACTTATTCGAGAAATACCATTCAACACAGTGGGTGTTAGACAAATATGATAAAGTTTCTATAGTCTGTTGGACTATAAAATATATACTAAACTAAATCACTACTAATGAGATATTTTTTATTTATCAGTATGTATAAATAATTTGGTACAAAAACATGTAATACATTTGTAAGCGATTAAAATTACGAAAATAAACCCTTTATAAAAGTTAAAAGCTGTTTGGTATATAAAAGGGTTGTGAATTAACTAAAATTGGCGTGGTAAAAATAAAAAAGTAAATGTTAAAAGATTAAAAGATGTGAAGGCGATATGGATGAAGAAAATGGATGTGGTGAGAATACAGTTATAATCTACAAAAACAAATTTCTGGAATGGGATGCCGAACTGAGTTTATTGTCAAATTACATTACATGATATAAATTGGATAACAGAGAATGGTTTCACTGGAAGTGGTTTACATCGAGATTGTTAGCAGAGTGAGCGTTTTTGCAACTAATGGAGTTCTAATTCGACAAGCTTGTCATTGAAGTGACATCTTGTAACTTGCATCTAGTCGAGGTTCGTGATACTAGGTCGACGGTGGCTTGAGGATTTTGGTAGGAAGACGTGGATGGCGTTTGCTGCTGACAGTACTACTGGAGAAAGTTGGTAGGTGCTTTGTCGTGTTTTGGCCAGGAAGTCTTTGCGGATCCAGGTGTTTTGGCGGAGTTTGTACTAGGATTTGTTTGGACGTTGGGAGATCTTTGTGAGATTGCTGGATGCATTTGGCTTGGTAAAGGAGGGTATCAAGGTCCATGCACAGGTGATAGAATACAGGTATTTAAATAAAAACGGAAAGAAAAAGATAGAAAGAGTGAAGTGAGGTAATTGTAAAGAGGGAAGTAGGTACTTACTATTTGATATTTTTTGAATGACAAGTAATGTAACGAGAAAGTATTTCTAATTGATTTTGCACTTGCATAATTCAAAGTTACAGGTGACAGACGTACAAATTATCATAAAATAAGAGAATCAAATTTCAGGAATAACAGCAGTCTAGATTAGGAGCGAATCCGATCTTATGTTTCAGTTAAGAGTAAATATGCTTCTACCGGAGTTAGCGATTTAATAATATTGATAATACATAATTATAAAAGGGCAAATAAGTTACTAAAAATGAATTTTAAAAGAGAAATGATTGAAAATAAACTAAAATATAGTAAAAAGTCAGATGTAATAGCTAAAGTATAATGATTATTGTTATAACATAAAACCATTTTAATATATAAAGATCATTATAACATAGTCAATTATAACATAGAATAGGCGCCACAACGAGCTCAAAGCTCGTCCAGCGGCAGCCAGCTGTCAGCATATAAGTCGGGACCCACCTGCCTTGCATTTCGTCTCATGTCGTCAGTTTCTATTGCATCCAAAGCGAACAATGTGTATCAACGTTACTGTATAATAATGTTGCATGTATATTAACTCCTATTTTGTGTATACGGGATTTAAGATTCATATGTTTGGAATATTTTAAGAGCCAATTTTGAGCGCATCTCCATATGAGTGTGCTAATAGCAATTTCAAATCAACAGTCCATACTATTTTCCTTAGCGGTATTTGCTCCTTGATGTTAAGCGTTTCAGGTAGTTTAAACGGTAATTGCATGCGGGTTTTCATTCCTTGCAGCTGGCCTGCCGAGTACTTTATGTATCTGTGTGTGTTTAATACAACCGTATTACGAGTAGGTTATATCCTGATTTCTTGTGAAAGAGAATGCAATGTACGTTTTCAGGAAAGTAAAGTAGCCCACTTCAGAGACAACAGAAACAAGGTAAACTGGATTTTAAACTTTTAACAGACCCATTTTCCTAAACCGTCAACACAGTTTTCCGTGATGAAATCTTATCATTACATTACTGGCTGATGACTTATCATGGTTGCGATTGGCCAATGATAAATCAGCTTTTCTCCTCATCTGTAACACCTTGACTTTCCTACACTTTTTTGCTAGTCCTAGGTCTCCAGTCTAATAACCTTATCGTCACTTTATTATCTGGTAGCCTAGCGACGTGATGAAATAAGGCTTGAAGCTTTTGCCTGTAATGTTTGTTTTCATATTTAAAAATATAAGCCAAGTTGTATTTTATATATTTTTTCTTGACTATTCAATTCACCTGTCATCTGTCAAAAAGTGACCAATGAAATTCCAGAATTTTGACTATTCTAGAATTACTATAGAAATTACGTAGTTTGTTGCTAGATTAGTGAAAACTAATTTGAAAAAGTAGTTTGGTTCATTGAATAGTCCCTCTAATGCCATTCTTAGTCAGAGTTAAGTACATTATTTTTGCGGTGGTATCACTACGCATGTCCATTGCGCTTAGGATTAGGACGAGTGCTAGCGCACCTAAGCGCAATGGACATTCGTGCTACCACAGCAAAAATATTCGACATAACTTTGACTACTCATGGTACTATAGGTGATTATTACATTTCAGCGGTGTATACTGGAATAATAAAAATACATAGTCCTCCTGTGCATACACCACTTAAATTTATGTGTGTGACGCAATAAATAGAACGTTCAAGCCTGCAGCGGGATGAGGGGAGCTTCAACTTAAGATGATTTCGGAAAAAGCGGGCATTAGGTGCAGAATCTTATCCCAGTTTCTAGTGCGACGCCGACGGCGATGTAAATTTCGTCATACAAAAAGCGAAGTAAGTATAAGCCTCTTCAAGAGCTTCGCATGTTTGATGAAGCAGGCGTCTTTTTCAGCGTGTACAAAAAAAGGATGCGAATTACGACATCCCAAGTGTGAATTTTGCGACGTTCGAGTATTTTGTGATACCATTCGACAGCCCACTTTCTATGTATGGCAATCTACATACACCATTATGCGGTCTTAATGCACGCGAAAATGAACAGGACTCAAATAAGTATTGGCTTCGGTCGATTTTAATGTCACATTTTTGAAGACATTCATTTTGCTTGCGGTTTAAAGACAGTTTTAGCACTATTTAGTAAATGCTTTAAAACGTACTTGCGAGTAGCCCTAAGCTATATCTGCACATAGCATTTTTGATAATTTAATCCTATTCTTCTATGTATTTATATTTGTATTTTAAAGTAACTGGATTGTGATACAAAATTGTTCTTTTCTTGCGCGTTGTTTGTTAGTTTCAGCTTGAGTACACTATACAGAAGGAACGAGCGGCTCGTTTTCGGCAAATATTCGTAATCACGACTGGAGTATAATAGCATATTATATATGTTTTATCGGACTTTTTCCACTGTCTTGGGTGTTTATTACACGACGTTTCGGGAGTTTTTGAACTACTGCCGTCCTCAGGTGTTCCTGGTTAGTCCTGAGGACTTTTCACGACACTATATTATATTATATATAACTCCCTCTATGGCGCATGCAAGTGCATGATTTATACACGAGATGTAGTTTGTAGCCCAAGAGCAAAGTCCAAGGGCTCTACAAAGCATCAATGGGAAAAAGCATTTACGCCCGAAGTGTATATACTATTTTTGCGCGACCCAACAATTTCAATTGAAAAAATCTGATTTTTTAAATTATTTTTAACTGTCAACATGACATTTTTATTTTACGAACACAAAAATCATATCAGTTCTGATGGATGGCAGAAGCAAAAATAAACAAAAATATACCTGACAACTGATAAACAAGAGTAGCCATATTGTTTTTTTTTGTGAATATCGAGAAATTGTGCTCTTATTTTCCAAGATTTCTAATAAATATTGGAAAAATGTGTGATAATTATTGAAGAAGCTTCTGCAAAAATATTCTGTTCAACAGATGAACTGGACAATTTGCATATATTGGTGCAATTTTTAAAAATATTTTCCAGAAGGACAGTCATGGCATTTTTGGTAACCTTTCAGGATTGTGTCACTTTAAAAAGCATTTCTTTTCATAATTTGGTTTAAATAAAACTAATAAACTATTATCATTTGAAAATTTTAATTTTACCAAATGTTGATAGCACATTGCATACAAAGTACGCCAAATCGTTGCCAAACATTTTTAAACGTTCCGAGAAGACTCAAAGAACTATTAATTTCCTTTTTTTGTTCTTCCTGTTATTTTGTCAAATATAGATTTTTTAAAATTTTATTATTTTTTTTTATTAATATGATTTTGTTAATTTTTCAGTTGATATTTGAGGATAGTGCAACTAGATATGCTTCATATGAGAATACTATAAACAAAAACTTTTATAGATATACAAGGTGTATCAAAAATGTCTGCCAAAATTTCTAGGACGTATAGTTGTACATCAAAAAATAAGTGTAGTTTATTCTACAAAACTATTTCCGAAAATGCACTCCCAAGGAGCGACAGCTCCTAGAAGACTCTCAAAAATGTTTTTTTGGCATTTTCTTGAAAACTATTACAGGTAACTTAATGAAATTTGGCACAGGGGCGTAGTTTTTTATGAGAACTATTACTAAATTGTTAGAATCTTCATATTTTATTCAGGGGCGTAACTTACAAGGAGGCTGGAATGGTTCAATTACCATATCTTTTTTGTGCGTAGTTTTATCTAATACATTTAAAAATCTCAAAGCTTGATTTATCTTACATAAAAAAGGTATTCTTGTTAAAATGTTTTAAAGTCGACCGTTTTCGTGTATTTTACAGTTTCTCAAGATTTTGAAATAACTTGTCCAAAATGCCTTCGAAAATCTTTTGAGTAGGGTAGATATGACATTGTTTGACAGATTTTAAAACCTAATTTTGAAAAATAAAACTGCATAAAAAGAAAACGTAAAATGAGGTTTGATAATCAAGTGTAATAATATTTAAACAACATAAAATAAAACAAATTTAGGATTATTTATAAACGAAAAAAACTTAATAACACTTATGCACTACAATAAAATTAATAAATCACAACAGATTCTCAAAATGTCCCCCGTTCTTTTGAATACATAAATTTATTCTTTTGTTTAAATTGAACGTTAGATTATTTAACATTTCACGATTATTTTGAAGAAGTATACATTCATTATTTTGTCTCTTAAATCCTCGACCATGTTAATTTCATTTTCATACATTCTTGCTTTAAGATATCCCCAAATACTGAAGTCGAGTGGATTCATGTTGGGAAACCTGGCTGTGAATTGGTGCATCTGCACCACGCCCGATCCATTTGTTAATTAAAATTAATATTTAACCACTGTCGCACTCTTCTACTAAAATGTGGGGGTGCACCATCATGCATAAAGAACATGTCCCTTCTAAGATTTAAGGGTACATTTTCCAATATTTGAAATAGAACATTTTCTAAGAAAACGGAATGCATATCTCCAGGAAACATGTGAAACCCTATTAATTCATTTTCTAAAGTAGCTGCCCAAACACTTAATTTTAAAATCATGTTGATAGTGAGACACTATAGTAACTCTTGGATTTTCTTCAGCGCAGAAATGCGAGTTATGATAATTAAAAACGCCCGCCCTTGTAAACATTGCTTCGTCCGTAAATAAGAGTTTATTGAAAAAATTTGGATCAATAGCTTCCCGTTCAAGCAGCAATTCACAAAAGTCGACTCTTGATGGCCTATTCTCTGGTAGTAGGTAAATGTTGCACTTGCCTAAAGTGGTAAAGATGCAGTTGCTGTTCTTTTAAAATTCTAAACGCACTCGTATGGGAAATATTAGTTCTTGATGCTAATATGCGTAAACTAATTGTAGACTCATGAAACCCGGATTCCAAAACTTGTTCCTCAACTTCTACCGTTCGTGCACATCTAGGACGCCCTCCAGCTGCGGTCGTTATTTTAAGGGAACCATTTTCTCGTAATCTCTGCTCTATTGCCAAAAAGGTTCTTCGATTCGGTACAAATTTTGGCAGACCGTTTTGAAACACTTTGTATATTGTGACATAATGTGACAAATGCAATTTTTATGGGTGGTCCAGTTCATTTGTTGAGCAGATAGTTGTGGATTTATTGCCACAAAAATTCCAAAAAGTTTACGAAAAGTGCTACCACAAAATTTGTGATTGGTGCCTAGTAAAACAAGTAGATGAAATACATAGTGAGAGTGTGCTCCTGGTTTATTTTTCCGAAAAAGCGAAACACTTGAAGGTTTCCACACGGTGGTCACATTATTCTATGATAAAAGCTAGCCTTGGGGCCAACAATAACGTCGACATCAGCAAGTATTCAATATTATTAGCATATCTTAAAATCCAAAATGTTGAATACCAGGCGAAAAAATTTAAAAACCTTACTAAAGAGCAAATTGTTCGATTCCTAACAGAAGCTCTCTATGAAATGTGTTTAATGGCAAAGGTAAATTTTAAAAAAATGCGTATTTCAAATGTCAAATAAATTCTTATTATTTCATGTAGCAATAATTATGAGCATTGCTGCGACCTTAAGATCGGATGAACTGGTAAAATTGACGATAGATGATGTCCAGGATTTGTGATCAACCATTTGGTTTCTGTAAACAATACCAAAAATCATGTAAATAGAACATTTACAATAGCTTCCAAAGAAAACTATGCGATTGATTTTGTTGCCAGTTGTAAAAACTACATGGTTCTGTGGAAAGAAAAAACAGAGCATAGACGTTTTTTGTCGGTTATAGGAATTACAAATGTTCCACACAGCCCGTATTCAAAAACGTTTTTGGGCATTTGCCTAGGCAAATAGCTTCATACCTCAAATTACCCGATTCATCCTCTTACACTGGTCACTGCTATTGGTGCTCATCGACATTCTTGGTAGCCGATGCAGGTATAAATATTAGCGTTTAAAAACGTCACGGTGGGTGGAAACCCACCACTGTCCCAGAGGGGTACGTTGACTATTAAGAAGATGATTTCCCAGAAAATTCCTATGGGAAAACATTTGGAAAAGGCAAATTGACCGTCAACTTCCAGCTCCCTAAATCAAGTGGATATTTGTGTGCTAATTAATAATACTGATCGATTAAAATCTTTGTTTACTATTAGTGGCGGTAGTAATATTAATTAAATATGAACCACAAAACTCATAGGTTGAGTTGGCTCTACTTTTTTCAACAAGGGAGTAAACGAGCCACTTTCCTCTTTCCAATTAGGGTGTAAAATTCCTCATTATATATAGATCGTGCAAAACGAGAGTGGCATGTATAGTTATGTATAGTTATCTGGGCAAACAAGACAAATAATTATCTAAATATTAAGGCATACGAGACGTCTTGTTCGCTTATAAAGTACCATGTGAGGGCTAAACTTCAAGTGCTGTGACAGCCAGCCCATCTCCACTTCCGCTCCGTTCTTCTTTTTGTGACATCTGCTACTTTTGTGTGTTTGCGAATCTATTTATTAGTTTTACGATCTATTAATGTTAAACAGTTTTCTCTCATTACTCTTGGTCTTGTGTTTAGCATCTAAAATGTTATACCTGGATCTGTGGTTTTCTAGGTTTGGCCGATTTTCTTTCTTATATGATAAAATGTTTGTAATTTTTTTCTTCGTGAAGGCATTTAATTGGAAATACCGCAACGTTTTCTTTAGGTGTTTACATTTTTACATTTCTATTGTTTGTATTTGTTTAAGTGTATATTGCATTTCGTCTATGTCGATGTGAGATACGAGGGGTCGTTTTTATATTCTCGAACTAAGCATAAAATTAAACTGGTATTTTACCGAAAATAAAATGTTTTTCAACATAGTTTCATTGCTTAAGGATGCAAGTATTAAAACATTTTAATAACAACTTCAAACTAAAAATAATCTTTTGATTTTGTGATTAAATGGCATTCTACAACTGCTGTAAGTTCGGTATCGTCTACAAATATATTTCTTCTGAGGTCTTTTTTAAATTCCATAAAAAAGTAATCAGACGAAGTTGGAGCTGCACTGTAAAGAGTATGGTCTAATTTACTAAAGCCGCACTACCGTATGGCCGAGTAAGGCAAAAATATTCGATTTACTCATTTCGCCGTTTTAGTATGACTCTTCACCAAATTGGCATGCGAGGTTCGAAGACATATGTAATTTGAAAAAGTTAAATAAAGTACATGTAGCTCAAGAAGGTACCTAGTCTGAGAATATAAAAACATCCCCTCGTATTTATATCTTCAAAATTTACGTGTAATACATTTCAAATTCTTCTTTTCTCTGATCGGTCCTCGGCTCTCGTTTCATATAATTGTTTGTAGAAGATTTCTACTTCTTTTCTAATCTCAGTTCTCTTCGCATCTCCTTTTGTATTTTACTTCATTGCGTTTTTTCTCGGTGCAAATCTCTTTGTTACGGTAAAAAACTGTTTTTACGACCCTCAGGGTACAAGAGTGCCACCAAACTTATCACGTCCGGGAAACGTCACCACTTGCCCTAGGATTCACGAGAACAGACTAATAGCCACGGTTGAATACGCTCAGGAAGATGGGCGTGATCCTATGAACGCTATGCCGTAGGGACAAGCGTGACGACACATACAGGGTGTTACAAAATAATAGGGCGCCACGGGATTTAGAATTTGAGCCCGCGTCTGGCAGAAACCCGAAAGCTAAACGAGGTAGGGTATGAGTGTAGCCTTGGAACTTCCTGGAACCGGCAGCTGGAGCGTTCGGACATACCTTGACACTCACACATTCGTCCAGGATCCGCTTTACACCAATTATACGTCAATCACCAATCAGGCGACGACACTACAGATTGCTTAAACTGAAACTCAGCATGCAACATAAAGGAAATACAGCGGAAGCGTTTGACAAATAGGTCTATTGTTCTTCAGGCACATACGGTACACAGAGAAGGTACACACACATTAGTTAATTCGCATTGCGTAACGAAAAAGAGGGGGTGCTAAAAACAACCATTAGCTAGTACACAAATATGATAAACCGACATTAGTTAGTACGCAAATGTGATGCGATTGCATATGGCATTGTACATTCAGAATCTATTCGCACTACATAATGAAAAATCTAGTGTGATACACTCACACAACTTCCTTTTACAGTGATCTTATAATTAGCCAAAAATTTGATTTTTAATTTTGAAGCATTTGTCAAAAATTTTCAAAAATTACAAATTCTACAGAAACGGCACAAAATAGAGCGTTAGTTAAAGAGACAAATTTTCTCTAAAATTCTAAGCTGAATTTAAAAATGTAACAATATACCGGGTGTTCTATTTAAAATAGGAGTTAATAAAAAAATAGGATAAAACACATTTTAGATGTATTCAACTGGAAAATCACCTGTCACATCAACGCACATTAAAAATGTAATAAAAATGTAAAGTTTGAAAAAAATCGGCAGAGCCGTTTTTGATAAAATCGAACTATAATATTACAAGAGTAAACACCTACTTCCGGTTATGCGATTTTCTTCAAAAGCTTGCTGTCTCATCTACATAGCACATAAAACTTATATATGAAGTTTCAACGCCATACCTCTTTTCGGTTTTGAAATATTCTGTTCACAGACAGACTGACAGACAGACACACAGACCAATGAACCAAAACATGTTTTCTGGGTTCAGGGGACTCTAAAACGTAAAGATCTATTGAAAACTTAAGTTCGAATTTTTGGGGTGAATCCAATAATTTATCGTAAAAATTCAGGATCTGGTTCATACTCACAATGAGGTGATTCAGTAAATTAAACACAGTCTTCCTCATAACAATTAACATATATTTTTTACATACGCTACATGTTTCGGTTTATCTGTTAAACCATCTTCAGGCTAATGTCAAAATTGTAAGTAGAAACAGACATTAGTTAGCACGCAAATATGATGCGTTTGCATATGGCATTGTACAACGCACACTTTTGATTAGCGCGGAATGCTTACGTGTAGTACAATACCTTCACTTAACTTCACTTGTGGCGGTCGAAGGTAGTCCAGCTTGGAGTTCGGCGGTTGTCCCAAAACTGTGAAACGGGGCAAGGGGGCCCAAAGAGCTAGAAGCGTAGGCATTGATAATGAAGTCCCACAGTTTCCTAACCAGAAGCCAGATTGCGACCAGAATAATTGACAAATCTCGCACGTAAAATTTCACTAGGGGTAAACGCTCTCAATTTGATCCCACATACACATAGGTGATTATACTAGCACGACGGCGCATTCGACAAAACAGAAAAGCGCCTGGCAATTCGACGGGAACAAACACTGCTGCCACCAACCGACTCGCTTCAAGTCCTAGAACACACAATCAAAAATCGGGAAAAACATCTTTGCAAACGTCTAGCGGACGCCACCCCAAAGGGGCGACGCCGCTGGCCACGGACCTCAAAAATTCAACTGATACCTTCTCGTGCCTGATGCCAACTGACTTTTTAAAACCACCCAGACAGCCTCGAAAATGCAGTCAGACAACGCGATCGATAATACAGTGGGGCAGGAGAGCTGTAGCTTTCTCTCTCGCACCCATAGCCTTGCGTTTTAAATTCATGAAAGAAAACACACCTGAAAGCAGGTTTACGACTGCCGCGAGGCTAGAAATAAACACGTGTGCGGCGAGACAGACCGAAGTGATAACACAGCTGCATAACGCTATAATGCCAAGGCCTGCATAAAATTCGAGATGCTTAACTTAACAAGCGGAATAATATGAAAAACCCATATACAAGCGCAGTCGTAATTTAGAAAAATACTCTAATTAACCGTACATTCGTACACTTTAAAAATGTCCTGACATCTTTACAGAATTGTGGTACCTATTCATATTATTCTTAAATCTCCTCCCAACTTACTCATATTTGTATCTTCGTTTATTTCTTCTCATCTATCTTCTAATCAATTTTAATACAGATTACTGTATTATGTTTCTTTATGTAAATTAATATAGTAACTTAATTAATTAACGCGTGGGTTGATAAAGACTACATTAAAAATATTTCCATATTTTTTTGTTAACATGCATTAATTTCTACAGTACTATTTTAATAGTACGTATACTTTGGTTGTCTACAATAAAAAATATAAGAGTATTCATCCAATATAATTATAATGAGTAATTATTTAAAATACCACATTTATTTAAATCGAATTGCTTTTACCAATACGTAGTTTTCTAGAGTGAATATGTTGATAACCAATCTAATGGCATTACAATGCAAATGCCCATGATTATCTATGTCACGTACCATTAATAATTCAACATTTATTTATGTAGGGATAAATACTTACATGCAATTAAAAATTCCAAACGAACGTTGACGTTAATTTGTTCTTTTTAAATAATGTAGGTATCGTATCCTTACACTGAACAATTAAATGGGGGCTTCTGATATTCACTTTTGTATTATTATTTATACTACGATAATGCAACTGACAGCACAATTCTTTCATTATTTAATAAAGCATTTTAAAATACAATATCGTCATCCAACGAATCTAGAATCAAACCGATCGGGCATAATAGTTTTTGCGTCTGCTTGCCAGCTAGATCCTTTGTGCTAAATTTATGAACTCCCTATCGAATTGGTTGGCCTGAAAACCCAAATCGATGCATAAAACTCCAGCAGCTCCGAAAGCTCACATTTTGAGTGCAGATGCATCGCCCCAATATCACCTGCCAAAATTTTCTTGGCATTTTTCCACACTTACCCAAATGTTTTCGCGAGTTTGTTCTCCGCACAACAGCACCATTGTCTGATCAAACAACAAGAGCCGTATGATAGAAGTGCTCGCAACTGCATACCCTGTTCATCATAATACGAATCGCTGCAATCCAAAACCCGACCTCCAAATCCACCCCGAGTAAGCTCCACGAACGCTGGCTGAGCAAAACATGAAAATATGTAAATCTAAGCTGCTGGAATCGTAACGTTTCCGCTAAGCATATGCTCGACCATTTCCAACACGCATGATCTCCTGGCAGCTTAAATAAAATGTGATCGGAATGGAAAGCCTCTCATTAGAAATTTTATTATCCAGATTCGCGGATGCGAGTCCACTCGAATGGAAGCCTGAATGTGGGTTTGCATCTTGAGAAAATGTCAACTTCGATGTTTACACAGAGTTCGAAGAACTCGAAACTAACAAAATTGCCCTGGAAATAGAACTCGCGCGAGATTTATCCGCATCGCCTTATTCAATTGGTCTGAAACCGCTTTCAGCAAAGCTTCTTACAGATTTTCTAATCTCGTATATTTGCTTAAATGGTTTTAAATGCATTGGGATATAAAATTCGTGAATGGAACATCAGTAGGCATTTACAGACGCTGACTTATTAAAAAAATAATATTCTTAAAACGTTTTTTTGCAATCGTTAAATTGTAATTTCTAAATTGAGAATAGGCAACCACATTTGTTTAAATTGTCAACTTTATTTTGTTGTAAAATACATTTTAACTGAACTCTTCGAGTAACATTTTGTGAGGATTGGAATTTTTGGAGATCTAAGCAAATCATGGTCTTACATGATTTTGGAAAAATGGTTATCAATTCCTGAGCTTGGTGGACATCGGTAGTCTTACTTAGAAATTGTAAATATATAAAATGGAATTTTTAGAGTAATTAAAATATAAATTGCTTCGCCAGTCGTGATAGTTGAAAAAGGAATAGGGTTTTTACCATATTTTCTTTCCATGTTGTAAAACGAAATTATTTCTGTAGATTGTCATGTATGGGCATGTCAATAAAAAAGGATCTAACTTTAATTTGATGGTAGTACCATGTAAGTGGTTTTGTTGTTCTCGTCAATTATTTTTCTAACTTTAGCAATGGTGAAACCTGTTACAACTATTAAAAGACACCATTTTCGTTTCAGATGCTGAATTCTTTTCGCAATTAAATGATGGATCTCCAATCCCTTATTACACATTAACTTACCTCTCACGTGCGTCTTCCAGTTTCCAATGACATCGCCAAATTTCTGAAAAAAGAAAATTTATATAATTCAGCACTCGTTAAAGGAAGTCTTGAAAGCTATTATTATTTTAGTAGTGGCTCACTGGTAGATCCCCTGGTTCTGAACTAGAAAACTGAGTTAGATTCCCAGCTACGCCAATGACCAAAAAATTTAATGTCCCTCCCCAGACCCGTGTTGAAAAGTATAACTTACTGATTTAGACAAAGTAAATTAAATGTAACAATTTTAACTCACTTGAAAAATAAATAAATTGATATACCTATTATGACAATAAAGAACTTTACATCAAAATGTGGTAGATATGATTACGGGTTTAGTAACTCCACAAGTATAATATATTGTTTTTAATAGTACTTTATGTAACTAGTCCTCAAAGCAAGGCTTTAGGGGACGAGTCCGTAATATGAAGATGAGTCCTCTAAAGCCATTTGAGGACGTGTTGCATACAACGTTTTTTTGTATTAGCTCTCCAAACATTATAATATGAAGTTTCAATTACCATTAACGCGGCATTATATTACGAGGCCGCGCGAAAATGTATTTTTCGCTCCCCAAATTGGTTACTTTGGAAACTGTCTAGGATCCTCAAAATGGCCATTTAGAGGCCTTGTACTTAAAGTCGTCATGGCAACTAATGTTTGAGTCCGCTAAAATGTTGCCATGACGACTTTAAGTACAAAGCCTCTAAATGGCCATTTTGAGGATCCTAGACAGTTTCCAAAGTAACCAGTTTGGGGAGCGAATACAAAAAAAAACGTTTTCGTTGTTTATATAATGCAGTATTAATTATAGAGACTAAAAAGGAGTTTATTTTCGATAGAGAAAAAATTCAACACCTTGTATACAAATTTTTTTAAAGTGTGGTAGTGATAGTAATCTGCTACATACAAAATTTAATATATGTTCTGTTTCAATAACCCACTTGTTGCTATACCAAGAATAATAAATGTTGAACTACTCTCGTAGGAACAGAAAAATTCGTGATGGAATGTGTAACCGAAAAGTTCAGCTTATAACAATAAATAAATTACAAACAGCATAAAAAGTTCGTCCGTGGGTGTGTCTACCTTTGCGTGTGGTATTAAAAATAAATATAGCAGCTGTAGCGTCAATACGTTAGACTGCCGTTAATCTAATCCCATTTACAGAACAATCAATTACCTTTTGAAATGGCAAAACGTATAAAGCCGCCGCTCTGCAAAAGCTCAATGAATTGGAAATAAAGCATCTGCATATCTAAATTAAACGATCGAGCCGATCGAAATAAAACACGCCATAAACCTGATAATCTATATAAAACTGAAGACCTCATAAACTGTTTACGTCTAATATTAAATTTTACTCGACATGTTATACTGCTTTGTAATAAAGATTATAATGCAATTACTAATAAACATATTTATTACGATCAAGGTACATTAAAAATGTTTAATGATGAAACGTGTGTAGGATAGAATATACAAAGTATTTTAATAAAAATTGCAGCAAGGTATAGATTTTAAAGGGCTACTGAATGGAAACACAATTAATGAGAAAGCAATTTATCAAAACACATGTTTACTTTGATATGAACCGGTTAACAGAAAACGAAGTAATTTTCCATCGCCAAGCAGGCAGCGAACAAATTACAAAAACATCTGTTTACCAGTAAATCGCCCCGATCCTACAAGAATTTAAAAGAAAACCGTACAAAATAAAACAATAAATCGCGGCATGCTCGCTCAAAGGAGCACCAATTCTCAAGTGCAATAAAAGGGCCAACGGCTCTTTAAACCTCAATAAAATCCGGAAGCCGACAAAAACAGCGCCGCGGCAAAGGAAACTCCGAACGTGCGACCAAATTATTAATCCAAGTCCAATCACTAAAACGCTCTTAAAACAGAGTGCGCTCAATAAAAAAAAACCCACATTAGTATACCTGCCGATAGGAGGAATAAGCCGCCACCTGATAAAACAACGCCCAAGTCTCTAGCACACATACAAGTCGATTAAAAATAACTTTTCCATCAGCCAGCAAACATATCACCGCTCGTAATGCGGACGATGGTGGCAAGAAAACACTACAGAAATTTTGAAGTACACGGCGGCCCGGCGAAGACGTACTTTTCTAACGGTTAAATCAGGACACAAAGCCGCTTACATCCGGCTAAATATTACACATTAAATTATAATTAACGGAAGGAAGCACCCCAGGAAAGCGTGAATAGTCTCAAAATTCATAGAAAATTAGCGCGCAACCAATCGAAGCAAAATAACTTCTTGACATACGCAATAAGAGTAATGCTTAATTAAGTTTTACGCCGAACACGGAATTAAAAATTCCAAGTTCAACTAATCTTTACCAAAACCTAGCAAATTGGGTGTCGTTAGAATCGACATTTCAACGACTATTGATTGCGACTCAAATCAAGTCGATAATTGATCACGCCGCTCAATTAAACGCTATAATCCGAAATACATCAAAAATGGGCAAAACATCCCTTCTACTTCGACCAATGAGCTGCGAGATCGCGTTTGACAAAGGACTGGCTCCTTTAAATAGTCAGACGCTGGCAGTAGGAAATCACTCAACCCCGGAGAGTCCAACCAACAAGAAGCCTCTTCAGGACCATCCAGCCTTCCAGCAGCATCAACTCAACCCCGGAGAGTCCAACCAACAAGAAGCCTCTTCAGGACCATCCAGCCTTCCAGCAGCATCAACTCAATCCAGGAGAGCCGAACCAGCATCAACTCAACCCAGCTAGCAGCTCCAGCCTTCCAAGGATCTACCAGCCCCAGCCCTCTCCAGAGCCTATCACCTACGTGGACTTAGGGCCAATCCTCCGCATTGGACTCTGCTGCCTTCCGTCTTCGGAAAAAGTTGGGAACTCGAGCCACTTCCGCCATGGACACCCCCAGGTCTGATACGTAAGCCAGCCCGGAACCATTGGAGGTTTCCTCTCGCGCCCGCCGCCTGACATCGAGCCTTGTGTTCCAGAAAGCGCCGCCACGAGGAATTATTCGGCCCATCGCCCAAGACGCCCCCTGCCACCCCCTTGGCCCAGATCGCCCGCGCCCGGATCCAGGAGCTAAACCGGCCCCCTCCATACTGGGAGGGACGCTTGCCGTCAGGGAGCCCACGAACGCCGACAAGGGCGCTCACCCCGGATTTCGTTGGCTTCACGGACGAGAGCGATCCGGAGCTCGGCACCCCACAGAGGAGCCCGTTGGTGCAGCACCTGCGAGACGCACCTTTTGCCCGGCTGCGCCGCCCGCCGACCCCCCAGGCTCCCCGTCCACGGATCCTCAATTGGGACCTCGAGGTGCGACTGACGGACGCCGAGGAAGCCGAGCTCGAAGCCCTGTGGCAGGCTACCTGCCCAGATAGCAGCCCACGTCGCGGCCCCCGCTGGCGACGGACCACCCGTCCCCGGACTCCCCTAGCGGAAGCCCGACCCCGCGCCCGGCAACGCCCCGCTCCAGCCGCCGTCCCCGAGAGGCTTACTCGATCCGCCGACGTCCAAGGAGAACTTCCCAGCGCCCGCTACAAGCCGTGCCCCGGACTGCTTCCCGGAAGGACCGGACTGCGTCCAGGCCGCGTTCCCCGCCTCCGGCCAGTAGGAAAGGCCGCCCATCACCTCCCGCGCCCCCAGCGCCCGAGTCTAGATGACCCTTTGTGTATATATTTCTTTTCGTGTTTTTTTTGTATATATAATATTAAGTTTTGTTTGTATGTATCATAGTGGCCGTAGAAATAAAAGTATTAAAAGTTTACACCAATCAATTAGCAGCATCGACCAGGGTAACGCCTACACCCCTTCTTACGCGGACGCCATTGTGGAATCTACCACTGAGCTTAGACGTAGGCTTGTTAACTTTCCTCGTCACATTTGTGTTTCCGAAAAACAGGTTTTCTCAATTCCGTCTGTCTGTCTGTCTGTTGGCGGCATAACTCAAAAACTATTTCTTGGAGAAAGACAATATTTTGCATTCATATTATATGCCTATCTGACATGAAACCGAAAAAGTTTCGGAGAAAAGTATACAGGGTGAGCACTTTAAAAAATTAATTTTGTTTATTTTTGCTTTACCTGAGAAATAGACACAAGTAACAATTTGTACATAGCTCAGGCTTTGTCATTCGCGAAAATGAGAGCTAACAGATACAGGGTAAACATTACAAATTGAACAGCATAGTATGGTGCTTTATAATGCAGCAGCAACTCATCAACTTGTTTACTTCCCGCGTCTAAAAAATTAAATAATTTTTATTTGCAAAAGATAAAAGTAATAATTTGCACACAGCTCAAGCTGTATCATTTGTTAGAGACAGTCGAGAAAGCAAGCATTGTCTTCTACTTTTAGCGCACGCTATATATTCCCGCTTTTCCTGGCGTGTGCAAACTCGAGAGCGAGTAGGCTCGAAAGATCAAATTCACTCATTCCACTGTTAAAAGTGCGGTCTCGGCCGCAAGCGATTGCTATCAGATACTTTTTTATGCGAGCCCACCGAAGCATTCCCGCTACTGCAGCGTGGATTAACGTGACATGGTTTTCATGAGTCGTGCGACTGACGTGGTGAGAGCTAGTTGCCTTATATGTGATCATTCTTGTTCTGGTGTCCGCGATGAAGCCAGGCGGCTCCTTCCTTTGACGTATCAAAGCGGGCCTTTTTGGTTCACCTAACCGCTCGCGCGGATAATCTCACGGAAGGCGGTTGATTCCCTAAGCAAATTGGTTGTATCCCGGCATACCCTCGTCAATGTCCCGGGTACATTTTTATCTAAGTTACCGGGCTACGCCCGTTTCATTTAGTAAAATTTTAACACGCCCTGCCAACACGCAGCGCGCGTTGAAGTTCGTTATACAGTGCCATTTGCAGACGCTTATCATTTTGTGTAATAGCTAAGATGCACCCCCTTTTTCTGTAATTCACATTGTAATAATGTGCATTGCATGTCTAAAGAACAATAGATCCATTTGTTAACTGTTCCCGCTGTGTTTTCTTTATGGTACATGCTGTGTTTCAGTTTTTAAGTAATTGTAGTGTTGTCGCCCGATTGGTGACTTGTGTATGATTTGTGTCAAGTAGATTCTGGAAGAACTTTGTCAGCGTCAAGGTAAGTTCGAACACTCCAGCTGCCGTCTCCAGGGAGCGCCAAAGCTACAGACACACCAGCCTCGTTTGGCCGTTCGGGTTTCTGTCAGACGTGAGCCTCATTCCGAAACCCGTGGCGCCCTTTTATTTATCGACACCCTGTATATGTCGTCACGCTTGTCCCTACGGCGTCCTGTTTATTGAACTACGCCCATCTCCCTGAGCGTATTCAGCCGTGGCCAGTAGACGGTTCTCGAGAATTTTAGGGCAAGTGGTGACATTTCCCGGACGTGATAAGTCTTGTGGCACTCTCGTACCCCGAGGTGTCCTAAAAACCGTTTTATACCGTAACACATTGGCGAAAATAAGACCTAGCAGATACAGGGTATACATCAGACATGGGACAGAATAGCATGGTACTTTATAACGCAGCAGAACTCGTCCAACTCGAACACGTCCATAGCTCAGTTGTTCTAGCTGCGGACAAGACACTGGCTCGAAATATTCGTTCGGAGCTCAGGTTCAAATCCCAGCAGACTACACTTTTTTATTTGCAAAATTGATCACATTCAAGCGAATGAAGTTCCCTGTAAACCCCTTTACAGATTTTTTACTAAATGCAAACCTAACACAGGAACGCCTTTCCCAGCAGATCTGAAGATCTGTGTTAAATCAATTATGTTTCGATTAGTTTTTACAAACCTTTAAATGCCATTTTGGTAAATTGTGGTTCCATCAATTTTCTGCACATCATTTTAAAGAAGAGTAGAAATACTTCAAATTGGCCAGTAGATATTTTACCGTACAGCAGCAAATTACTAGGTTCTATAAAAAATCAATTTGACAGCACATCGAGGTGATATTTTAGAGCCGACTTTGTTTATATCGAGCTATCAAATAAATTTCGGGATGAATTTGTTGATATGCAGCTACAACAAACTAGATCTGACCTTTATTTGTACAATCGATATTGTACGTATATTAATATCAGCTTCACATTCGTAAATTCTTTATGAAGGTCGTGGTTCTAATTTCAACGGAAAACAGAATCGACAAACAAACCAGAAAAAGGAGTCATAATAGGGTCACAATACATCTAACCAACAAAAAGGAAAAGGGTACGAAGAAACTTTAGGTTAGATCAGGCTGCCAAAAACAAACGCTAAGTATTACAACACATAACATTAGATCAATGTCAAACAGTGAGAAATTCGCAAAACTCGAGGAAGAACTCAAGAAAATTAAGTGGGATGCTCTGAGATTTGGAGAAATCAGACAAAGCAAATCTGCCATCGCGAAATATGCTTTACCATATGTGAAATGAAGAAAATAGTCAAAAAGGAGTGGGATTTATAGTAAATGGAAAAATAACACCAACGTAAAGATCTGTAATAGTATCAATAGCAGAGTTTATTTGATCACTGAACTCTCGAAGAGGTCCACGCTAAAACGAATTCATGTCTATTCAAGTATATAAAGTCAAGGAGCGATAAAGAAGAAGTGGATATATTTCACGAAGATCTGACGACGGTAAATTAATCAAGAAACAAAAAGAAAGGAAAAATAAAATTAAAAAATTTGGTTAGGGTGAAAATAATTACAGGGGAATAACACTACTCACATGGAGCAAATGAACCTATATTATGTTATATACACCTTCTTTAAGAAAATGGCACAACGCAAGTAGACATAGACAACAGCAAACAAAGAAATATCCTGCGATGTGTAAAAGTGAGATCCAAGATAGCTTTTAAAGGAAAAATTCGAAAGAACTAAACAACTTCAACGGACACAAAGATAGTAAAAGAAAGAAATACAATGCACCAGAAGGATATTTAAAAAGTTTTTAAAAAGTCTCGAAACAAGCAGTAAAATAGTTACTGCAAACGCTACAAAACAGCGCTTAAAAGTAACTAAGAAATAACACACAAAATGGATGAATATTTGAAAACACGAAACAGCTGCCGCAAAGACGAAGAGAACACTTTATACAGTGAAAGCGGGAAACGGTTGAATATGTCGAAATAAACAAGGTGGTAATCGGAAAAAAAAGACAAGAGAATGATAGATCACTTAGAAGAGGAAATAACGACGAGAACCGTCGCAGAAAACAAAAATATGAAACTCTCGAAGCAGAAATCAGCAGACAGCACTAACAAAGTTCCAACGTCAAAAGAATAAAAACAAACCAAAAACGGTTCAAGTTA
This sequence comes from Agriotes lineatus, assembly GCA_940337035.1. NCBI lineage: Eukaryota > Metazoa > Arthropoda > Insecta > Coleoptera > Elateridae > Agriotes > Agriotes lineatus. Next base: position 10,401,759 of record OW679200.1, read on the forward strand.
CAGAAGAATTTTACAAAGATCTGTATAAATCAATATAAAAAAATCAATAAAAAAATAAAAAATAATAAAACACTCAGAAAGGACGACATTTATGCAAAAATTCTTAAGAATGTGGTAAAGAAAACAACAAACATAGTGACAATTCTTCTAAATAATAACTTAGGAGAGATTCGTACAGACTAGAATGGTGTGTTCATATTTAAAAGAGGAGAAAATAGGAAACTCAAAAACTATCGATCCATTACACTACGCTCAAAACTGTTGACTCTTAACAAAAAATATAACATTGCGAACCATCAATAAATTTCACAATTACCAACTGACAGAATAAGCTGGATTCCGCAGCGGATTTTCAGCATCTGAACACCTACGTACTATAAGAATATTCATTCAAAAACAACAAAGTATCATATACCACTATATCTTGCATTCGTAAATTATCTACTACGCAATAGCACAATGCTATAGAACACAGAAAGTAGCTGAAATTTGACCTGCCCCACCTGAGCGTGATAGAAATAGCATTTCGATATGCAGCCGATTTGTACATTTATATGTATTTTACTATTTGTTAGTAGATTCTGAGAACGAGTTTTAACAACCCCAATAAAAATTTGAACGTGCGCCAATTAGTTGTCGGATTTCCTGTTAAAATACAGGCGCTTGTCGCGAAGGCATACCTAAGGGAGGCATTGAATTTTGACCGAGGGCGTCGCGGGTACAAGTTCGCTCCGAGTGATTTAGTTTTGAAGCTGGTCACTTCTGCGAATGCAGATAAGAGGGCAAATAGCAACCGGTGTGCAACACGAAGCGAGTAGAAGTCCTGCAGATGGCGCAATTTAACGAGCTGGATCTAAATAGACAACAAAGTAAGCGGCAACGGCGTCGGATGGCGCAATTATAAAGGCATCCCCGTGGATACCTGCAGAAGGCTTCAATCCAGATGTTACACAATCGATATTCTGCAGATCTTACTGCAAGTGGGTGCTTGAATACCTTATCTGGGCATGCAAGAATAGTCAGCGAAAAAGCCAAATGAGTCCGTTATATCACGTTCGTTTGCATTTGGGTGCGCTTAACTTGTGCTCTTTACGCCCTGCGCCTGAGAATATGCGCCGTAGACTACCAGTTGTTGAAACAGCTGTCAGAATGATTTACTATTATAGCATAGCTGGGCGTATTAGTGCATTGGCGTGAATTAATCAGTGTTAATATAAATGCGAAGTGGAAATATCTTTTCATGTGTAGATTTAATTATTGTTAATACAAATGCGCAGATGAAACAGCTACTCGCTTCGTTAGTATTTAAGTTTGTTATTAGTTGGAGTTGTTCTTCACAGGAAAATATAGATATTTGTTGTTGATTTGCGTGTAAACAAATTGGCTTTTCATTGGCATTAATTTTTAAATGTAATATGTTTAGGGCCGGTTGCAGAAAGCAATGTTAAGTCTGGTGTTAGCTAACGTCGCGTCAAAGTGAACAAAATCGCATCAAATTTTGTTTACTAATGTATTAGTTACCATAAAGATTTGAGATTTGATTCGTTTTTGTTCACTTTGACGTCGCGTTAGCTAACACCAGACTTAACGTTGCTTTCTGCAACCGGCCCTTAGCTTGGCATCAGTATATGCAACTTTTGGTTCATTTCAACAAGGCTTTTTTTAACCCTGACTGGAGGTATATAAAATAACAGACATTTTATTACTATTGAGGTATCTAGCAACAAAAGAGGACAAAAGTAATTTGTAAACATGCAGCAGCGTAGGAGACACCTTTTTCTATACAGTAAAATAGATTATAGATATATACAATTAATATGCAACGTATACAACGACTGCCAATCATCTTCATATTAATGCCGACCCTATATCACTTGAGAAAGGAATGCTACCAGAGGATACAATACTACCAAACCTATTATCCCCATACTCGAAGACATATTCAAATTATTAAATTGGGTTTAAATGTAAATGGTAACGGACTAAATAACCTGCAATTTGCAGACGATGTAATATTAATTGCCAATAATAACAATGTATGAAAAATTTGAGAAAGAACCACGAAAGGAAGAATTGAAGACGAACTTGAAAAGGACTAGAGTTATGACAAATTCTGGTAGTACTAAAGAAAACAACTTTAAGAAGTATATCATCCAATGGGTAACAAAATATGTATATTAGGCACAATAAAGAAAACCACACTACAGAGGAGAGGTGAACAGAAAAATCCGACTAGACGGTGGGAAAATTAAATAATTTTTTCCCGCTGCTAATGTAAGTCAGTTATACAGCCTTAGCAACAAAACGTGTAAGTCGGTGATTATATTTGTTTGCTTCTTTCCCTTGACAACGGAATTTAATATTATTATTATGTTCCTAGGGTAATAAAATTAACAACGCGAGATGCAGACTTAGACGTTTTGTTTATAATTGCAAGTGTTTATGTAATATGTGACACTCACAGGTAGCACGACTCACGAGAATTAATTCTAGTGACAGGTAACAAACCAAACGATTTTTTCAAAAATCTAGGAAAATTTCGATAAGCAACGGGAAAAATATAATAAGATAACTCGGAATGTATCGCCTATTAACATTTTCGGCAGACAATAAGCCGAGGCATTGCCTTGGCTTGTACTTGCCTACCTCAAATGTTAATAGGTCCTTACATTCCTTGTTACTTAAACAACTATTAAAACAAAAACATTTTCATATACTAGAAGAAAGAAGAAATAAGGAAAGACTTATTTGATACATGCATTCTTTCGGTATTGACCTATACAAGTCAAACGTATTCTTTCATCGAAGAAAGTATGAATAAGCTAGCTAAAGCGAAAAGGTCCCTGGAATGGCATATGTTAAATACATATTTCAAGAACCGAAAAACAACTGTGTATTCGATAAAAAACAATTTTGTCCCTGGCACATCCCTTATTAATATCCAACAGTAATCAGCAAGCAACGTATGGCTCTTCTTTGGCAGAAACGTCCTCATGCAACCGTTCCCCATGTTCGTTACTTGCGGCACCCAAATGTTCCAGACAATTTTGAAATGAGAATCCTGAATGTGATTTATTAAAGACATCTTACATTTCTTTGTCGGCATTAAGTAGTTCAGTCACAATGCCTGTAATTTTCAGCTTCAAGATTTCCAAAAAAATATGCAACAACTTTTTTAAAAGTTTTCCAACCTCTTATTTTAAGTGCATTTAGCATATTGTCTAACCTGCCATCTTTCATTAATTCTCGTATTTATAGGCCCATAAATACGTCTTCTTTACTTTTTGGTCTAACTAACTGAAAAACTTCTGTTTCAGATACAGAAATCCTTTTCCTTTCCGATCTATTGCTTTAACAAAAAATTTCATTAACCCCAGTTCAATACGTAGGTAGTAGAATAACGTTTTTAGAATCAACAAGTGGTTCAAGTTTTTTTAGGATCGGTGTTAGTTCTTGACGTGGTGACGATATCTTCTGTATATAGTGACGATCTCGTGCAGGGTTTTCCCAATCACCAATGAAACAACAGTACTTTGTAGACCCCAGCTGCTGTAATCCAAGAATAAGGACTATTGATTTTAGGTCTCCACATATGAGCCACACATAGTTATTAGAATGAATGTGTGCTAGGAAAAATATGTTCTCCTATGATTCCACAATATGCATATATTCCATACTTGCAAAATATAAATGCTTTTTACTAAAGATGTAATGGGTGATAGAGGAATATTTTTAAATTCATTTTAAACGTACCATAATACGTCAGAAACAACTAAAATGTCCATTTCACAAACTTTGTGTTTCCCATTGTTATTAGTTGTAGGCTAATGTCTTCTCCAGTAGATACTAGTTTATGTATGCATTATAAAAAATGTTTATGCGGCTTCGAAGGCGACACGTTTACAAGCCCGATGCCCTCTAGCTCGAGGGTTTCTAAGTCACAAACCTGAGACCGAAATAAATAAGGACACCGATGAATTTTTAAAACAACAAATATGCTTATGATAATGACGAGAACTCATAAACTCAAAAATGTAGTCGATAGCTATACAGAGTGCAACAGGTATAATGGAAAAAATATCAAATTAAGTAGATTTCCCTGCGCTGAACAAAGAATTCTTATAATAGAAACTTGTATTCTATGTAATTCTAGAGATACAGCAAGACAAAGTTAAGAGCTTTGATGTTTGAGAACGGCAGATACAAATTGTAACTATTACTAATGAAAATTGCTTACATTAAAAACAACTGAAATATTACAGAGGAACCAAAAATGAAATAACATAGATTGGATTCTGGATTAAAAATGGAGGGTGAGTTACCTCACACGCACTTAGGCCGCATTAGGTGGGCCCATTGTGCTACCTCCCAGCAGCTCTCCAAGTTGGGCATCACTCAAGCCATCATATCCTTTGAATGTACTTAAGGACGACCGCAACTGGAGTGTTGCTGATTCTGACCATATCGGGCCAGAAGTCCCCCAACTCCTCTGACTCTTGCGAGAGCTGGACAGTGGCACAGAACGTGTTCTGCTGTCTCGTCATCCTCGTTGCATCCGCGACAGTTTGGGCGGTGCTGGCATCTGCGGCTGTAGACCGAGGGTCAAACTCACCGTTGCCCTAGGAAAACATGCCACTGTATTCCAGGCGGAGGTATTTGCCATCCTAATCTGTGCTCAGGAGAACCTTCAAAGAGGTTATTCCAATCTGCATATTTACATCTGCACAGACAGTCAGGCAGCACTAAGAGCATTGAGTTCACCCAGAATCAACTCCAGGTTGGTTCTGGAATGTTGCCAGACACTGAACAGACTCGGTACAACAAACTGGGTGAAACTACTATGGGTACCAGGCCATAGTGAAATAGAGGGTAACGAAGAAGCTGACGCTCTAACCAGAAGAGGTTCTCAAGAGCCGCTCATCGGCCCTGAGCCGGCTTTAGGAATTACCCGTGCCACCGCAAAGCGACAAGTTGAGCGCTGGTTAAGTAACCAATCCAGCTCCAACTGGGCCTCGGTACCAAGGCTACGTCAGGCAAAACTCCTCATCGGGGAAATGTCGCCTACCAACACCTTTACTCTCCTGTCAATGATCAGGAAAAACATTAGGATCGTGACTGGTTTACTAACAGGACACGGTCACTTACAGAAGCACTTATTCACAATTGGAATCGTAAATGATGCCACCTGCAGTAAGTGCCAGTTGGAGGAAGAAACCTCAATTCATGTTTTATGTCAATGTGTGGCTCTCCTAACACTGCGACATAAACATTTTGGAGCCGGCCTGGTGGAACCCCAGGCAATAAGGGACGTTCCTATGGGTAGGATTCTTTCCTTCGCGTTGGAAACCGGCCTCTTCGAACGAGACCCATAACAAATTAGGTGGGAGCACAATAAACCAATAGGTCTCAGTGCAGCTTACAGCAAGCCCATCAGAAGAAGAAGAAGAAGACAGTTTGGGCTGTCCACCAGTCCCATCCTGTGCATATGTTGGTTTAGAGTGCAGTGTCCAGATAAGATACCCGCGACTAGTCGAAGGTTCCTTCGGGACAGTTGCCAGCAATATTTGGCTGTCTTTGGTGAGGGCGCTGTAATAGCAGCTCTTGCTTGACGACAGCTTTGCATGTTAACCCATCTTCGTATGAAACTGTTTAAGGTTTCTTGATATAGCATAGAGCTTAATATTGTCAGGGATATAAGGATTACGGGTTCTGGCTCCCAGAGAAGTTGTCCGGAAGCCAGTCTCGCAGTCTCATCAGCCTCCTCATTGCCGTAGTTAACGTCATGTCCTTTCACCCATACAAGGGAAACGTCATGATTTTTTTAGATATCCTCGAGAGCTACACGGCACTGCAGTACCACACCTGAGGTAATTTTTCAACTGCCCAAGGCTAGTAAAGAGGCTCTACTGTCACTGAAGATACCAATACATTGATTCTCGATTTTCCTTTCAAGAATTGATTTTGCACCATGCATTATTTCCACTTACTTCCGCTTGGAAGACAGTGGCCATTTTGCCCAGTGGTATGCTTTGGCGGAGGTTCAGATCGTCAGAGAAAACTCCGGCACGCGTTCAGTGCTTTGTTTTAGATCCATCAGTAAAGATGGATATATCTGTATGCTGGGTAAACCCGGCATTTTCATATTTCACGTTAAATTGTCTATTGAAGGCAAATTGTACCTCCCTCTACAATATGCCTTTACTGATGGATCTAATACAAAGCAAATTTCACTTTAAATGGTCTATTGAAGGCATATTGTAGAGGGTGGTAGTCTACCATAGCGTCCAGAAGAGGGATCTTGTCGACGGCTTCATTCAGAATGCGGGTATGCCTGCCTCCCTTGCCTTCTGTGTACCACAGCCCTTTATAGCGCAGCCTCAAGGCGGTCCTTACGGCTACTTCCTCTACAAAAAGATCAAGTGGTGGAAGGCATAAGACCACCTCTAAAACGGCAGTAGTGGTTGAGCGTATACCACCTGTAGAACTAAGACAGTTTACTTGCTGCCGTAGCCTGCCTAGCCCTGGGTCACCAGACAAGTGCTCCATAACATAGCATGGGCCTAATCACGGCAGTATAGAGCCACAAGGTAATTCGGGGATAGAGTCCCCAGGATTTACCTAGAGCGCGGCGACACTGCCAGAATGCCGTGCATGCTTTTTCAGTTTTAACTTTTAAATGTTTCTCCCAATTCAGCTGTCTGTCAAAAATGACTCCCAAGTATTTGACATTGTCTGAAAATCTGAGAGAAGTGTTGAATAGGAGAGGTCTACGTAAAGGTCCCACCTTCCTTTTTTTGTGAAAAGTACCATTTTTGTCTTTGAAGGATTGACAGAGAGCGACTGTTCATTACACCATGTTTCCGTTATTCGAAGAGCTGTCTGCATCAAGTTCCAGATCGTGCCCTCGAACTTGCCAGTAATGAGAATGACGATGTCATCCGCATATCCAATAGTATAGAATCCAGTATCATTGAGTGTGATTAGAAGGTGCCACACCATGCCTGCGTAAGGCAGAGTTAATGCTCTTCAATATCAATGAAAACTCCCAGAGTGGACATTTTATTGTCTAGCGATCTCTCAATACGGTTCACTGCAGCATGTAGCGCCGATTCAGTAGATCTCCCTGAAATATAGGCATGTTGGTTCAGGTGCAATGGGTGTAAAGCCAGCACCCTTTCCCGTATTTCTCTGTCACAAAGTCTCTCAAGCGTCTTTAGTAAGAAGAATGTAAGACTAATGGGACGATATGATTTGGCCTGGGTATAATCCGTACGCCCTGGTTTAGGTATAAAAACTACCTTCACTTCTCTCCAGCTCTCCGGTATATATCGAAAAGCGATTTATGCCTGGTAGATGCACACTAGGTGAACAAGCATTAGGTCCAGTCCCCATTGTAGTAGGGCTGGAAAGATACCGTCCACTCCTGGCGACTTGAAGGGAAGAAAAGAGTTTATAACCCAGGTTACCTTGTGACCCCGTACAACCTGGTTTGCCACACTCCAATCCTCCTCTGAGGGTGCTGGGATGTTGGGCCTTGGCCATACATTGTTAGAGGTGACAATACAGCCTGGAAAATGTGTTTGAATTAGCACTTCCGCTGTCTCTTCGGGTTTGGTTGTAAAAGAACCACCCCCTCGCCTGAGACAGCTTGGATGTTGGTTTGGATCCTTAGAAAGGATCTTCTTCAACCTAGCCGCGGAGGCAGTGGTCTCTTTGGAACTGCAAAACGTTTTCCAAGAGTCCCTCTGTCTCTGGCGGATTTCTTTTTTGTATAATCGTTTTTTGTCTTTATAGACCTCCCTGTCGCTAGTAATTCTAGGTTTTTTTGCTATGTTAAAGAGTTTTCCCAATGTTGATTTTATCCTGTCGAGTTTCGGACACCACCAGGAGGTTGTGTGGCTCGCTTTGGATGTCTTCAGGGGACATGATGATTCGTAAGATTGTAGGATCGAGTTCTACAGGATATCCACACTGATTTGCAAGTCCTCTACCTGATCAATCTTTTCTGGAAAAACCGAAACCACAAGGTGAGCTTCCAGATCTGTCTTGTAAGATAGTCTGTCAGTCCGCCTAGGGTTTCGATATTGTTTTGGCTGAGCTATAGTTCCAGATAATTTGAAACAAAGCCATCTGTGGTCTGACATAGACACAACAGGTGATACCTGCCAGCCCACAATATTATTGGAAATATCTGAAGAGGCCAGAGTGACATCAATCACGGTTGTCACAAAAGTTGGTTCACATCCACGGTTCAGTATTTCTAAGTTTGTACTTACTAGGTACTCAAGTAAAAACCTACCTCGGGTGTTAATGCCACTGCTACCCCACGAAACGTGGTGAGCATTTGCATCACAGCCAATAATTAGGTTTTTATTGTTCCTCCCACAGTAGTTCACCAATTCGATCAACTCCGCACTAGGTGGAGGGTCAATTGAGTCACTGGGGAGGTATGCGAATGAGAAAATGACATCTTCCTTCCCTCCGTTTATACTACAGCTCATCTGTATCGCCCTAATATCACGCGTACAGAGGTGTGGCAAAGCAAAGGCTAGTAAATGCTTGAGACAGTAGATGCACGTCCTTGGTTTCTCATGGGTGCTATCTGTAAAAACAGTGCCATTACGGCTAATTAATCCACAAATCTTAGATTTTACCATCCAATGTGCTTGTATTAATGCAACAGTGTCCTGCTGGCTGTGGAGCTGTCTGTGTAGAGTAACAGCAGCCTCTAGACAGTGTTTCAGGTTAATTTGAATAATATTTAGTCCAGGTTGGGTGGACATGAGGTCGACAATAAATTATTCGGCCTCGGTGTCCGACCCGGACCCTAAAAGCATACTCATCTGCTCCCTCTCTTCCTCACAGAGAGTATCCATGGGGGGGGGGGGGGTTGTGAGGCTTCCTCTTCGGATAGCTGCTGTGGTAGCGGCGGTTCTCCTACTGGAGATGGAGGGGTATCCGAGGACGCACCCTGTATGGTTTCTTTAATCTCGTCATCCATGCTGAAAGAAAAAGTTTTCGTCTCCCTATCTCCCCACCCACCACGGAGCCCAACAAGAAGACGCCGAATGGAATCAAAAATATTTTTCTCTGATCAGAATGCTCTCCACTTTCAATACATGCGGTAGTTCTTCACAATAATGCTTGTCGAAAGCATACTTAAGTAATTCAGTAATATGCGGTACTTCCTGAAACATCAAAGCCTTCGACATTGTTTTGCTGTAACTCACGAAGCTAAAGGAATAGTAAAGTCTGTTATAATGTTTTTCTTCGGCGCATGTGAATCTGTTAGATTCCAAAATATTGAAATTCATACTTGTTACACCCTGAAAGTTTGCAGTAACTAAAACACATAAACTTTATGGTAAAATATGTATAATAACCAATAGTATATACCCAAACACATACACCTTAAAAATTCTAACTCTAAATTAATACTTCTGCAAACTGGCAATCATTGGCCGGCAAAACTGTAAACGTGTACGTATTACGAATAATTGTAAATAACAAAAGCATGTAATCAAATATACAAAATCAATAAATAATGCTAAATGGCTTTAAAAAAAATAATAAAACCTAGGGGGCTTGAGGATACCCCGTAAAGGGCAATACTGCTGGGTAAACAAAATCGATAAAGTTACGTAGGTTGCCAATATCGAACTACTATAATCACAAGGCAAAATTTGTTGTTGTGTACAACTAGCACAATCGAACTTGGCTCGAAGGCTAAAAGGGTATATTACCTCGGGTAAATGGTCGGAAATTACACATAGTGACTAAATGCATCAGAACACTATGAAATGAGACATTACACCAATAGCAATCGTACCGGATCTCGAAGCTCTTCATCACAGGTGCAAAGTGGCAACAGAACTCATGAGAGGGACAGCAAATGTAAAGCATCCAGCAGGCCACCAGCGGCTCAGATGAAGTAAAAGCACAAAGTAGTACGACAGAAAAAAGTGGGGTTGCATTACCAAATCACGACCGCTAAAGCAAAAAACAGGTATAAGTGACCATGTGACTTGCCCCATAGGTAGAAAGAGTGGTGATAAGAGCAGATAACCTAATCCGTTATTATAACTTAAACATAATCTTCAAAAAACGTCTCTTCAAACCAAATTTACACAATTGTGGCTGCACGGAAATTCCAAACTCAAATTTGCGACTTGGCGCATTTTAACTATTCAAAAATCGGGAAGCAAAAAAGGGCTAGAAATTAACAAGTTGTGATAGGCAAAACATAATGCGCCGTCACGGTTGATTTTTAACAAACAACAACTCTGATTATCCCTGTTACCCTATGTGTACGTTGAGTTTCAGTTCCAAAAATTAAGCAGCTTGAAGTATCGTGGCTCACCATATATTTAATGCTAACTTGAGCAAAATATATTTTTTATGGGCATTTTATATAATAATAAAACTATACGAAGGAAAACAAGTTTACAGTACTTACAAATCGTATTTAAAACGTACAAATTGTTTTCCAGCTAGGTTATTGTGAAGGGTCCCCTTTCATTACACAGGGTGAGCCTTCTCGTTATTAAGTTATTAATGGGCGTAGTTTCATTTTTCGAATGTTAGTGGTTGAGAATTCTAGTTACATAGTATCAGTAACTTACTGTTCAAACAGCAAAACAAATATTCAGATATAACTTTTGCTCTTTCAGTAATTAGTTTACTTTTAAATGATTTTGGTTTTAAGAACATGAATTCTTTGGTGTTGAATAGTTTTCTAGATATTGCAATACTGGACCGAATAAGTTATTTTTACCTTGTAATAATAAAAATTAAAGTGCTATCTATGTAAGACTAACATATTCATTAATGCCATTATTGTCATCTTTTCGTAAAACTTCTCTTGAATAGTTTCGTATGTTATTCGGTGTTATCATTGTTCTAGGTTACTTTTTTTCTTGACTGTTTCTTTATTTTTGTAATCTCTGAAAACTCTTTGTAGCGCCGTTTCAATAATTATGATAGTTTTTGGGTATTTCGCCAAACATTTTGTGTTTTTGGTTTTGGATAAAAATCATGGTATAGTGTTTTTTAGTACGCAGATTTATATCTGATACTGAGCGAATGTGGCCGTAATTTTGTTCAAGCTGAAAACGTTATCCAAATATAAGACATTCCATTGCTAACGTTATTCAAAGATTAGATTAGACCTTTAAAGAAACAGGAATGTTTGACCATTTGCAGGTGTGCAAACAAGGGAATGGTTAAATCAAATATTAGTGGTGGATCGGCCGTAGTACTAACATAACAAAGAAGTCAAGTTCCCCCTTAAATGTTTAGGTGTTTTCTTTTCGGGCATTTTAAAAGCTCTTATATATACAACAGACATGAAAACCGAAAAACAACTTATTGAACGTTTAAAATGTGAATTATGCCACTCCCTTGTATGTTTTTAATACAATTTTTGGTGATACATACAAACAGATACGATATCAACTTCTGCCAAGGCAACTGGACTGCTTAAGCCCGAGTACTAATGCTATTAGGAATTCACCAGATTTCACTTTGTATAATTCAATTTCTGCAGATTATAACAACCTGAATTATAATTTATTTAAACGCTTAAAAGTATCTTCATTACTCGCTGTTTTTGTTCCCTTCAGGAGTATAAAAAAATTATTAGGTGAAATGCTTGCCATTTCCCTCTTGCCGTCCTGAATGGATGATTTTCTGCTATGCCCCAGAATACAGTAAAATTTTAGTTTTTCTAATCTATATTATGTTTATTACCTTGTCTATCAACCATGCAGCTACTTAGTTTCTGCTGGACGAATGTTAAGTATTTTTAATACATTTGCAATGTCACTGGTCACTTCCAAATACAATTCAATACAAAATAACCAACTCATCACAGTAAACAAATATTTCTCCAAACATAATATAATGGACAGTTGCAATTCATTTCTTAAAACTGTACTCGGTTATATTTGAATTTCCCTGTTAATTAAAGGGGGATATGCTGGGTCTCAACTAGGAAAATCCCTTTATTATTAATTGCACAAGCCAATTAAAGCGATTAATTTCTTCAGGATTAGTAACAAAAAATTGATGAAGCCCACAGTCATAACCCGCAGCCGAAAGGTTTCACCTCCAAGATCTAATTTGGCATCTGCCACACTGGAAAATTAGTCAGCTAAAAGTAATATAATCGTTAGAGTGATATTTAAGCATAGCAAAAGCTTCCGTGGGGTTAAATGAAGATGTCACGTGTGAACTTATTTTATCACCACATTTATTACACCGCAATTTTTACAAATGTGCCCCGAATTAAATTTAAAACATTAAAATGTGTAAACACCTTTAAAATTTTTACGTAAAAACTTGGCAACCGCTTAGAAATTCGTTGTATTAGCAACAGTTCGTTTTTGTCGAATCTTCGATCATTCTGATATAAAGAAACTTTCACTATTTTAAGTTGTTACTTTACTTGATCTAATTATGTTCAATTTATCGAGTTCACTACGTCAACCATTTTACAATTCGTGGTCAGTGAAACAATACGTAGCTAGTTATTGAACGGTAGCAACAAGACAATTGTTAATACACCACGAATGTGAAGTTGTACAAATACCTCTGATTTATTGTTCATAATGGTATACCCTGCTGGGGGCCTACTTTACGGAATTAGTTGGTCTTAGACTTACTTTGAAGTTTAATATCTTCCTTGTTTGTTTTAGAGTAATTTACAAGGATTTGCTCTTGCTACTGAATACAATATAAATTTAGTTGTCATATCAAACCTCCAATTACTTTACGAACTTGATAAAATTCTACGATGTGAATCGTACGATATACTTGCATTAACTGCAGCAACAAAACAATAGTTGTATATCTGTATGATCAGTTTAAATTACTTCTCAACAGACAGCACAGCAATCTTTTGCAGGAAAAGAAACAGCCTTTCTCCATGTGTGTCAAACCTGTACAGCAAAACTATAAAAAAATATACGTACTCCTCAATTAATAATAGCAAGATAATCAATAAATCCTAAACTAATGAAAGCATAACAGAACATTAAATAAACAAGCAATTACTTTTACAAAATAAAATTTTACGTCGCTGCTGTGACCTGGAAGCTAGCATCAAGCTAACCTCGCCTTAGTGAAAAGTTAGTTTATAATATACAGTTAGAACGTAAGCATCTCAAGAATAATTACATTATAAAGCTACATAGCCTTAAGACAGTTAACGAAGACACAGGGTAATTTGAATATACATATGTCAGCAGATTCGTAGAATAGAACTTCCCTGAAATTTAAGAACGTTGTAGCCAACAAGAAGATACAACAATCGATTCCAAACTCCACTGAATTTAGTAGGGTGGAACAAAAAAACAAGTTTTGATTTTTAATTTGTAATAGCGCGGAAAAGTTGCCTTTTGGTGTAGATAAGATTACAAAAAAATATGAAAAATATTGGAGCACGTCTTGCGGTGCCGCAAGGACGATAAAGTTTCATAAAATTGCTATTTTTAAGTTTTTTTAAGAAGCTGTCAAATATCTTTTTTTATTTCAAATACTGTCAAAAAACCAGTTTCTATATCAAAAAATACATACAATTTTTTTAAAATTTTTTGCATTATGTCTTGAGGGGCCGCAAAGCGCGGTAAAGTTTTATAAAAACACACTTTTCGCAACTTCTTTTGTGTCTCGATTATGCAGTAAAAAGTTTCAAATATGCGTTTTAATATGAATAGAAAGATAAAGACAGTTTAACTATTGCATTGGCATCCGGGAGCATGAGTCATGGCCGGAGCGGATGTTGGGGGGGGGGGGGGGGGCTTTACAGGACTTGGATGTAAGCACAGGGGAAGACAAAACCAAAGTAATAGACAAAATGAAAATTAGACGAGCAAGATCAAAGAGTCGAAGAGATCTCATTAATGACAGTCTTTATGATCAGATAAGCAAAAATAGAGGATTGTTTTTTGATGGAAGAAAATACAAAACAATTGTTCAAGAAAAGAAAGGAACTAGGACAAAAAGGTTATTTCAGAAGAGCACGTTTCACTAATAGAGGAACCAAACTCAAAGTTTTTAGGCCACGTAACACTTAAATCTGGCACTGGAAAAGACTTAGCAGACAGTATACTGGAGTTTCTTGAAGATAGAGAACACAACGAACAACTTTTGAACTTTACTGCTATTGGGTGTGAGGGAATCGTTGTAAATACTAGACATAATAATGGTGTGACTTCTTTGATGGAAAATAAAATAGGAAGACCTTTATAATTGTATGTTCCATGGAAATGAGCTACCTTTGCGACATATTTTATTGTAATTTAGATGGTAAAACAAAGAGACCCAATGAGTTTAAAGGTGAAATAGCTCAGTAGCTGGGAAACTGTGCTAATCTCACTGTGGTTACTTTCTTGCTAATTGAAAATATCCTTCCTCTTTTGGAAAACATAAATAATTTTAGTACAGATCAGAAGTATTTATTGGATATGGTATATCGCTGTATCAAGTGGAAATTGCAAGCTAGATTTATCTTTAAGAAACCCTGGAAAACTTCCTCACTCCAGGTGGCTTAGCAAACCGTATACTTAGATTGTATGTGGCAACTAAAAATCTAACTGAAAACCTTAAGACTCTGTCTGAGTACATTGTTAAAGTGTATGCACCTGTGTGGTTTAACATTAAGTTAAAACCTTCATGTTCTTAGGCCCTGAACACACGGGATTCCGTTTCCCAGATTCGGTATGCGGGATACAGAATCTGAGTCTGTTCAGACACGGCGACTGAATCTCAGACGCGGGCCTTCAGTCACTTGCAGTGCCGTGCTGTTATGGACCTAGCATTGCTGTTCTTTGTTTCTGTCGAATTAGTTTAGAAGTGATGTATTTCAAGTCAGGGATTGGGCTCTACTAAGCTAATAAATTTTTCATTGTCAAATAATGTATGCTCTATGATCGTTGTATAGTAAGGAACGCCCTGCTTATTCGATTTAAATAGAAGTTGAAAAAAATCTGCTACGCCTATGATATGATATCATATGTTCTGGCTGGCAAAAGTAGGCGTGTCCAGGCCCTGGTCCACGTGGACTCATATGCTCCATATGATCCAATGGTAAATCGGTATCCGAGATACAGAATTTGTAGCCGGCGGCCGAAATGGAGAGATAAGGAAAATCAGCCGCCGGCGACACATTCTGTATCTCGGATACCGATTTACCATTGGAGCATATAGAGGATATGAGTCCACGTGTACCACGGCCTGGACTCGCCTACTTTTGCCAGCCAGAACATATGATATCATGTCATAGGCGTAGCAGATTTTCTTCAACTTCTATTTAAATCGAATAAGCAAGGCGTTCCTTACTATACAACGATCATAGAATGTACATTATTTGACAATGAAAAATTTATTAGCTTAGTAGAGAACAATCCCTGACTTTAAATACAGCACTTCTAGACTAATTCGACAGAAACAAAGAACAGCAATGCTAGGTCCATAACAGCACGGCACTGCAAGTGACTGAAGGCCCGCGTCTGAGATTCAGTCGCCGTGTTTGAACAGACTCAGATTCTGTATTCCGCATACCGAATCTGGGAAACGGAATCCCGTGTGTTCAGGGCCTTATGGTTCCAAACATCTGTTTAAGCTTATCTCATATTCACGATATCTCTCTGATGATTTCAAGAACGTTCTAGAGCCGGTTATTCAAAGAAATGGTACTTTGCTGCTGCAGAAAATGTCCTTTCGTCCATGCTATGTGATAAGCAAAAACATGTAATCGAACTTGGTTTACGGCGTGCTTTAAAAGCAAGAACAGAAAGTAGAGGCGGAGTCAGGAAGTTTAAAGTTCCACAGATAAACTTTGACGCAAAGAATTACATCGACATTATCTCATGGGCTGAAAATGACGTCACTGAACCCCCCCCCCCCCCCTTGGTAAAACATGTTTCCAGTGACTCTCACAAAGACTTTATACGGAAGACATCTGAAGCTCAACCAAATAGTAAAGTGGACCCACTTATCGACTTTCCCCGGCTTCCTTGTCACACGCAAGCAGTGGAAAGAGCTGTGAAACTGGTGACCGAATCGACTCAAAATGTCTGTGGTTCAATCGCAAGAGAAGCATATATGAGAGCAAAAATTGACTCACGTGAGAACATGCCAAAATTTGATTTAAAAAAAACAGTTTAATGTGTCAATGAAGTAGAAACAAACATTTTGCAGCTGTAACATTTGTAATTATTAAAGGTTTTTTAAATCATAAAAAAGGAACTTTCAACGTCTTTAAAAGTGTATTATGATATTTTTTACGTGTGCTCTGATAAAAAAATATAATTGATTTGACGAGCTTTTATTTCAACCTTATTTACTACTATTTGTAACAACAACAATAGTTGGCAAAAGTTTCAAAATTAACAAAAATACAAACTTTTTGACATTAAAAGATATGTTTTTATAATTATTATATTTTGTAATTAATATTTTTTCCAATTCTAATGCTTATACATGTATTTACAACTATCTTTTGTAACATTATATGTACGACAAAACCATAAAAAATTATTTATCAGAGTTTATGATTTTTCAATTTTTTTAATTTTCTTACAAACTTCAAGAAGAGCGGCACCTGAAGATGTTGTAGTATAGCAACCAATTTTTTTTCTTTTTTTTAACATAAAAGGCAACTTTTGCTCACTATTACAAAACTAAAATAAAAAAAAATTAAAAGAGGCCGTTTTCGTTCCACCCTACTGTATATGCTATCGTGATAACCGTGAACTCTTTTGCAAAAGCCATTCTGGAACTTAATTTTTATTAATTAAATGACTAATAAATGATCCTGATAGTAAATATTTAAAAAAGGACTAACAAAGGTTATTAAAGAAAAAAGCCAAGTAAAGGTGAAAGGAATGTATTAAATTTAAATATCATTGCAAGATTGTCGAAAAACAGGAAATAAAAAATTTAAATAGTAAAAATATGTAAAAGGCTTTATTCAGAGCTTGCCTTGCGATTGGAAGTTGACGCTAAAAATTTTGAAAACAAAGAACACTAGAGTAAAATATATTAAAGTCCCTAATAATACTGAAACAATAAAAGGAAACATTATTTAACGCGAATTACATCGATTTTCTAATAAAAAACATTGCAGGCGATGAGATTTCAACCCTTGACAGCAGCCCAGACGCAATCCGCCCCCTAACGTTGCTCATTTTTGTCTCTTTTACAACATTGACTCTGTATCTATTGGATCGCATTTTCGTCAAGGGTAAACTCTGAGCTATGTGTAAATTATTACTTTTTTCCTCAGTTACAGCAAAAATAGACATTTTCTTTTATTAAAGTGCTCAACCTGTAAATTTTTAATCGAAGGTATATCCGCTTTTCAGTCAGGTAAGGAATGTGCAAAATATCATTTTCCTCCAACATATACTTTTTGAGCTATACTCGCAACAGCTCAACGTCTAAAAGATGAAGGAGATATTGTAATCACGAAAAAAATCTTCCGAGAGTTCTCCAGATCTTCACGTTTCAGGATATTTAGATGACGAAAAACAGGTTTTCTCAATTCCGTTTATCTGTCTGTCTGGCGGTTGGCGGAATAACTCAAAAACTACTTGGAGGAAAACGATATTTTGCGTGCGGATTATACGTATGTCTGCCTGACATGAAACTGAAGAAATGTCGGTAAAATATATACAGAGTGAGTAGCTTAATAAATGTTATTCTGCTTATTTTTGCTTTAATTCAAGAACTATTAGTTCAATGAAGTAATATTTTGCACATAGATCAGGTTTTTACCCTTGACGGAAAAAGTCATATTTTGGACCCAACATATACTGGACAAAAGCCTTAAAAAAAATTTTCACATGTAATCTCATAAGAGCATTAATTCTTTCCGGAAATTTTTTGAGTGCGTTCCAACAACGTCGTATTAATTTGCCCGAGCGGGACGCGAGGGAAAATTAGGACGCTGTTGGACTGCACGAAAAATAATTTCCGGATATGAATTAATGCTCGAATGCAGATTCGGTAAGAAAATCGTAAGGACACAAACCCTAAAAAGAAGTAATGTCTACCGACAAAAAATTTCCAAGAAATTTTGTTGTTGTCTTGGTTACGGCTCGTGAACTAATTTTTCTATTGGTCATTAATGAGTGTCGTACGATTTTCACATATAATCTCATAAGAGCATTAATTCTTTCCGGAAATTTTTTTGAGTGCGGTCCAACAACGTCGTATTAATTTGCCCGAGCGGGACGCGAGGGCAAATTAGGACGTTGTTGGAATGCACGAAAATAATTTCCGGATATGAATTAATGCTCGAATGCAGATTCGGTAAGAAAATCGTAACGCCACAAACCCTCACAGTTAGGTTGGTCTACCTACAAAAAATTTCCAAGAAATTTTTTTATTGTCTTGGTTACGGCTCATGAACTAATTTTTCTATTGGTCATTAATGAGTGTCGTACGATTTTCTTTGATATATTTAGTTTCAAACTTCTATTGTCGGGGCAAGTTCCGTGTAAATCCCTTTACAAAAGTTTAATGATGTACAAGCATTTCTAAGCGAAGTTGACATATATTTGTCTTGAAACGTGTATAAACTGAAAATGTGCTTTTTAACAGTGAAACTAAAGTGATGTAGTGGCATGTGCACAATCTCATGTATAGTTCAAAAATTGAAAGGTAATGGTACTATCCATTGATTGCGTACTTTACTTTGCTATGTTATTTAATAAAATTTCGACTTTAGAACGCATATCATCCCTCGGGGCGAGAATCAGATATAACCCTCGTCTAGAATTTCGAGACGAGATCGAGAAGTACTCAACTCTTGTCTCGCGGCACCACTACGTTTGTACTGTTCTATTCAGTATTACCATTGACACTTGTTTGCTGTTAACATCAAAAATAAACCAGGTTAAAAGGATATCAACGTCATGCCGTTACAATTTCCCTTACAGCGACTACCAGCTCTTAACGATACCCTCTTTGCATATTGCTTATAAGCGGGCATTAAATACATTCGCAACTGCAATTTGGCTGCAGCAAAAATGTTGTTCTTAATGAGGCGTTAGCATGTTTGCTAACAGAACCCTAATTACTATTTGGCCACAGCTGAACGTTGGTCTCGCGAATTTACGTTGACGCAAAAGCACCAACTTTGCATCCTGAATAGAGAACCGATCTTGTTTGCGCTATTATCAAGATATGACTTGTACAGTACACTCCTGGCACTCATTTAATTAGACCACTCTCGTAAGCGGCTTGCACTAGTTTGCAAGACTTGTGGGACCCATTTCGAAATCTATTATGAAAGCTCCAGTTAACGTATTCATGTAACAGGTTGCCGCTGTAATGGCAAACTTTGAAATTTCGTATGATTTTTTTTGTATTTTCGCATTTTGTTTGCAATATGTACAATTACATTTAGCAAATTTTGTGATAATGTAATAAGAGTAGATGGCCTGTATAAGAAATCTCAGCAGCATTCTTCAATAGCATTTAGCTTTAGAACTAGTCTTAGGGACAAAACTTACAAACTAAAACTTACGACTAAAACTTAATACTACATTTACATCTACAATCAAAATCTCGTTAATAAAAATCATATGGCACACGTCTGTTTAAACGTCTAAAATTGTTAGGTTGATTTGTCAGGAATTAGTGCTATATCGGCGGATTTCTTCTTTGGCCGTTGGCATTTTAAGATCCCGTCTAATTACTGTATTAGGTATAAACCATGGCGCATTAGTTACCATTCTTAGCGCTTTTTATTGGAATTTCGTATGCTGCGTTTGGGGATTAATAATAATAGATTGATCTGCTACGTCGAACATTATGCAAATATTATTAAAACAGTCGAAGTCTGTTTTAAAGTTCCGGTATGCTGCTTCTGGCAAAGATGCATTTACTGTCATTGAAAATGTAACTAATAGTAACTCAAATAATTTTCTATCACACATTTCTAAAAATAATCTAATGTTGTAATTTTTGGTAATCTTTAATTTACCATTGGTATTTGTTAGCTTTTACTAATAGCGATAAATATAAAAGTACACGTCTTCTCTTCTTTTGAAGAACTTCTGTATATAACTTTCAGTGAGAGCCATTTCGTGTTCCCATTTTGGAACATTTAGCCTTCAGTTTGCTTTCGTTGCCTTTTAGAACATATTTGGGGTTATTTTGGTGAATGCTTTGAAAGGGGATTTAACCTCCAAAATCGTCAAGAATTGGATTCAGATTTGGTGTAATGATTTTGTGATTTATTGGAACCTATTCTGTTAATCCAGAACTTGACGATATTTTAGAAGGAACTTAA
Organism: Agriotes lineatus; assembly: GCA_940337035.1. Taxonomy (NCBI): domain Eukaryota; kingdom Metazoa; phylum Arthropoda; class Insecta; order Coleoptera; family Elateridae; genus Agriotes; species Agriotes lineatus. Next base: position 10,422,061 of record OW679200.1, read on the forward strand.
TTTTTGACAGTATGACATTTTAGTTACGAAACCGTTTATCGCCCTACTTTTTACTGAATTTATGTCAGATCTTCAAGTAGTCTAATCTTTACTTAATCTGAAATTCTTCATCAATCAATGCGATTGGTCACCAATTCATGTAGAACTCACCAAAGTACTAATGGAGATGTTCTTGGTACTTTTTGTCTGTTCGATTACACATTGCACACTGAGGATAAACTCTGCCATTTTGCAAACCTTTTGCTAAAACGTACTAGAAACACTTCTACAACATTTTGATCGTGGTCAGCAAATAGTGCACGTCAGAGATATTTGTATAATAATTCCTTCGTATTTAGAACTGCAGTTAAGTGTTTCTGCATATTTCGCTTAATTAAAAATCGTGTAACTTATTGAATCTTGCTTCGTAAACAATCGTCTGCCGTTTACAAAATTTCACTTGCTTTAGTTTCTCTAATTTGGTTACTTTGGTGATCATAACTGTCTATGGAAAAAGTAGAACAAGAATAGAAATTAGAATTCATTATTAAATAATATCCAAGAAACCAGTTTCAGCGGGGTCACTGATGCAAGGGTGAAGAGACGACAGAAATATATAGTCACCACTTCTTATTGATGTTGGAAAGGACAAAAAAAGTAAGAAACGAAGCGCCTAGAAGTAGATAAGGGTGAATGGGAAGCAATTCCATCTTAGAAACTACAATAGGCAGAGCATCGACGCAGATTTCAGAGTATTATATCTGAAAATCTAACAAGTTCCAAAAAGTAAACAAGGTAGTAAGTGTATACTGTAGTTGACGTAAATTTAAATAAATTGTTATGAAAGTAGCAGAATACAGTTGTAAAAAGACACGAATAAGTGCAAATGTTAAGAAGACACCTTGATGGAACAATGAAAAATACAGAAGCTAACTACGCAAGATATAAAAACCAACGAACCTAGGTTAAACTATTAGTGAGCGAAACAAGTATGGAGAAGAGTAACTAAGGCAAGAAACTGTTTTATAAAATAATAAAAAGTTGAGACTAGAGAAAGATAATTATCAGTAATATAACAAGGTCGAGGCATAATTTTGCAAAGGGTCGAGTGCTGGTTGGAATGAAAACTGTCCCGAGGGTTGAGCGAGGGCAGTTTTCTAAGGTGACTGGACTATATTGACAAATAAATTAGTTCTAAGCATGTGAACTAATCTGACACTAATGTGCCGTTGTCTAAATGATCAATTGTCATTCAACAGGTGTAAGTATCTTCGATTTGCCAATTCAGCAGAATGCTGCAATTTGAAAAACGGCATTGTTTAAAAACTCAAAAAAGTACTTTCTGCGCGGAATTTATTGTTCACTAAAAATTTATAAATAGAAGCAAACCATTGTTTCAGGTATGACTTCCTGTCTATTTCTCAAAAACCTATCCAGTGAAATTACAAGCTCGGACAGGCAACTGCTCGCTGAAGAATCTTATAAATTCGTTAATATTCTAGACAACGTTAGAATGAAGCCTAAGAACATTCTAATTTCATAACTCTTAGGCTCTACTTTAGAATGGTACAGTTACAAGTTCTGTGACTCGACATCTTCAATTATACAAATCCAGATTAAAACATTATATTTATATTGTTAAATCATCGAATCTTCCACTAGAAAACTTACGCAAAAGCCTTACGGTTTAAATTTACATTATACACATTTGAAGAAATGGGCGTTCGCGTAAAATTTATAAGCTAAACAAGTAAAGTAAAATATTACAAATACAAATTGCTCTTCAAATTCTATAGTAGAATTTAGAATATTTCTATCAAAAATTCAAACATTTTGTAGCTAGGCAAGCTTGATGCAATTCAAAAAATGAGCTACCACGCCGCTACTTTACAGTAAAAACCGTCGTAGTCACGTTACTCTTTCATTCCTAAATTATCTCCATTTTTCTTTACTTCAAACTTTCGTGGAATGTTAATTAGCTTCCGAGGCCTTAATGAATCGTCTGGAGCGGAAAAGAGGTATGCACCTGATGTCGCCGTTCACTCTTACGATTAGCTTTTCAATTTCTTAAAGATCCACTGCTAAACTAATTGTCGCCTCTACAAACTTATTCTGAGTGTGCATTATATCGTAGATAACTGTGAAAATCGAAGACGAGTTGGCCGAGAACTAAAATTGCAAAACTTTCGTCCATTAAAACTTTTAAACGGTTCATCGCTGCATTCTCCAGAATTCGCAGCACGAATCATTTCACAGCGTAAAACTATGCCGGGTGTCCTAACCAAAAACGAGCTGCATTCTTTCCAAACTAATTTTGGAGTGTGCGAATCTAATTTGACTCGCGTGGCCGTATTTGTAACTACTGCGGGCTAGTTTCACAAGAACATGACTGGAAAATAGAATGTTAATCAAGCTACTAATGGCTCTATTAGGAGTTTGTAATTATCTCTCCAAGTGGGTGGGTTCTAATCATTGGCCCTATATTTTGCTTTTACTTGTGAGCAGACAAGATAAACAGCTCTTAACTTTGATTCGGTTGCGGTTTTCAATTTTTACGGTTGAACCTTTAGCCCTTAAAAGGAAATGGTAGTACACAGTAATAGTAAGTCATAAATGATCAAATAATTCCTTAAATATACAAAAAAGGCTATTCAAACTCTAAAAGAGCATATCGTCTTGACTCTAATAAGATAATCTTAGGAAATCCGTTAACTGTTAACATATGACCGCCTAAAAGTCGACATCCAATGAGACAAATTTTTATTTTAGATTTTTCAAAAAAAAAACCTTATACGGCAATAATTTTTGCTTGTCTGAAAACCTTTTTAGCCCATATCAGATATACCGAGTGAATTTTACTTACTTAGAAAATGGCGTTTTTCGAAATTGTCAAAATCAAAAAAGTGAAATTTTTCGGAAATTATACAAGATTTCAATGAGATTTCTTTAGAGTGTGTAAGTTTTAGCTAACTGAAAAATCTCAAGACCAAAAAAACATTTTTTCTGTAACTTCCGCAAAAAATCATTTCTGAAATTTTTTGAATAATTTTCAAAATTTCACATACTAAGAGTTAACGTTTTTAAGTCGCAAACTGAAAATATTAATAATTGGAAAAACTAGAAAAAATGTTAATTATTTTTTAGATTTTATTTATTTACCGAAACGTAATATTTTTGCATAATTTTTACGTTTTTGATGCAAGGACCTTTTTAGAAGACATATTTTTCAGTGATAATTAATGTCAATTTAAATGGATTTTAAAAACGTTAATCTACCCCTGTTAATAAATTATGTTGACAAAAATTTCGTAAATATTCTTTTAGAGTTGTTGAAATGGCAAGGTTTTTCTTTATTCAATGTTCGATTTTTTTTTAAATATCTAGCTTAACTAGTAAATGCATTTTTAGAAAATTATTTTCAAAAAATTTAAAATTTGACAGATAACGGAAGTCACCTGAAAACTGTTTGGCCCATTTGTAAACTTTTTTCAACCCTCTCTGATCGCCAGAGTTTGATTTTCCAAAAAGCTCTAACCAAAAAGATTTCCCATTTGATGCAAAACTTTTGGCGATCACTGTCTATAAAAAATACTTACATTTCCTTTAACACGAAGTACATACTTTTTCAAAAACCTCTGTTCAAACAGTCCTCCAAACATTAACATTACTTTACAGGGGTAGAGTTCTCAACTGTATTTATTTTTTTAGTAAACGTTATTAATTGAAAAGAATCCATATTTTAAATTATCTCTCTTTCAATATTTTTAAAATGTAATCTTTTTTTGAATTTTGGCAGAGCACGATGATCAGATGTTTAAAATAGTAAAACATTCAAAAACATAGTTAAGAATGAAGTAACTTGGAAAATATATTATTTACTACTTAAAGACGTTTTAACCAGTATGCCATCGCAGATAACGCAAAATATTACAATAGTGATCTCAGAAATTAAATTAGATGCGCAAATCGTTCACCATTTTATACTAAATAATAAGTCAATAAAAGTTACCATTTACTGATACGTTTATTTGAAGTTAATGCATGTAGTATAAAGATATTTAAATCAAGTAGATAATTAGTTTAAAAAAAATACCAGTTGCATTTCAGATTCGAAAATTGTAATTCAAAAGACATGAGTTGTATTTGAGGTTGGTAAATTGTATATCAGAAGGTGTCAGTTATAGTTCAGATTCGTAAATTGTATTCCAAACCATCGGTTGTATTTCATGCGGGTAAATCTGATTCCTAAAAGCAGTAGTGGTAATTCAGATTAGTAAATCGTTTTTTAGAAAAAATAAATTATAGTTCAGATTGATCAATTCTATTTCGTGTTAGTCAATTTCAGTAACGGCAATTATATTTCAAATTAGCCAATTGAATTTCAGAAAGTATCAACTACTGATCAGCCGTAAGATTTAAAAAGGCTTCAATTGTATTTCCAATTAATAAATTGTATTTAAGAAGGTTACAGTTGTAGTTGAGATTAGTAAATTGTAGTTTAGAAAGTATCAATTGTATTTAAGATTCGTAAATTGTATTTCAAACGACATCAGTTGTATTTCAGGTGGGTAAACTCGATTTCAAAAGGCGTCAATTGTAATTCAGATTAATATATTGTTTTTCAGAAAAAAATCGATAGCTGTTCCGATTGATCAATTGTACTTCATATTAGGCAATTGAATTACAGTAACAGTAATTGTGTTTCAAGTTGGCCGGCCAATTGGATTTCAAAAAGCGTTAGTTGTATTTCAATTCAATAAATTGTATCTTAGAATGTATCAATTTTATTTTAGCTTAGTCAATTGGATTTCAGAATCTATCAGTTGTAGTTCAGATTGATAAATTGTATTTCAGGAAGTATCAGTTTTATTTCAAGTAGATGAATTATTTTTCAGAAGGTATTAAATGTAGTTGAGATTAATAAAATATATTCCAAAACAGTCAACTGAATTTCAGAAACGACAATTAATTGTAATTCAAATACTAAATAATACTAAAATCACCCACATGACTCTTTATCAGCACAACGTTCAGGAAGTCAACCAAACTGCCCCTCTCCGCCTACCAATCAACTCTTTCAAGCACCTTCCCGCAATGTATGACCCCACTAACAGACCAAACGTCCCAATCGTCCAAAATCAGCAGCTCAACCTTTCCCACAGTACGCAGCCAACAGCCCAAATCTGCAGATACCTACTTGCAATACTGCATCCGCCAACCTCCTGGAATATGCCTCTTTAACCGATGATTCTCCTCTGGAGCTCTCCCTTAGTACCACACAGCTTGACGTAATCCAATTTGCTTAATGTATTATGTTAAATGGACTTTTCCAATAAACTTGACTCATTCTTCTCCAATGATTCACCTTTTTAGATTCTGCTAGCCATTAGTTTTTATCACATACTTATAATCTTCATTAGTTTTATGTCTTTAATTATTCTTCGTATTTTTACATTTCCATTCTACTTCACCACGTAGATTTTATTACTACCCTTCTTATTTTATCCAAACATTTTATTAATAAAACAGGGTTATTTTTGATATTTTAATCACACCAAATTATTTTTCTACATTTTCAAAATTTGTTATTTCTCAATAATCGAAACAAATTACATAGCGATATCAATTTTCCTCGTTATACACTCTAGTCTTATCATATTTGATTTAAACCTACTAAATTTCTCATTTATTTCAATCAAGTATTTGTCATTCCTTTCAAGCTCAAATTTATAAAATATTATCTTATTTTCGAATCCATCTGTTTTTCAAATAGCCTTTTCCCACTCAATTATAAATTGTCTTTTACTTTGTAATTGCATATTAACTATTCACATTTCCACTTTATATTTGACTAGATCTAAATTATTTTCACCGATTGTAATCCCTTAAACTTTTCTAAAATTGATTTTAACACACACAGGAGTGTATATCATTACAATATATTTGAAGTTAAAAGTGCTCGTACTGCTTTTGCAATATTCATGCGCAAGCAGTAAGAATGCACTTTTAGCTCATAACATACAAAATACTCTTAAAGTTAATAAGTTGATGGGTTTGTATGTGCAGGTTTCGTCTGAATTGAAAATAGTACAGTAACTGTTATTAACGTACACTCAAGCAAACTAAAACAGCTGTATATGAACTTGTTAATTATAACATTTTATCTTTTAATTTAAATACTTTGCCATATTTTCTTCTTATGCTGTATCCTGCATCAATATATATAAAATAACAAATTTCGGTAATAATTAATAAACACGGATTCACTGTTGATATAGAGAGCCCGAAGAAATGTAAAAACGGAGATGTGGCATGGCATGTCTTCGCGATTAAATATACATGGAACAGCTAAAACAAATCTTGTTGCGTCCCATCCATAATTTAAATCAGCCCCAAATAAGACTTGGAAAACTGCTTGCAGAGAACAACTTAATTCGGATAGATATCCAAAGTTGACAAAGCCATTATATTCACGTCGCAGAAAATAACTACTAAATCATCTTCCTAAACTCATTTCAACTTGCTAATTTAATTTTCGCTGTTCAGTAGCATCATCTGTCAAAAGAATACCGCTGTGGAACGTTCTGCGAGCACAATTTTTTGTAACAGCAAAAATCCAGGCTTTGCATTATTTACATAGTTACGTTTGAAATATGGAAAACAATTATTAAACCTAACACCAGCACTTTTCTGATTTAAGATCGATCGAACTTCTTTAGTGTGACTTCTACTTGGGCTATTTGAAGCCTAGTTTCGGTGGTGCTGTATGCATACGAGGAAACTTCAGTAGTTAGGTTACAAACGGCAGTAGGGTATTTACGATGGAAGCATGGCTTACTATAAATTATAGAACAAACGGTTTTATCATGGCTAGCCCCATCAACTGTGGGGGTGTTGTCATACTTTTGGGTACTGCTGTCTCTATAACATTATATCGGTTCTAGAATTTGTCGAATGTTCTGCCTATGTTTTTTACGAAACGAAAACACGATAAATGCAATACCACACACAGCCCGCAGTTCCAAATTTAAAGCTAGCACATAAGTTATTGTATTTAACCGAGCTGTTCCTATATGGCGCTCTAATTATAAATATTCTTGAGGTAACTGAATAACAGTCTATATCTAGTGACCTTCAAATATTCGCATCAGGAAGCGCCATCTGTAAGCAACTCGATTAGATATAGTCAACAATTCATCAATGCATACATAAATTAGAAACAACTTTAAGTGCCTACTCGTTTACAATAGTTTTGGGGCACATATTATAAGATATAAAGAGCTTCGAGCAGAAACCTTGCGATTATACTGAAGGAAATTGTTGCTCTTTGGTGACAATGCGGAACCTCATGCAACTCAACTGGCCAAGTAAAGATTTTCCGTTGCTAATACGGAAACTCTTTGAACATCCGCCATATCGTTCTGACTTCGTCTCTAGCGGTTTCAGCTTGTTTGCTCTCCTAAAATGTAGCTTGCTAAAAGAACGTGAACAGGCTAAAGATTTTTATGCTGCTGGTTTCAAAGCACGGCTAAAGCAATGGGATTTGTGAGATAATCACTGTCTTTTTCTCATATATTTCCTGTTTTAATGTAACTACTCAATTAATTCTCTTATTTTTTCCTGACTGCGCAACTTTCTTATCAACTCTTTGTATTTCATACACTTTTTGGATGCGACTACTGTTTTACTTCTTTGCAACAATATTTGTATACTGATTTTTCTAGCGTTGATATAAAAAGACTTGAAGAAATAAATTATTTTTCATCTGATGATAACTGTATTGTCCACACAACCGTTGTAAATGATTAATAACGTCATTAGGCCGATATATACTTGGTTGATTATAAACGTCGTCCATCGTCTCGGATTCAACCGTGTCCGTTATTTACGCATCTGCCGTGTGTCGTTCAAGATATTTCCTAATACAAATTTATACATTTTAAAAATTTAAAGAGCACGTCATTCTTAATGGCCTCTGGCGTTGTAATCCTTTATTTTTTAAGGATCACGTAGTCATTAACGGCCGGCAGCTGTTATGAATGACTTTTCATTTGTTTGTTTAGTTCAGTTAAAATATAATAACCCTACAATATTACGAAAATAAATTAAAGGTCGAAGTGGTACGGATATTATGAAGGCGGAAACGGTAAAAATAAGAATTGGGAGAAAGGATAATTGAAGTGGAATCCTAGACCTTACGAACAAAAAACCACGAGCAGTAATGTTGCAGCTGGATAAAAACAGTATAGATCTATATATGTTTGTGAAATACAGCGGTGTCGGAAAAGAACTTACGCAGGGTATTAACATTTCTACGCAAGAATACAGGAATCCTTAAATTTAATACCAAATAGGCAATCGGTTTTAACAAAACACAAGAAATTTTGTAATCTAAAGAGAGAAGTAGAAATTCAATGAGGAAGTATAAATAATAATGATGGTGATGTGTTAATTAATTTATGCGCAAATAACAATCTGAGAATAGGCAGCACATATTTTAACCAAAACTGAAATACAAGTATACAACGGTAGAGGTTGTTACGCTTCGTATTTCGCACGTGTGAACCACGCCTACCTTTCGCTTTCAGTCCGTGAAGTGACAGTCGGGAATTGTTCTTTCTGATCCCGTATTGATGCCGTGATGGAATCAGCATGAGCATTTTGTAAAATGTGAAATTCTGTCCAGCGCCATATTGCCGGACCTGGCTGACCTATTTTTGCAAGTTTCCAAAATCACCTTGGTATAAATTGACTGATGCTTTCAGCAGGCTGTATTTTAATTTGTCGTTTTCTATTATGAGCTTTTGGTTTTGGAACCGCAAGTGTGGAACTTCATTCCAGTCCTTTGCATTTAGTCGTGGAAGCATCCAGGGCATGATCTTAACACTAGCTATTTGCGCTGAAAACCTGTCAACCACGGTCCGCTTCATAGCACACAGAAAGGGGCCACATAAGGAACATTCATACAGGTTAAATTTTCCCTTAATGTAACATTTACTGGCCACCAGTAATCGGTTCCTGCGAGCATCACTCATGCATTTGGTGTTTAAAGTTCCGACGTAACCTCGGGATATACAATTCGTTCCACGAACTTTGTACCCGAAGGCATCAAACGTTTCCTCCCCATCTACGGAGGAGACACCGCTTGCCATATTGTCTTGTAACTTTGTGTCTTATTTTAATATGTTCGATAATTGAAATCGCTGTACTGTACATTTTGCGTTTTATAAGGTGTCTTTTAACTCTTCACTTTTCGGCCTATATTGTAATCACCTGTATTTTGTAACATATAGTATTGAATTTGTGATACCAGCCTTGTATGTTTGATTTTGTTACGCGATTTGAGCTTTTCTTTCAGGAAGTTATGTGCTACTTGCGTTTACGAATTTTTGTTGAATGGCTGGATACACTTGTCGTGAATTGGTAAAGATTCGTTGGCGCCCTTTTGGTTTTTAATTATTTCTACGGACTACATATTGTTTAATAGATTATTGTGAAATATCGCTTGCTATGTTGCAAGTAATTAAAAATTAAAAATTTATTATTTTACTTACTAAATAGCAGATATCCATTATACCTCAGATTCTATTTTTATACCGGCCTTAAGCATAAATAAATAATTTATTACGTGCACACACAACACAGTTTTCACTAGCAAGCAACTTCATGAGACTCAAGGTTAATAAAAATATCTAACACATAATCATATTTGTTTCATAGGTTCATGGAAGCATATTATTGAAATTAAATGGGTATTGAAACGAGCCAACTTTGTTTTAATTATTGGCCTTTCCATTTCCCATTCTTGCCAGTTTGATTATGATTGCACATAGAATAGAATAAACACGCTAGCGGCCACTCTTCACCACTAGTTGATGATCCGCTAAAAACTGGAACTGCATGCCTATTCTCAAAAGTTTTTAAAATATCTGCTACCTGCATCTCGCTCACCGTTCACCAATTACTTTGAATAACGCTGTATAAGTTGCACCAAATCACAATAACAGCAATCAAACTTGGATATTAAACGCCACAAACAATTGACACAGTTTATCTTTATGTAAGTGACAGTTTAAACAAAACAGAATTACAAACTACGTCACCAAAAACCAATAATTTAACCTAAAAACAAAAGGACGACGGACCTGGGTTTACGTCGAATAATTTGGTCCCCCGAAAATTCAGTGCGGGTTCTATTTATACTCTCGAAAAACAAAAGAACCACAGCCAGGCATTGGTTTAAATTTACGATTTTTGACAATTTTTCACCGATACGCAACATTTTATAAACAAAAGCCTGTCCATTAATTAATTGCATAAATTCCTTAAATCTAAATGTAGAAGTAATTGCACCGCCGTTTTCAGCGCATTTCGTAGTAAAAATATCCCGAAATTCAGCTTCCTACGTACTCGTAGCATGTCAACCGTTTTCAGCACGACCAGGGCTCGTTCCCGCTCTAAAAGTCAAATGTACTGCCGGCAAAGTGGGTCCACACCCTTGCTGCATCGTGTGTGTTGTTTTCAAAGAGGTATTTTTTTCACGGAATTTTGTACCATCATCAGATGTGCTACTGCCGCTCTGTCAGTGTATCTAGGCTTCAAGAATCTCCATAAACACCTCCTTCAAGCATGTTTCTGACCTGCAGCATGAGCGAACCCTTCTATGCAGCATATTCACTGCCCGATCTAACGTGTCACGGCACCAACTTCCCTGGTATATGAACTCGTACCTCTCATGTGTATAGTACTTAATTTTCTGTGTTTGTAGACTCTCAATTAAGGACACCGCCTGCTCCTTGACTATTGGTATCGACTTCTATAGTTGTGGCCCCAAACTTTGAGTTGTTGGCCCAGGGGACCTTGGACCAGCTCTGAGTTCAACTTCCAGCGAAGAGTAACGGCCCCAACTGCCCCTCTGAGTGTATTCTTTCTGGTGTTGTGGCTCGGTTTTATGCATTTTTTAACAGTCAAATGCATGTCAAAATCGACGAATAAAGAATATGAAAATATTAAGAGAATATGAAACTAGATCAAGTCCAAAAAGGAGAGGAAAAAGAATTACTGGGAAAAGTCCACAAATTACCTACAAAAGAACATTTCTGGCGAACAGAAAGAAATATAGAGATATCATCCACCACAAAAAAAGAAGGCAAAGAGTATGTAAAAACGAATTCAATAGGATGTTACTATGTCTACCATTTTGCCATCTTAATTATTGATTCTTACTATTGAAAAGATTTTAAATCTTTAATTCGTTTTATAAATATGGTAAACTATAATTTAAAACATTATTGATTTCTGACCGGGGATGTTTGCTACACTCGCATCCATGTCACACTTTGTTACAATCTTTTGCTAAAGCGGTAGTTTGTCTGACGATATCCATAACTTATCTTAGCAATTTTCGACTTCCGTGTTGAGTTAGGTGCGTACGAGCTAATACTACATAGTTCCCTTTTGTCTGCAAACGTGTTGTGAATTGAAAAATAAATCTAAAGTTCGACGCAAGCTGAAACAAAACGCTGAGTCGAAGCGGCAATTCCTTGAAGTTTTAGAAATCAGGCAGCTCAAAATCTTACGAAATTCTAAATGAGTATACGTGCAATTTATTTTCATTATTGTTTAAGCAATTTATAAAAACAAATTTCCAGTCACACTGCACGAATTAATCGACATTTCGTCAGTAATTTGATCTCTTTAATATTTTTTTTTAATTTTGGACACTCTCCCAAGTTTCTTTATGGCGTTCTAATATTCCTTTTTTCTTGTGCATTCTGCATCGCTACATAATTAAATAGAGAAATAAAAGGACCGGCTGTCAAGTACAGCACGTGACAACTAGCTGAAGCTCTGAGAATTGGATGCGCAGTACTCTTAAGCCGAGTTAGCAGGGACAATTCAGTTCAGACAAAATTCTGTTCGAGTGAAGATCGGTACAACAACTGATCTTCACTCGAACCCAATTTTGTCAGAGCTGAATTCTCCCCCCAACTCGGTTTAAGAGTACTGCGCATCCAATTCTCAGAGCTTCAGCTAGTTGTCACGTGCTGTAACGCCTGTTGCTTCATACAATACCTTACAGTGGAAATAAATTAACCAAAGAAAGTAGTACTACGAAGAAAGTATATGCTATCAAAACACATAATATTTTCCTATATCAATACATTTCTGTAAACATCTAAACCAGTTTTGGTAAATGTTGACAAAACAATCTTGATCTGTTTTCCGGAACCAGTACACCATCGCTATCTTCGCCTTATCATCTGAAACAAATCTGACTCCACTGAGACTCTTCTTCAACTTGTGGGAGCCAGATCTGGACTATAAGGTGGGTGAACAACCACTTCGATGTTCAAGCGTTCCAGTTTCTCAATATTTGGGCTTTGAAATTATTGTTGTTGCTCTTTCACAATTGCTTGTCAACAATTTCGGACTGCTTAATACGTCGATTTTTGGGAATAATGTTATCAACGAAAGCGTGATGATATTCAGGGGTCACCGTGAATGGATGTCCACTTCTTTGAGCATTATTAATAGGCATCTTACCTTTGTCTGAATATTTATCTCTCTGAAACGTCGTCGCATTATTGCTACTTTCGACATGAAAAAATTCAATAACGACACCCCGTTTTAACAATGTGCCCCCAAGTTGATTGTAGTTTTCTTTAACTGTGCAAAAACAAAACGAGCTACCTTTGAAATGGCACTCAAAATCAACGTGCTATCAGGTGTTCTTTATAATTTTACTCTAGAATAATTAGGCGACCAAATCATTTATCATTCAAAATTTTACATTGAAATTTGGATGGTGAATCTTGCCATTTGATGCCATTTGTTATGGGACGTCAATGCAGAGAGTACTATATTCCTGAATCTGTCGTGCATTTAAATGTTCGAGTCAAAAAACAGAAAAAAAATAACTTAAAGTTTGTTCATGTTGACTTGCATTGAATAACAATTATTATAAAATTCATTAGCATAACGCGTAGGTTTTATCCAAAGGATCAATTTCCACTAAGTTTACAATTAAAAAAACTGGGTAAATTCTGTTTAACACAGGTAAATTAATAATGTTGTTATGTCAATTTTTAATTTTTTCGGGCGCAAGCTAGCGGATATATCCCTGTATTGTTTTTCTGTTATGTCTTGTGCCAGAGGACATTTGTGGCACGTTTTAATTATTTTCTTAACATTCCAGTCCACAGTATTTTCAGTTGCAACACGTATGGCTTTAGATTACGTTGTACAGCTTTTAGGCACCAACTGAACGCTCGCCCTTATCCTAATTTGCCGTGTAAGTCTTTAGTTGCCCGGATCTTGGAGGACGAAGCTTATTTAAAAATTGTCCACGCTGTGAGAACAAAAGAGCGCATCAAGTACGAAAAGAGATGGCAAAACGCGAAGTTGAACGAACGCCGAGGTTTGAGCGCGAAAAACGGGATTAGCTGCTCAAGAGTCGAACATACAAGACGTTTCGCCACGCGGTAACAAACACGCTCCGGGGCGGGAGTTTGAATCATTGATAGGCTACCCTCAAAAAATTATGCGTGTCGTACTTTGATGTGGTATTCTTAACCGAAACTTCACCTCTTAGTGAGAGCTTGGTTAGACGTGTTTTTGAGGGCGTCGCCTCGGGCGTTTACAGGCACTCGGGGTGTCCCAAGTTTGAGTAATCGCTAATTTGGGCAAGTCGCATACCGTTTGCAGAGTCGGACTTGTATGCTGGTAAGAGAAGCGATACTAGGCGTGAATTTGTGAGAGCAAACGTTACCCTAGAAGACCGTTCAAGACATTTTTTAAATTCTACAAATGTGCGACTTTTTGGAGTATTTCTGTTCAAAGATTCTCACCCCGCTTATATATAGTTTTTTGGTCGTATTTTTACGCTTCATAGTTCATCAAATTGTGTGCAGGCAGTTAACGGTTTCTAACTTTAAGCAGCTGTAACGGCCACTGTAATTTTCTGTAAGGCACTCGTTTTGGTAGCTTCGCTCATGATTACTTTTTTGCCTTATTTAAAATCCTACAGATTTAGCACGCAGCCTTTTACTAGAAGATTCGTCGAGCTGGTTTACCGGCGGGGCCTTGTCTGTTTCGTGATTGGTTGCAGGTGGTGAGGCCACGCGACAAACAGCGTGGCTTTAGTCAGTAAGGAGTCAGCTTTGGTCTTGGACGCTGTTGTTTGTGGAGTTACTGCAAGTAGGTTTTTCCAGAGCGGCTCCGCCGCCTCCGCGGCCCTTGGTTGTGTGAGGCGGCGCGGCCTTTTTGCCGAGTGAGTGTGCTGAAACAGCGTGGTTTTGCTTTGGAGTGCGTTGCTGGCCGTGACAGTGCGAAGTGGTGCTTCTGGGGTGTGCGACTCTTTTATCGACCACCGCCGTTCTAGAATTTTCGAATGCCTGAAGAGCAATTGTTCTGCTAATTAGCCGGGTTCCATGTCTTCAGAACGAGCAATTAGCAGGTCTCTACAGTCTTCTTTTGTTTCCCTTGAGAGTTCCGCATTAGGTCCTGCAAATCAGGGGATCTTAGATCGTACAGCACCCCCACATATAGCCGCAGCTCCTCTGTACTGATAGGCGAGCTCCCGACTCTAACGACGCAGCCACGTGAAGCTGAAATTGAACAAGGTAGTGTGTGTAGTTTGTAAACAATAATAAATGTATCTTTTTAGATAAATACCAGCTACCTCATTGGGCTATCTGTAAACGGTATTAAATCTGCCTTTTTGATAAATGCCAGCATCTGGCTTAGGCTGTTTGTAACCAATCTTAAATGCACCATTTTATAAATGCCAGCCACCCGCGTTGGGGCTGTGGGCTAATTTTCATATTTTCGCAGTAAGTTAGAGGTAAAGCAACCCCAGCTGGGCCTATAACTGTTGTTCCTTTCTTTTTGTTATTGTTTCTTGCTGTGTACGCTGACAACGTCGGCGCTTTTGTACATATTTATATTTGGCAATGTGTTAGACCAATAGATCGGTTTGCTGTACGTTGTCTTATGATTTCCCCACGTGCCTGTGCATGAGTATTTTCAGATGAAGTATTCACTGTGTCAAGATGTATGTAAGGTGGAGCCTGGAAAGAGTTCTTAAACGTCGCAGGTAAGTCAGTGCACTCGTCGCCGCAGTGTTAGGAGTCGTGTACCGTTTCTAGGACGAATCCCATCTCCCTGAGCGTATCAAGCCGTGGCTATTGGCCTGTTTGTGAGATTTCAAGGGCAAGTGTTGGTATTTCCCGGACAAGATAAACCAAGTGGCACTTCCGCACTCTTGAGTGTCTTTAAAACGGTTTGATACCGTAACACGCTGTTGGAAGTGTTGTGTGAATAGTCTCGTGTCGAGTAAGTAGAGTGTGACTGGCTGCTAGCCATTTGATACGGATAAAATTTCATATTTTTATTTCGCTAATATTGTGCGTTCTTTTTCTTCACTCCGGAGGGTTGATATCTTCAGTAGCTAAAGCAATTAGATCTTTAGTTGACAAGGAGTTAAGCCTCTATGTAAGTATTTTGGATCAAACCCGCTGTTTCGGCCGTGAACGAAGTAGATTCATACAGGTTCAGGTTAAATTTCACGGTGACGCCTTGGTACTTTATTACTATCACAATGTTTACTGTCATAAGATAGGACCCTCAAGTTTGACGTGGTAAGCCGCGCCTTCTGTAAGAAGAGGCTCGCCATGAGGAAGCTGGAGCAGTGGGAAGAGCGACTTGTGACCGGCCACGGAGCAATCCGGGCCTATCTGCACAAGATAGGCAAACAAGAGGACCCAGCCTGCGCCTGCGGGGAGGAGGACACGGCCGATCACGTTGTCCTGAGCTGCGCACTGGAGGACCAACACATGGGGACTGGCGGATACGAGACTGGCGACCCATGGACTCCGATGACCGACCAACATGGAGCAGATTAGGACACTGTCGCGCGAGATGGTCTGGTGGAAGACCTTGCGTGAGTTTGCCTCTAGAGTACAGAGGTTGAAGTTCGTGCGCGAGTGAAAGTTCCAGTTTAGTTTAGTCTAAGGTTAGTTAAGATAGGCCTTAGCATAGTAAGGAGCGAAATAATTCGGAGGTGGAAATGGAGCGACAAGGCAGGTTATTGTTGGCTTAGGTTTAGTTAAGATAGAAGTTAGGATTTTGTTTATCTTAGTTTAAAATTAGTTTAAGTTAGGTTTAGAATTTGTTTAATCGTACTTTAAGATTAGTTTAAGTTAGGCTGATTAGATAAACTTAGTAATGACGTAAATAAACGCGGGATGAGGCAACAAAAGCCAAAGTAGGCTTCGCTAGTTAATATATTTAAGGTAGATTAATAACCATAACAGTGTTTTCTTATTTGGTTGAGGTGGATATAGTTGATTGTTGACTTTTGAAGATTAAATCAAGCAACGTTCTACCAAAACTTATTACACAGATACCAAGCCAATTAATATATGAGTTGCAACAGAAGAGAGATTTTCAATTACTAGTTTATATTAATTTAATTTTTGTGTTGATAGAAGCAGAACACATTTTTAAAAGATTTTGATTACTAATGCTTCTAATCTTGAAGTGTGCTAAAATAACTACGAAACAATAGATATTTCTGTACTTAATGCCGTTTTGATTTTTTTTAGATTTTATTTATTTATTATTCAAGGATGATATTTACGAGACGTGCTGGTTGAAATGTTGCATCATATTATGACAACCATTCAGTAAAAATGTTTCTAATTACATTCAACTTCGCTCAAGCGATGAAAATGCCAATGAAATGTAGTATGCGTCACGTAACAAATTCTTACGAAACGGGGAGTTTCTGAAATTAAGAATAATTCGTCATCTACCTCTAGAAATGCAAAAGTAAAATTTCCACAACTGTTTTTTGCAATTTATTCAATTTCCGAAAGTGCAATACAAGCATGGACGCCTAGTGATAAAAAAGCTTCATAAAATATTTTTTTGAAAATGGTGTTACTCTATTTTCTGTAGATAATGTACACACACCTTAGAGTAGCTTAAATTGGAATCCGACGGCGCAGAGTGTTTGTATAACGGAAAGCTTCACTGCGTCGTTTTGAAATTGCATATACAGTGTCAGAATTTAAGAACAAATTTGTCAAAGCATTGTTTATCATGAGATGGTACGCAATTATAGAGAAAAATTCAACTGCTTTTTAAAATAACTGTACCAATTTCTTCTCTTTCTTCCTCTATGAAAATTAAACGTTGGAAACTACATACATCGAAATCAGCCTTCTTACTAAAGTAACATGTAGAAGTTTTGCTAAAATTACGTGTGCATATAAATAAATCCTACGAATATTGAAAATGTAGTCTCTGATTGGACACAATTCCCTCTTAGCAAAATACCAATAGTTGAAAATAATAATTGAAGCAATACTTTATGACTACGTATGTTCCCACCGTTACATTTTCAATATAATACCCGTTCGGTAAAAAACTCGGAAATAATGTACAAACCACAAAAAGTTACACGTTATTACTTCCAATTTAAATATTTGTTATTTTCCTACTTTGCTCAAAGAATAAAACAGCCACAACTAAAAATTTAAGACATGGAATTGCAACAGAAAGTTTGTACTCGTAATTCGAGCAAGACATATCAGTCGTAGAACTGAAAGTAAACCGCACAATTTACAAAAATTCCCCAACAAAGAATATCAGGAAACTTGGGAGGAAATTCCTGGTAAGAAATCTCTGACAAAGGCGAATAAATGCACGGGCGCAACTACACAAGAAAATTATTGTTCGTTTTCTAAATCGTCCCTGCTCAACCAGAAAAGATGTCGACAGCAAACTGCGGTGGCTTACAATTTATAGCGCTGCAGTTGTAAGGCGGCGAAAGACTAGCAAAGTCGAAAAATGCAACAAATTAGTAATTAACGTGCCTCAGCTACTTGTTACTAATTTTTCTATGGGAACAAAAGGCATGACTTAAATGGTGCTGTACTATTTTGTAATTAATAATGTCAAGCAATCTACTACAGCGGAAAATTGACAGGGTTAAAAGAACTCAAGAAGGTGTTGGCCACTTTCAACATTTATTGTGAATTGGTTACCCAATTTTGCATAAATCATCAATTCCGAACAATTCTTGATTATGTTTTACATGTTTTCAGAGAAAATTCAGCACGCATGTTTAAGTTTTCCAAAATTCTTGCCGCTAAGCTAGAATGGAAATTTATTGAATCAGTCGTTAGCAAATAATAATATACAGAACAATTTATGAAAAAACCAGTATGTTGTCAAACAATTTTACATGTAAAAATAGTAAATTGGCAATTTTACGCAGGGTCGAAGTTTGCATTAGAGAAAATGGGTCACACTTTGAGCATTTACTGTAAATAATTTTAATTTTTAATGTAATAATTTCGTTTTCATTTATTTGATTTCTTAATGTTTATTAGATTCGGTAAGCGTTTAAGTCATACAGTGCATAATTGCTTAGTAACAGAGGATAATCAAAATTTAAACAATGTTAAGAGATGCTCATTATGTCAGCAATTTCAAAAATATTCTGCACTGTTTTTAACATCCATTCCCGAAGAATCTCTGCATCTAATCAATAAATGTCTGGGGACTTTCCAACTACATTTTTGTCATTCTTTCATCCCTACAATTTATGGTATTGACTTCCCTAACTCCCTGTATGTGTGAAGTAAACATGTACGTAGGTAGTTTAAATTAATTTGTAGCTCACTGTGTACTATACAATGATGTTCCAAAACATTTTCTTACAACACAGCATCATTTAGTTGTTAAGTTAACAATTGCGTATTTCGATCTATCCATGTTGGTTTATGCAAAAAAGTCGATTTATATTCCAAGCAAGAAATATTTCAACTTTGATAAGGTAGAAGTTTTAAAACAAATTCCGAATTATTAGTTTCGTTGCTATTTTAATTGTTTCGTGGTGAATAGATTTTCTATTTTAATTGTTTCGTGGTGAATAGATTTTGCTTTATCCCGACGATTTCGAAAGGGTTGCACTATGCCAACTACAACAAGGTATTAGTTAGTTCCACAGTTACCTCCTATATTTACTCTAGTATCATACTGTTGTGTATTGACTGCCAAGTATTATGTATTGCCCTTAAGGAGTAGAGAATTAAATTTGTAACAGTTGGTAACAGGTGCCCCTACTCTGGGCATCCCTGTCGGATGAACGTGAAGACGCGATCGACCGCTCGCAGTATTTGCATTAGACTACATAACCTCATAGCTCAGTGAGTGCATTTTTGTAATAAACGTGATTTAAACAGTACAACGAGTTTTATTTATCGCCGCACAAATATAAAACATACCATAGTCTAAAAACAAACCAGTCGTTTGACTTACTGTCGGTACCTTTGATGTTCGTGCCCCCTAAAAATCTACTGCGCATATTTCCGGGAGTCGATCTGGGTACGGCGCGCTTTATTCACATTTGAAAATTACGGGTACGACATTGAAGAACGGAACAATAATCGCAAATAATTAGATAATTCAGTCTATCGCACAACAGGTGTGTATTCAAATCTGCGCGAATGCCATGTGCGCATGTGGCTGGGAGTTTTACCTGCTTACAACAGAACTTGCTCTTTGTAATTTTGTCACACCTGGCGAAATGGGGGTAATCATAATACAAGAATTATACAACTGCACATTGCATTCTCATTTCGAATATCCACGTCATCCTGTCGTATGCCATCTCTTCTTCCACGTCATCACTTTCATTGATCTCTTACGCCCTCCTTCCATGACTTTCCGCCAAAGCAATCGTTTTAGCTATCTGTGTTTTCCATTCTTAACAGGTGTTCAAACCACTTTAAGCTTCCATTTGTGATGGTTTTGGCAACAGTTTCCGCAGCTGACATATATTACGAATTTTCTCGGTTTTAACACATTACAATCTGAATGTCCTGGCGTTTCCTCGTAAATAATCCCTCTCCACAGCATTTTTTTCTTCTTTTCGCCTTCTTATATCGTCCGAACTTTACTGACCAAACGTTTTTTCTTGTTTTTACTAATATTTGTGCCCAACCAAATAGATATACATATGTATAATGATCTCTTGTTACATTTCGTGCGATTTTCATTCTTTGGCTTATTTCCTGCTTTCCTATTCCGTCCTTATTCACCACCGCTTGTTATGTTTATTTTAGCCCTTTTATAATTTCCGAACACGCCCCGCTGATTGTAGAAATAGCAGAAGGGGCAAACGTGTTAGGTGCTTAACCTTGATATACAAATACAGAAGTCAGACATTGTCTTATAGAGTGTTTAACGGTCCTTGTTGCAACTCTCCGGCTTTTGATGGATTACCCATTGTCCTGACCTTAAGTTATATGAAGAGTTAATCATGCGCCGCTTAAATTATGGAAGATCTTTATTGTCCCGCCCGAGCACACGCACCGGTCACCATCGATTCATCATTTTGATGTCCCGGAGATTGGAACCAATTTCCCACCTAACTTTCTGAATTGCTATCCGCCAACCCAATTCTTTGTCTGGAACACCGTTTTGAGCTAACAATCCAGCCCCTGCCTTCAGTGTGTTACCCTTACTTACTACATTACCGCTAAAAATTCTCATTTAACTTTGGATGCTCACCATCATTAATGCAATATTTGGATGCAATATTTACGCACTTATGTTGTACTATTTGTAAGATACTGCGGATCGTCCGACTAAAAGACTCGTATTTTGAGCCCATCCCCATCTGAGAAGGCTAAATGCTATTTAGCATGTTATTTGATTTTACGGCCAGTTCGTCACATTTATTTCCCTTAGAATGTATTACTGTGACGTTACTCAACAGTAATTTGATAACAGAGGCTGGCTTGTTATCAGATTACTGAGCTGACCACCGAAAACTTTCCTGTAATTTCTGTGTTCAATATGCTCATATTGTGCCACTTAGTAGCTAATTATCTATGAGATAACTTACCTTTAAATGATTCACATTACTCCGGCTAGCTTTAATCTGGTTTGAAATTAGGTATAAAGAATTGTGGGATTTTATTTTACTTCACCTTCTCATATAGGGTTATATTTAGAGTATACAAACAAATATTGGGCGCCAAGAATTTTAATTATTACTATTTACAATTTACGGATTCAATGGTATTTGCTTCTCTATGATTTATTTATAACAATATATATCCTTAATAGAAACTTACTTAAATTTGAGAACTGAAATACTCTTACTGTTATTACATTCTACTGTATTTCTGGTAAGTAACCAGTACTAAAAAAGATTTATTGGTCTATAAAATTGTTTAATTTTATTTAGGTAAAAGTTTGTAATTTTGGAGCTCCACAATTTATTATATTGTCCACCACAGTTACTAATTGAAAGTTAATATATTGTATTTATGTGTTGGTTCAATATAATTACCTTTCCTAAAATAACTTCTGCATTCTTTTTCTAATTATTCCGTTTATGTTCTTTCAATTCTCATCACATGTTTTATACAAATTATTCTATAATGGTTAAGCCATGTAGTATAATTAATTATTACATTCAATGACAGTTCAACTGACAAATATCAAATTATATTAATGCTATTATAGTATTTAACATTACAAGCCAGGTAAAACAGGTTTTACTGGCGATAGGATTGGGATGACTGGCGAGCCGTTAGGCGAGCCTGTCATATCCTTGAGCCAGTAAAAATGGTTACCTGGCGTGTATTGTTGAATGTTTTATTTGTTCCTCACTTGTAAATAACTAGAAAATCACCATTTATTCAAAATGTCAAACTATCATTTATCCATGAGCACGCTTGTAAAATATACCTGGCTAGCCAGTAAAAAATTTACTGGCTAGCCAGTTAAGAAACATTTTCAAGGTGAATACAGTGACTTGATAAATTAATGTTTACAAGTGAGGAACAAATAAAAAGTTTAACCAAATTATGGACTATAGGTTTTTACTTTAAGAAGGTTATTGACTTTAACTATGTTATTATGGTTGAGTATACTCAAGAGTGTATACTTAGTCTTATTATGACCACATATATTTACTTTCAGAAAGAAAAGTTTCTTCAATTTCAAATTGTTAATATTGATATTACACCGACTTCACTTATTCCTATCACTCGTACTTGTGTTGGAACTTCCAATTAGTAGAGGTTCTGCTTAAGAAGTTTATATCAACACTCAACTCGTCATGTCATCTTGCTGTATGCCTCCCTAGAATGAACTGGATTACAATTAAGAGATAGTTTTCAGCATTTCTAACAGTTCCAATTAAGGATACGGATCCCAACCAAGACCAACGGGTACCAGCTCTAATTCAGCTACATCTTATATTGGTAATAAGCCTGCTGAGGTTATCCACAGAAAAGATAGTGAAATATCTGTATCACATCCTTTTGGAAGAAAACACCACCCAGGATTAACAAATCACAATTTGCTTTGTAAATAAATCTGAATTTCTCCTTTTGTTTTTGAAAGAGGTGGATTTTGGTGGATACCTTATTTTTTTAAATATAAGTAGTGGTATACCTTCATAACTTCCTTAGTGCTTGTTGTGTAAGCTAACCTGTATGAAAGGATATTAAGATTGGTTTTATAAGATATCCAGGTAGTATGTACTATGTAATGCTACAATATCAGATTAATTAATATGCAGTTACGTTTTCAGAAATTATAAGATCTACAAACGGATAAAGGCAAAGCTAGGTTTACTCAAATTAGCCAACCTTCACATTTCCCGAAGGCCACGGCCAGGTCATCCACGATGTAACTTGCTCAATACACCCTTAGCTAATGACTGATCATGGTGGCACCTAAGAAATAATAAATCAGCTTCTATACGTTTTTATCAATTTGATTTTTGCAAGTATACACCTGAACTTTTGATTTAAGACAACGCCGACCACACTTCGCTACGTTTAAGTCTGCGAATTTCCACAGGTAACATGCTCTTAGATACTTAAATGTATCCATTAGTTTTTACTGAAGGTTATTATTTACCAAAACCTCAAACTTTGTTTCAGAGTTTACAACCAAGTATTCTATCTTTTCTAAGCTTACTTGTAGTAGTCATTTCTGATATTCTATGTACAATGGTTTGTGCAAGAAGGGGACTGGCGAAAAATTCATAGGAGAACGCGCGATTGTCAACGAAAGAGGACAGAATCTTGTATATATCTTAGAAGAACGTCAATTTAAGGCGGTGAATACATTATTATCACCACCCACCAAAAAAATTATTGTTACAGACGTTACAGTTATTAATCAGATGCACCTCAGCGATCATAATTTGGTTAAAGCTAATCAAAATTCGAAAGAAGAAAGATTATCAATAATGGAAATGAAGAACCAGCCTAGAACAAAAAAAATAATCTGAATTAACTTAAGAAATAAAACGATCACATTCGGAAAGGACACAATAAAAGGGTATAAAAGGTAAGGCAAAAAATGAGCTGACACAATTAAACAAGTACATATGGAAATCGTAAAAAGTTTCGTCAGAAAATATAAAAAAAGGTTCTAAAAGAATAATCAAGGACACTAAGGAACCCATGGTATTCAAAAAAAGATCAAAATAGGAAGAAAATAAATTGTGTCATTGGTGGAACACTAATATATCGTATGTCAGAACCAAGATAAAGGAACATACGGAACATTTCTATCAGAAATTATATGATCCACAATTAAGACAACCACTGAGCAGCTCTAGCTATCAATCAATGATAATAATCAAGGAAATAGACTATTATTTCCTATTTGTTTTAATAATAATAATAATAATAATAAATGTCTTTATTTCTTGCAACTAAAATAAAGTATATAACTAGTAATTACAGAAATAATTGCAGTGTAATAGTTGCAGAAACCTCCAGGCGCAGTTCGGTCTAAAAGACCGCTCTTCCACTAAAAGCCTTGACATAATTGTAAAGTAATAAAAATAATCAAAAGTCAACACTCGAAATCTACATAAATTCGATGCGGTGATAAAGTTCACTACAGACCCAGAAGGCCATGTCAATCATATATACTGTTAATGTTTTTATGTTTCAAAAGTTTAAAATAACACTAATTTCCAAAGCCAGGGAAGATAATGAACAACCCACCAACTTCGAGAAATAAAGTAGGTACACTTACAAAAAAAATGTATCAGAACTAAACAAGTATTACTAGAGTTGAAGTAATCATAATAAAAATAGTAATAGTAAAAGTAAATATAGATGAGTAGATATACCATCCAACAAACAGCAGCCTTAAGAACAAATGTTTTATAGATTACGTTAAAAACTGTTGAGTTAAAGGTACATTTTTGTACCGATATTTAAATTTCGATATAGGTAATGACCTCAGTTCAGGCGATAACGAATTAAAGAATTTAGGAATTTGGTAGCTATAACTTCGTTCGAAGAAAGCTGTTTTATGTAAGGGTGGAATTAAAGTACCTTTATAACGCATATTAATATTATACACATCATCTCTGAACGCAATTTTGCAATATAAGTACGAGGGGTTTTTATCCATGATGATCTTAAAATAAAAACAGGCACTCAACAGCTTTTTTCTGTTAGTCATATTTAACCAATTGAGTTCAGACAGTTTACGTGATACATGGTCAAATTTCCTTATTCCGAATATTAATCTCATGCAAGAGTTCTGGAATCTTTGAATCCGTCTTTGCTTATCTTTGCTCAAAGAAGGACCATAAATTTGACTGCAATAAACAAATTGGGATAGAACTAACGCTTCACAAAGGTTTGACTTAATTTTGGTAGATAAATAGTGCCTGTAACGTAAATTAACTTGAGATTCATGTACGCTTTCTTTAAACAGTTAGTTACATGTGATTTGAATCGCAAGGTGCTATCAATTATAAGGCCTAGGTTTCGTGTTTCTCTAACCACCGGCAAGACTACACCATCAGGATATAGTTTTACACAGTTTTCGATTAGCTTTAAGGTAGTACGATTGCCGAATAGTAATACAGTGCATTTAGTTGGATTAATTTTTAAGCAATGATCTTTAGATATATTTGAAATGTTTATCAGATCTAGATTAATGTGGGATAGTGCAAGTTGGAAATTATCTATATGAAAAGAATAATACAGTTGAGTGTCATCAGCGTACATATGAGCCTCGCAGTGAATAAAATACTTAAAAAATGTAGAGGTATAAATCACGTACAAGAGAGAACCAAGAATAGAGCCCTGAGGTACTCCTCTAGTTACTTCTTTTGACCCAGATGAGCCACAAGACAACCTAACAGCTTGACACCTGTCACTCAGGTAGCTGCCTAGTAATTCAACTGAATCATTGGCAAGACCTATATAATTTAAGATAGCACACAGAAGCTCTTGGTTAATAGTGTCGAAGGCTTTGCTAAAATCTAGTAAGACAAGTATTGAAGCTTTACCTTGATCATATGTGCAGTTATAATATCGTCTAGTACATGAACCAGAGCGGTAGTAGAGCTATGATTAGGACGAAAGCCAGACTGATTGCTAGGTAAGATATTGTATTGCTCCAGATGACCCCCCAGCTGTGCATCAATAACCTTTTCTAATACTTTAGATAAAGTTCGAACTAAGCTAATTGGTCTTTATAGTCAGTAGGTTTAGGTGCTTTAGGCACAGGAATGACTATAGCTTTTTTCCACTCACTTGGAAATTTACAAGTAGCTAAACATGAGTTGACTATGTGTGTGATATATTGTATTATAATTGGAGAACAATATCTAAGAATTTGTAAACTGATTCCGTCAGCACCAGAACTATTACTTTTTAATTTATTGATTATTGATAAAATGGTTGAATCAGTAACAAAAGATGTAAACTTAGTGATGTTATAAACAAGCTGATTTGTTAAATATGATTGACACAGCTCCGCAACTTTGTCATTGTTCACAATAGGAGCCGCATTTTTATAGTAATCATTGATTGCATCGGGATTGAGGAGATCATCTGGAACAACACAATTCCTGGTCTTCACGATATCTAGGGATTTAAGCTCGCTCCACATAGCTTTCGGACTATTGTTTCTCAGCGTAAATTCGAAATAAGCTTTCTTTTCATTCTTAATGGCAGTAGTAGTGTAGTTACGTAACAATTTATAATACTCCCAGTGAGCTGGGTTTTTAGTTCTCTTAAATTTTTGTTTAGCTTTGTTCCTAAGTGACATAAGTAATTTGATGTTCTCAGTAATCCACGGGGCTCTATTCCTGGTTATTCTGTTTTGATTGGGGCATGCACATCTAGAAGGGAAAGTATGTTATCACTTAGGAATTTAATCTTATCATCTACGTCTGCCATATCATAGATAATATAAAGGGGTATTTGCCTCAAATCTTCGTGAAACATATCTAAATTAAAATGTTTAAAATCTCTGAAAGTTTTAAAGGCTGGACTAGTTTTAAGGTTAGAAACTGCCAGTTCACAATATACCGATTCATGATCAGCAATGTGTGTATCGCCAATTCCAGAAGCCGTTACCATTTCTGTATTCGATACTAGAACCAAATCCAGTATGGAACCATTATTGTTGTGATATCTTGTCGGTTCAATAATTATTTATGCTAAATCTAATGCTTCTAGCATGGAATTAAAATAAACAGTGTTAGGATTATTTAGCGATAATAGATTAATGTTCATGTCACAGGCAAATAACTTTGTCTGCAATTACAGTACTAAGGGCAAGAGATAGTTCAAGTTCATCAGAGAATAACTTATAATTCAGGAGGTTTATAGGCAATACCAATTACAAATTTTACAATAAAAGTTCTATCCAGATTTGCTCAATAGCGTCACTGGTATGAATTCACTTAAATTTAAGGTGGTTGCGAACATAAATACATACACCGCCACCACGCCCAACTCGATCCTTTCTAACAAGTTGAAAGTTATCTATTAAAAGAAGCTCATTACCTATATAACGAGATAACCAAGTTTCGCTTATAGCAAGAATATCTAATTTCGATGGAATTATATATTCCTTGACTTCATTTAGTTTTGTTAATAAATAATGACTGTTTACATGCGCAACCTTCATTAAATGGTTCTCCACTCACCTAAAAAAATTAAAAATTGAGAATAAAATGTGTGTATGTGTTTTAACAAACAAACAAAAAACCAAAAACAATTATAAATGTAAATATACAAATGTAATCTAATTCTAAAACAAAATTATTTGCAAATTGATAAAATTTTAAATAAATTGCAGTGGTCCCCTGACCATGTGCAAAGATAAAGTTTATGTACACAATTTCACAGCACTTCACTTTACAGATATTCATTTTTGCAAGTCGAAGGTGTTATTCACGATATTTATTTTGTTGTTTTGCTTTATAAATACTTTTCCGTCTGCAGACCAAACGTTTTTCCTGGAAAATGTTTCTGCTGCCGAATTTATTCAATTAGCCTATCCTTGGTTAGTAGGGGTCGCAAACCGGGATCCCGACTTTCAAAAATACCGGGATACCGGACTAAAAAGGATGCTTCAAAATACCGGGATTGGATTTATGGAAACCGGGATTTTCGAAATTGACGGTATTTCTTTCCAAAAAATATAAATCGCTTGCGAACCGACGGAGGACGGATTAGAATAAGCGGATTCCTAGTTGGAAATGGAAATGTATATGGGTAATAAGACTGAACATCTTGGATCTGAGCGACGCACCTGAAGACACGCTGCCGTTTAAGAAACAATTAGAAATTGAAATACAAAGAACATTTCAGGCTCAGGATAATACTTCCAGACCAACTGATGGAATATTGACACATTAGTAAAAATAAAGATGGCTGTATTTGAAAATCGCGGTTCAAGGAGAAAATATCTAGAAATTGCGTATGATAGCTTAAAGTCTATTCCTCCTACCAATGTGGAGTCTGAGCGGATGTTCTCGTCATCAGATTACTTTTGTAACCATTTGCGCTCAAAATTAAGCAATCAAACATTAGACACGTCATTTTTACGTTCTCATTATTTAAATTTGACCAAATATTAAGAACACAAATTATTTTAATATTTGATTAATAAAACTATTGAATTTAAAAAGTTAAGATTATTTTTGTCCTTTTGATTAAAGTCTAAAGTTAGACATTTCTGTTATTGGTAAAAGCTTATTAAAAACTGAAATATGATTTTTTCTGAATGTTTTTATTTCTTCAATAAATCGTCACCTCTAATTTAGAGGCTCTAATCTCGAATCTAGACAAAAGCTTTTCTAAAAATCGAAAATATCGAAAATATCGGGATTCCGGTATTCGTAAAACTTCAATATCGAAAATACCGGTTTTGGTAAAAGGGACCGGTATTGCGACCCCTATTGGTTAGGTCTTCCCTTATCACGATACCTGAATTTTTCAGAAGCGTTTTGGCTTTAAATACTTTTTCTCTGCACCTGTACGTCACAAACGTAATGATTATAGCCCTCGGATAATTAGAACTTTTTACTCCAACCCGATGCGACCGATCAATATCTTCAGGTTTTAGGGTAATCTTTATTTTATCTTGAATAATTTTTAAAGCTTAAAGAAGAATATACCAGAGCGGGGCTAGAAATCAATTTTGATAAAACGGAATACTTAACAACAAGCGAAGAAAGACCGGAGCTACTGGAAATAGATGAAGATACACAAATTAGAGAAACAGGCAGATTCAAATACTTAGGAAGCATAATAACAAAGCAAGGAACATCAGAGGAAGACATAAAATGTAGACTCGGACAAGCCAGAACTTGTATTAAACAACTAAATTCGGTACTATGGGATAAACATATAACTAAAAACACAAAAACAAGAATATATGGCTCAATGATAGAGAGTATTATGACATATGGTGCAGAAACATGGGTGATAAATAAAAGAGACAGATCAAAAATCAACGCGGTTGAAATGGAATGCTGGAGGAGATGCTGTAGGATATTAAGAACTGACAGAATTCCCAATGAAGAGATAAGAAACCGAATGGGGGTACATAAAGAGGCTACAAGTAGAATAGAGGAAAAACAACTGAAGTGGTACGGGCACGTAAGACGAAGCAGTGACAGCAATTGGATCAAGAAAATAACGGAATGGAGCCCCATGGGAAGAAGGAAACGAGGCAGACCAAGAAGATCTTGGAGGAATGACATAGATGAGGCTATGGAAAAGAGAGGGTTGGAAGAAGGAGATTGGGAAGACAGAAAAGAATGGCGAAAGTGGCTGAGTGAAGGGAAATAGCGTCAGCTGTAAAAACCCTTTATATATATATATATAATTTTTAAAACTGTTTGATCCGAGTTTTCGTTGGGAATTTCTTGCACCCCAAATAACCGTAAATTATTCCTTCTGGAATATTGCTCTGCCGCCTCATTTTTTAGGTGTAGTCTTCTATTTTCTGCCTTCACGGTAGCCAATTCCTCTTCCAGCTTCTTCGGCAGCCCTCCAGTTTGGTTAGCTTGTCCTCGTGTTCTTCAAGTTTGGTATTTATCGCTTTCCCCACTGCATCAGTAATCGTGAGTATTAAATTAGCTTTCCATTCTTCATTAAAAATACTGTTAATGGAGTCTTTAATTTGCTCCTTACTTGCACGGGTATCTGCAGGCATTTTGTATCAACTTGATGTGTACGATATCACTATAGATATTTCACCACAGACAGCGGGCACACGCGTGTATTCAGTTCGAGCGCTGCATTGACAAATGATAATAGTCCTTATGGTTCTATTCACTGCGCACCACCAGTGTATCGGTTTATTTTTTTGCATTTTTATTCTCAGAATGAATTCTTTCCGCTTTTATTTCTGTTCTTAGTTCTCTGTTTTGTCCTTGAATGGTTGCGTATTTTCGACTGATGAATATGCCTTACACCGAAATCAGTGAAATTTCTCAAGTCGTGAAATGGACAAAATTTTGCCTATTCCTTAAAATCGGCGTTGCATCTGCCGATCGAGGCAAAAAATTGCACAATTCATGAATTTGGTAGCCGAATTCATGAAACAGCAGCAATTTTTACCAATTACGTGAAATAAGCAGCAAATCGAGTTACAAAAGTAAGCAGAATCAAAGATCCTATAAATAACTAATAACACTAATGTTGCCTATTTCACGAAATAACTAATATCCATGTTCGATCTTTTCCTATTGCTCGAATTCGGCAGATGCAGTGCCGATTTCAGGAAATAGGCAAAATTTTTCCCATTTCACGAATTGAGCAATTTAACATTTGTATATAAATTATGTCTTTTGTTTGTTCGGTAAGCCAAAACGGTTGTTTGATGGTAAGTTTACGTTTTCGTTAGCCATTGGAGATTTGTATGCAAATATAAGCGGTTTGTGTAAAAAGACGGCAAAAACAATAAGTACAGCAAGTTTCAAAATGGAAACCAGGGTATGACGAAAAAACAGGTGCATAATGCATCAACTGAGACTAGCATGACATAAGTAGAATGCCTGATTATTGAAAACCGTCGTGTATCCACTAGGGAAATTTCAGAAATTGTTCGTGTAAGTACAAGCTCTTTCGTTCTGTGATTTCTATATTTTTTTTGCCATTGTAGAAATCAGACGCAGAGGTGCAAACAGCTGTGTGGGAATTCTTCAAGAATAACTGCAAAACGACATAACCTAACGTGATAATGTTTGTGTCATTTTGTGTGGAATAATAATACATAGAACTGAGATGCTTTTGGGTGAGATTGGTCGCTTTTTTATTTGTATGTTTTATTAGCATCAGATAGATTCGTCGACTAATTCTCTCAAACAAAACAAACTCTATGTCTACTTGGATATAGTTGCCGGCCGGCTAGGTCAGGAAGACGGCGTGCAGTTCTTTAAGTGCTAACAAATGATTAAAAACCAACGAATGTTTACCAATTAACGACAAATGTATCCAGGCATTCAACTGAGAATTCATAAACTCAATTAGCACATAATTTCCTGAAAGAAAAGCTGAAATCACGCACAGGTAGTAGTAACAAATAACAACACCTAAATGCTAATATCAGAGTATATAATCACAAATTAAGATGGCATTTAGTACAAATAACAGGTAATTATTGGCCAATTTAAGGTGCGCCTCAACCAATTCAGCTTGCGAGAACAGAGCAGGTTAAACAAAAGTACAAATATAAACTACAATCGTTTAAAAACAAATGCGGTGGCGATCATTGTCGATTTGCATTTGCGTTACCATTAATAGGCGTTTAAGCGATCACCTAATTAAGCTGTCGGATTAGTGTAGTGACAACGTTTGTGGACTGTCGAGCTTGAGATCGGGATATTGAACTTCGTTCTGAGCAAGACGTTTTCTTTTCATTATCAAAAGATGCGGATACAGATTTCTATTTTTCCCACCTTTAAATCTAAAATGCCACATTATCGGCTTTGTCTACCCCATTTGTACTTCGCTAACGGTATTAATAAATCGCCGACTAAATTTTAAACCGATTTACTTTGTCTAGGATTCACAATGATTAGTTCCCATCTCCTTTGCGAATTTTCGTTAGCCCAAGTAGTCGCACATGTGGCGCGATGATGTATATAACATAATATGATAACTGCCACACCACACTAAAAAAATCGTTCAACAGATTACGAAAACTTCATATGTCTTGAGAAGTGGGCACCCCAAAGAGCGCATGGCAAAAACTGATCCATGGCAGTTTGCCAAAGTATGGATATTTCGAATTGCACTTTCTCATCTTGTTTTATATAAAGATGGGCTTCTATTGAACAAGTTTCGTACAAAATATTTGAATATAATTAGCAATCTGAAAATTGCAAGTGAAACTTATAAAATAACTTGAAAGCTTTACTCGTAAGTGTTCTAATGTGTATTCTTCCGAATATATAATTGTTTTAATTATAAATATATAAAAATTACAACACTTTTAATTCCCCCAAATATGTTTCTTTATTACAGATCGGTGAATAATTAAAGAGCACATTTTCATAAATAGTTGTTATAAATTACAAAATAGATTACTTGGTCGCCCTCTTAAATATCATTCAGCATAGTTTACATACTTTGCACTTGTATCGTGTATATGTGCACAATGAGGATAGAAAAACTACTATCAAATTACTGCTATTAGTCTCTCAGCCTTTTATTTCTCCTGCTGGTTGAGTTTTTTGCCAATTTTTGCCCGTCGGGTTTGCTTATGAATGTTCTTGTTGATTCTGGTATCTTAAACTTGTCCCACACACCGTTCTATTTGCCTTCTGTTGACCATACTTCCATGAGTGATAGACGTGCATTTAACTCTGTATCCTCCATGAGTTTAAAGATATTGTTTATTTCGTTTTGATATCGTCCAACTTTTGTAACCATAGCGTACTTGTTGAACACATTAGGAAGTGTTTGCGCAATGTCATGTTGAAATAGGCTTACGCTGAAATCGAAAAGTTTAATTTAGGTTGGCTGTATCGTTGCCGTCGCTACGTAACATAAGCTTTTAGTGGAACGTTATACAAAAACTTCCTAATATTTGATTTTATGATGTTTTTAAACTATGCTGGCAGATATTTCTAAGTGCTCTGTTATTATAGTTCAAGATATTTGAATATAATATATAAGTTTTACTATTTCAAGGCTTTTGTCTTCTGTAAATATTTTAGCACTGTTTGGATGTTTTTTGCATCCCATCCGCTCGTCAGCGGAGATAATAACTTTATCTGCCGCTGACGAGCGGCATATAAAGTGTTTAGATGCAATGAAGTTACACTTTAGCATTATAAATCCAGATGTAATATAACATTTTATTGACATTTGAAGAATAATTATTCTACAAAAGAGTGGGGTCTTTTTCTCGAGTGAATTATTTGAATTAACACACGCGTGTCACACAAAATTTTATTTAAAAGCTCAGTAGATGTCTAATATATATAATATTGAATTGACAGCCCTGAAAAGTTATAGTGATAAATTAGGAAGTACCGTAGTACCAAGAGATCAAATAAATATATAATTAGAGACTCCTGTGATTCTTGTTATATGTTTGGCAGTACTGAAGTGTATATTGTCAGTCTATGTCAAATTCGAGGTTAGCAGGTTAGGTTTTGCGTCAGTTTGTGTCAAAAAACAAACAAAACCGAACTTTCTATACACTTCACTACTGCTAAACTCATAACACGAATCACAGGCGACACTAATTATACATTTATTTGATCTCTCGGTGCTTTAGTTTACTCCATATTACTTGGGCTTTGGCTTTTCACAGCGGGCAATACAATTTTGTTTTGTATTTATTGAGTTGTTGGATAAAGGTTTGTATGGCACGCGTATGTTATTACAACGCAACTTTTCTCTAAAAATTATTTGTAATATAACACACTTGTACCATAAATAACTATTGCACATAATGATCAATAGATATATACTGCTGTAATAACTGGTAGTGTTGCACAAACTTTCTATTCTTGTTATGATTTGGTTATTCTTGCTGCAAATATGCCGAATATGCCGTATATATGGAACACACCAATAAAATGCAAACACAGAATTGTTAGTACAAAAAAAACTAAATAAAATACGTATATGCAAAAGTATAGCATATCATTAGCACTATTATACTGTTTTTAATAATTTTATATTTTTCTTAGTGTTTCATGAATGCACACATAGGAATCCGACTGATTCAAAATTCGGCCGTTTTCGTGTTTTCTAATAACCACTGATGCCTTTGAAAACAATCCGATGGTACAGAGGTTGCTGTATTACTGAGTATGGCCTTATCCATTTTAAACAATGTAAAGGTACGAATACTCATGTACTTTTTACTTCCTTTTACAATAAAGGAAGTATTGGATTCACCCCAAAAATTCGAAATTGAGTTTTCAACAGATCTACACGTTTTAGAGCCCTGAACACAAATAACATGTTTTTGTTCATTGGTCTGTGTGTCTGTCTATGTGTGTGTCTCTGTATGTGTCTGTGTGTGAACAGAATATTTCAAAAACGAAGAGAGACATAACGTTAAAACTTCATATATAGGTATAAGTTTTGTATACTATCTAGATGCGACAGCAAGCTTTTGAAGAAAATCGCATAACCGGCAGTATGGTGTGTAATTTTTCAGGTTTTTTTTCGATTTTCTCAAAAACGGCTTCAAATTTCACATTTCTATTACATTTTTAATGCGTAATGATGTAAGATAGGTGATTTTCCAGTTAAATACCTCTAAAATGGGGTTCTATTCTTCTTTTTTTATAGGGCATTATAAAGAACTACTAAAATTGAAAATCTGAAACTTTGGCCATGAATTTTATGTGTAAGAGCGACTACAACTACAATATATTGACTGTGATATAGCTTCCGGTTATATCGAAAATCGCTATCAACTTTATTATTTTAAATAGAACACCCAGTATATTATTACATTTTTGAATTCGGCTTATAATTTTAAAGAAAATTTGTCGCTTCAACTAATGCTCTATTTTGCACCGTTTTTGTAGAATTTGTAATTTTTGAAAATTTTTGGCAAATGCTTAAAAATTAAAAGCATATTTTTGACTAACTATAAGATCAATGTAAAAGGAAGTTGTGTGCTTGTATCACACCAGATTTTGTTATACTAGAGTTTAAGGCAGCGTTATCTACTTCTTGCAACAACGATTATCTTTATAGATTTGTAGTACTTGCTGCCAGTTTTGGAAGATCTCGCTTTTACACCCATTTAATGGTCGCGGAATCCCTCATCTGTCAAAAACAAGGAATAAGCCAGAAAGAAATGTTCAAGACAAGAAGTTGTTTTACTTGAAGCTGCCGAGCAGACAACAAATTTTGCTTTGTGCATTACTAATAAATATACATTTCAACTCATCGCCTTCTTTCTACGCTAAATATGAATAAAATCCTTCGATATTTTTATTATAAATTTTGTGTATTGCATGGCATTTTTATTAATTGGTGTTTTAACTCTTGATCTAGTTATTGTACTGTGTCTTCTTCAGATTGTGCCTCACTGTATGTTCTACTTCTTGAGTTTTCTTGATTAATGCGCAATATATCTATTATTGTATTATTTATTAATTTCTTACACAGTAATACTATTAGTTTCTAATTAATAAACCTTAACTCCAGGTCTACTGCATCACCGCTCAAGACGTTTTTGAAATTTCATTAAAACAATAGGCACTCTATACAATAAATATAGCAATATTTATCTATTAAAAATAAGTTTTCATACGCTTGCAGATATTGCTAGAAGCTACTTCTCCAGTGCGAAAAATGTCTTTCGACCTCAGCAGAGTGTAAATCAACACAGAGTTATGGTTTCTATATACGTATACTATATTCTATAGTTGAAGGTATCTTCAAAATATTTTCGTGGTGCGGAAATCGCTTTAAAATATAGATCTACTTCTTTTGTCATCATTCCTTAGGGAGATGTTAAATAATACTGAAAAATTCACTTGTACACAAGTACGATGTTGTAAATTATGACTGCCTCTAGAACGAAAAATATTTGTAAATTCAATTTTTTAACCGCCTAAAAGTTTATTTTTGTGTTTTTTTAATGAGCTGTAAATAATATAATTATAGCTGAAAAAAGTGTAGAATTAAAAATCTTGCTTTTAAACCTATAGTTTAAAAAAATAATTTAATAAATCTCTTCTGAAAAATACTACAGCAAAATCAAATGTAACATTAATATATATCCTGCCGTTAGAAATTTTACCCATGTGCATCTACATGGTCACTATATTTTCTAAGATTATAAATTTTCTATTTTTCTCTATATTGAAATTTTAGTTCTAATTCGAATCCCAAACTGGTATTTTACACCTTTGAAAATTTTATTGTTACAATTCCAAGTACATGCAGACATTTTTAACTAAAGCAATGATTAGATTTTTTTATAGATTTATGAATTATCCAAAATCTTAAATTTGCACTTAGAATCTCATAATTTCCAAAAACAAATTAAGACCATTAAAGTTATTTTATTGCTTATGCATAAGCCTGGAAATTATTCATAATTACATTATTAACGACAATACGATTTACTTTTTAACAGATTATGAGCTATAATTTGTAAGATTGTTAAACATACTTTTCGCACACACCATTTCACGTACTCAATGTCCAAAAAATATCAAGTGGGATGAAGATTGCAGAGAACAAATCCCAGTAATTTTTCAGCTCGTCCTCCCTAGAGCTTCCTAACCCTATCAATTTTAAGTTAGAGCTTTCGTAGCTTACCGCACAGTCTGATGTAGTTGAGTCAAAGATTCATAATTTTATGTATTGCATGATCGAATAAATTAAAAATTAAGCAGTCTTAGGCCAAGCAGACCACCTTTGATTATTTTATCGTTAATCGTATTATAAATCTGTTTAGAACAGCATGAAGAGTGGTGCAGAATATCCAATAAACGCCGTTCATATTCAAAATGTACGGATAACTTCGGTTTCGTGATATAGTCGATTCCGTATTATCAGTGTGAAATTGATAGATAATAACGAACAACGTGAGAAACTAATTCTAATAAGTGCTGTCAATTAGTTGAACGAAATAATATACTCTAATCAAATATCACTCGATTTCTTCTCGCTTGGCATGCAAGCAGTGTAGACGCGTGTGCTTGTTACTCTGATAGCCTACAGAAATCGTTGTAAAATGCCTTTTACGCGGGAACAGAAAGCCGAGATTGCAGACGTAATTAAAGAAACCGTTACAGCTCTATTGATGGATGGGTATTTGTTGCTTATGAGAGTTTTGCGGTTGCACATATAAATGCACAATCGAAAACGAATAAATTTCAGTTGCTCCGAGAACATGTTTTACATTACGATTATGATTTAATTACTGTAACGGAAACATTTTTACATGAAAATATACTTAGCAATATACTTGAAATTCCTGGTTACAGTGTAATACAGAAAGATCGACCTACCTTTGGTGGTGGTATTGCATTGTATTCGAAATCACCCATTGAAATTAAACAGGTTCATGTAACAGATATTTTAGAATTTGAACAATTATGGATTGAGTTCGTTGTTCACAAGCATAAATACTTACTAGGTACAATTTACTTACCGCATCGAAGCAGATATAGGGCATTTATTGATCACTTTGAAGTAATATGCAGTAATCTGCTTCCTTCATACGATACTGTATTATGTGTAGGTGACTTTAATATTGACCTTTTGGAACCTGATAGCATTGAATCTGAACAATATTTATCTATGTTAGACAGTTTTGGATTCACTCAATTAATTAAGGAACCTACTCGTATAACTTCCAAATCCATATATTAGTAAGTAATTCCGATATCATTGCTGGATCTGGTACTAAACACCTAAGCGCTTTTTCAGACCATGAACTTGTTTATTGTAACCTATTATTAGAAACATCAAAACCGCAGCCTAAAACATACACATTTAGGGACTTTTCAAATTTTGACTATGATAATTTTCAAAATTATATTCAAGCTCTTAATTGGGGTAATATTTACAATTTAAATGGTGTCAATGATAAGGTAAATTGTTAAAATGAGAACCTGATACATGCTTATGATATTTTTGCTCCTTATAAAACATCAACTTTTCGAAAGCCGAAAGCTCCTTGGCTAACGAATACTGTCAGGTTAATGATAAGCTTAAGAAACGCTGCATATAAACGATTTAAAAAATATCGAAAACAAGAATAGTGGAATTATTACAAATCACTTCGAAATCTAACCACTCTTGCTATCAGGAACGAAAAAAAGGCATACCTAAATTATAAATTAGCTCATTGTAATTCTAAAACTTTGTGGCAAGATTTACAGCGTTGTGGTATTTACTCGAAACAAAAAAACAACACTAGATCACCACACCTGAACGATGTTAATGCAATTAATTCATATTTCAACTCGGTGCATGGTGTGGAGCAACCCGATCCGGAAATTCTAAAAATGTATGAAAGTATGAAACCTAACTTAACCACTAAATTTTCATTTACTGCTATTTCTGATCACAATGTTACCAAAATTATCAACTCTATTAAAACCAAAGCAATGGGTAGTGATAATTTAAATATTACAATTATACAATTGTGCTGCCCTTTCTTAACACCCTTTATTACTCACATAATAAATTCTTGTTTATCTGAAGGCATTTTTCCAAAAGACTAGAAAATTGCTAATATACTTCCTGTTGCTAAAATAAACATGCCAAAAGATATGAAAGATCTAAGGCTAATTAGCATACTACCAGTACTATCGAAAGTCTTGGAGAAAGTTATGGACTCACAAATCAGGGAATATTTGGAAATTAACTCATTATTACCTGATTATCAGTCAGGTTTTCGCCGTAGTTTTAGCTGCTGTTCTGCATTGTTAAACATAACAGATGATATTTTAAGAGCGAGCGATGCTGATAATGTTACGGTATTGATACTATTAGATTTCTCCAAGGCTTTCGATACTATTAATCATGTGATATTATATGCTATATTGCAGCATTTTGGTTTTGCTGAGGGAGCGGTTAAGTTAATTGAGAGTTTTTTAACTCAAAGACAACACTGTGTAGTACTGGATAACAATCGTTCAGATTTACGCTTTGTCAAATATGGAGTTCCCCAGGGCTCTATACTGGGTCCTCTATTGTTTACTTTATATTCTTCAAATTTATGTAGCACTTCTCTCAATCATTGCCTTTACCATCAGTATGCAGATGACACCCAAGTCTATGTATCATTTAAACCAGCTGATGTTCAGACTGCCTGTGCCGTTATTAACAAGGAGTTGAACAAATTAGTTGATTTGGCAGCTTTACACTCTCTCAATATCAACCCATCAAAATCTGCTATTCTTGTATTTGGTTCTTCTAACCACAGAAATGAATGCTTACAAACAATTCAAATTAAAATTAGAGACACGCCAATTTCATCTAAAAATTCCGCTAAGAATTTGGGAGTTATACTTGATAAAGACCTAAGATGTGAACACATAAATGCTTGTCTACGTAAAGCTTATTGTAATTTGAAATTGCTGTACGGTAACAGGCGAGTATTAAATGGTAATACAAAAAAGTTATTATGCGACTCACTAGTTCTATCGCATTTTAATTTCTGCGATACACTTTATGGGTTCTGTATAGACAAAGCAACATCAAATAAAATACAATTAGTCCAAAACTCTTGTTTGCGGTTAATCCACGGCATACGCGGACGAGAACATATTAGATCTAAAATTAGAGAAACTAACTGGCTAGACATGGAGAAACGACGCTTTATGCGTGCTGCTGTTTTCTTTCATGGGGTTATCTTGTTGGAGACACCTCCATATCTCTACAATAAAATAAGTTTTCGAACTGGCATTCATAATCTCAATCTTCGTCATAGAGGCTTGTTATCTATTCCAGTACATCGTACTGTACTCTTTAAACGATCTTTTACTTATAACGTGTCTAGAATATACAATGCGTTACCTCTTGCTTTTAGGACGACTTCCTTGCACACTTTCAAAAATAAATTGTTAAACTGGCTAGCTTCTTGAGTATTAATTCATTTCTGTTAAAAGATTTCGTTCTCTATGTTTTTTATATAGTTGCATTTGATAAACATACGTAAATCACTCATATCATTACGTTTAATCTCACGCCATAGAGTAAAGGCTGATTTGCGTAAACCGTGTGAACCGCGAAATATAATTTTAAAATTTGTGAGCCGCCTAGACAAAGAAGAATTTTTAAAAACACGAAGGGTTAAACGCAATTTTAATACAAAATCGCTTTCTCAACTTCTTCCGCGACTGGCGATGGATCCACCAAAGCCTATATACATCAACGAATCACCAACAGCCGACAATAAACAACTTTTTTGGAAATGCAGAGAATTCAAGAGAGCCAATAACATTAAACACCTATGGATTAGAAATGGGAAAATTTATATGAGAAACGAAGATACAGCCATGTTTATATTATATCTACACCCAACGATTTGAATGATGTGCACTAATGGCAGCAGCTCTTATTTAAAGATTCTTAATCAGAACGTTAGAGGGTTAAATACAAAAGCAAAAAAATTTAAGTTAAATGTTATCTCTAGTAATTATGACATTATTTTGTTAACTGAAAGTGGGTTAAGTGATTTTGTGTATGACTTCTTTTCAATTATATCTATCCTTTTATGATGGATGTGAATTAAATTTTATTGGCAATAATTTGTTTATTGCACGCAATTTTAATTTTCCTAGGTTAAATAAAGCTCATACTATTTCTAACTTAACTGAAAAAGAATCTGAGTGTTTTAATTTCTTAATTTTATTATCTTTAGAGCAGCATAACACAATATTAAATGCTAATGGTGTATATCTGGATCTCATATTAACAAATCTAGTAAGTAACAATTTCACTGTTGGGCTGGGAACCCCGCTTGTACCAAAAGATGCCCATCATCCTACATTATATTGTAAATTAGAATTCATCAGTAAATTTGTGGGCAGCTCCGATACATTCGGAGGCGAACAGTACAACTACCGGAATACCTGCTTTTTAAAGTTGTATAATGTTATTGGCAGTACAGATTGGAATTTTGAAGGTGTTACTGATGTTGACACTGCAGTAGATATCTTTTACAATGTATTGTATAATGTGTTGGACAAAGCGATCCCCAAAACCAAAAATATGAAGCGACGTTAACCCTGTTGGTTTACACCGGACATTATCAGAGATATTAAACGAAAAGACAGGTTTAGGAAACTGTACAGAAAAACCAAAATTGAAAATCACCGTTTAAATTTTGTTTAGTTGAGAGCAAAAGTTAAAGTTGACACTGCCAATGCATATAAAAACTATATAAAAGACGTGAAATGTAATTTAAATGTTCAACCTGACACATTTTGGTCTTTTTTGAAATCGATACGAAAAAATAACAGCAGTGACGTCGTAACGCAGTATCTAATAAATAATAGTATGCATATTACTGATATTACTCCAGATGGTATTTTACTAGCTATTAAAAATCTTAAGCCTAAGAAATCTGTGGGACCGGACAAAGTACCAGCATATATATGCAGAGCTTGTGCGGAATATTTTGTAAAACCACTACAATTCATTTACAATTTAATAATAAATACTGCAACCTTTCCCAGCCAGTGGCAGATAACGAAGGTATGCTCTATATTTAAGAGCGGTAGTAAAAATGACGTAATCAGTTACAGGCCAGTATCTCTTGTTTCAGTTCCCTGCAAGATATTTGAGTCCATAATATATAAATATCTATACAATTTTATTAAACCTCATATCAGTACCTCCTAACATGGTTTTGTAGCGCGTAGGTCAACGATAACTAATCTATTACTTTTTACAGAATTTATTTCAGAGAGTATCAGTAAAAATTTAGAAGCAGATGTAATCTACGCTGACTTCGATAAAGCATTCGATCGGGTTAATCATGATGTACTTTTGAAAAAAACTATGATTACGGAGTTGGTGAAAATGTATTATTATTTATAACTTATTTAAAACATAAGACATCAATATGTAGTTTACAATGGTAAAACATCTTCGAAATTCGAAATTTTATCAGGCGTGCCTCAAGGCAGCAATTTGGGGCCTTTATTGTTTTTAATACTTATTAATGACCTACCATAAAATGTGATTAACTCAGAATATCAACTATTTGCTGATGATTTTAAGATATATAAAGGGATTACTTGTTTAAACGGTTGCCTTTTGTGACAGGAAGATATTGATCGAGTGTATACTTGGACGGTAAAAAACAAACTTACATTTAACATACAAAAATGCGTGATTGTTAATTTTTCAAAAAGAGTTAACTTACATCAATTTCACTACAAAATCGGAAATGTGTATTGGAAACAAGGCACGGAAGAAAGGATTTAGGAGTGTACTTTGATAACAAACTGAATTTTAACTCTCATGTTAACCAGTGTGTCAAAAAAACATATAAACAACTTGGATTTATACTAAAAAATTTCGCTTGCTTCCAAAACATCAACACTTACAAAAGGCTACATAATACCTTTGTCAGATGTCATCTGGAGTACGCGTCAGTTGTTTGGTCACCGTGTTATAATTTCTATATTAATGCGATTCAGAAAGTTCAAAAAAGGTTTCTTAGATTTTTATATTATAAAATGTATGGCCAATATACGTATCTTATATCAACTTCTGAATTACGTGCAGAATTTAATATACTGTCATTAGAAAGACGATGTAAATTACTTTCGGCAATAATTGTTTACAAGATTTTGCATAATTTAATAGACGGTTCCACTCTTCTACGATTTTTCAAATTTAATGTTCCGCATTATCCCAGTAGAAACAGATGTGTATTTTACATCAGTACTTGCAGAACTAACTTTTCGATGAATTCGCCTATTTATAAACTAAGTACTATATCTAATAACTTCAGTCATTTGGATATATTTGCAATGAATCTGGCTTCATATAAAAAAGGTTTAATAATGGAATATATTAGATAGTGGAAGGATGTTTGGTGGGTGTCGGGATGGTGCGGTGCCGTCGTCTGGTTGTGCAGCATCAGCGTGTATTGTACGCTGTTGATGGGGGCCCGATGCCGGTGTTGTGCTTCTGTCGTGGCACTACACTGACACTTCGTTTATTACTAACTGCGACTATGTACAGTACGCATTAATTTAATTTTTTTCTCATAAATTAATTGTGTGTGTCTTTTAGCATTACTACTACATATTACTATTA
The DNA here is from genome assembly GCA_940337035.1 of Agriotes lineatus. NCBI lineage: Eukaryota > Metazoa > Arthropoda > Insecta > Coleoptera > Elateridae > Agriotes > Agriotes lineatus. Next base: position 10,464,639 of record OW679200.1, read on the forward strand.
CAGTATCTCTATTTTTGTATTTTCTTATATCTATTATTTGTATTATTGCAACCTTTATTTGGTGGTAACTGTTGGTTGTATAAATAAATAAAAATAAATCATAAAGAAATACATATTGTATTTTTCAAAAATAAGCATGGCTTTAGACATTTCAAGAATATCAAACTCACAGATTTCGCTGATTCGAAAAATATAATTTACATCCGTTTTTTCTTTGCTTTTTTACTGACTAAACGTAAACATGCGTGATTTTTAACAGCGAGGCCAGCTGACGCAAGATCGACTCGTTTCGCAAAGTTTATATGTAACTCGATAGAAAACACCTGTTACACGTTAGCAGATCATCGCACCGCTGTTTTTGTGAAGAATTTTTGGTTATCCTTATCATTTCGCCACTTTTTCTGTTGGATATGGCAGGTGCGTATTATTGAATACAAATAAATTCAAAGTAATTAATGCTTATTTCTTACCAGCGCAACTATGTAGCATACATATTATAGTATTTAGAAACTATGTGGGCCAAGAACAACAACTCGGTGAACTTTTAAGACTCACTATTCAAAAATAACTGAATGCTTGCAAGAGTTAGACACCTAACAACAATGGCGATTTCAGTCAACAGGGATTTAGAAATTTTTGTAATGCCGTAGTAAGACTCTAAAATATTTTAATTTTGCTCATAACGCCTAGGTTTCCCTAATAATAGTTGTTTTTAGTAGTTCAGTACTTCCTGTAAGGTAGTGCAGCAACAAACTAAAACTTGGTGAAAGTTAACGCACCCCAGCTTTAGGGCTTCTACGATGCCCTAACAACAAGTAACGTGCCGCAAGCTCACCTTCAAGAAGTCATGTCCCCAAGAAACGCGACCACAAAGCGTCTCGCATATCGAAAGCAGCACGCGCTCGTGGTTTCAGGAGCACATCACCGTCGCGACAGCCACAACCGGCGCTTACTGAAGGAGCGTCGCGGCGTCGCGCATTCTCTCGCGAGTTTCTTGGCGCTCCTGCGCTAAGCACGTGGGTGTGCGTCGGTGGGAGGACAAATAGTGTGCTCGTTTTTGCCCAAACGAGCCGAGTCATGAAAGCTTACAACCTAGATTACAGAGTTTTGTGGGAAAAGGGCCCTCGCGCTGATAAAAGACAAGTCCGCGCCCACGCCGGCCTGAAAAATCACAAAAGTGAAAAGGTAGGGGATATTTAAATCAGCTGAACTAACTTTATACTTCAACGACACCGGATTCGTTTTGTTTCGCACTTTTTCAAAATGACTAAGGCCACCATTATATAATTCACAACATACTTGACAATATGCCAAAACCACTCACTTAAGTTTCTCATCAAAGAGCGTTGTCTTCTTCCTGGTTCTGACTTCTCATCCATTTTTTTCTTGAAACTCAGTATTTGTTATTTCTCCTAATATGCCCGCTTTGCACTTTTTAACAATGTGCAGTGCTTCTTTATCCAGAGCCGGACTGGGGAGCCGGGCATCGGGCGCCAGCCCGATGGGACGGTGGTCGTAGGGGCCGGTTAATCATAACCACGTATTAAGATGTTTAACGCTGCTACCGGAACATTGATCACAAACAAGTCCCATAAACCGTGAATATTGGCGGTGTGCTACAAACATCAGGTATGCATTGCTTGCAAGAATACTGCTGGTCGAGGACACACACTTTACACTCCCAGAAGAAATTTCTTCGAGAGTTAAACTCTATTATAAATAAGGTAAATGAGAAATTACTTGAAAATGAAATCCCGCTAGACGTTGTCATTAAGAAAGAGATGTGCTGTCAGAAAATGGGAATAAAACCTAGACATTTTTTTACATCAATCTGTTGACCGCAAAACAAATAAAAACATATGTAAACACAAAAACACATATAAAAACACGAAAGCAATAAAAGAAACTAGAATTAAATCCTCAAACAACCCACGTGCGATATAGATCGTGACTACACGCAGGCGCATTGCAAACATACATGGACAATGTAAAACATCATCAGTAATAATGTTGGAATAATTGTTCTTAAAAAACGCAAACATCAAAATGCCTTAATACGGCCCTCGCTGATCACACTTGTATCTAATCAAATCGACACAATACGTGCACGTAGACGTACACTTGACCTCGTAACTGCAACACTTTCTTATTTCAATTTACCTTCGCTGCTCGACGTAGCGCTAGCTTGCATCATCTTAAACCTCGAATTGCATCATCCAATTCTGGAAGTCACTGCGTGAAAAATAATCACACAAATTGCAATGCAGGGATCCCTGCACCCCGCCAACTCTGACGTCATGACTTCGTAAGGACGTACTTGACTTTCGTAAATGCTCTTTTGGGTGCTGCATGAATTAGCGTCTCCAAACGCACGCTTTAAATGTAGCTTTGAAAAATGAAACCAATGGTGTACTTACGTACACACGCTGAATAATGCGTGCAATTCAAATATAAACGCTGAAGGAAACGCGTGCTTCAGCAAACGTTATCTTATAAACCCCACAAGAACTAATGTGCAGCAATTCACTCACTTCGAAGCTATTGAAGCCGTTGTATTTACTTCGCTTTTCGTACAGCCAAATTCACGTAGCCGTCAGCCATTACACCAGGAGATGGATAAGTATGCACTTGGGAAAAGTCTCGCACCTTCTGTTGTCCGCTTGTTCGTAAAATCGCTGCATGCTAGGAAGTTGCATTTCTCGCGACACAAACACAAATTTAAATTCACAATACTCTCATTTTCCACGGCCGTCTTTTAAAGTATTTATAATTATCTTATATATATTTATAAAAGTCCTGACTCACTCACTCACTCATCAACGCCCAGCCCAAACCCTTGGACTTAGAAAGCTGAAATTTTGTACAGAGGTTCCCTTTATGATGTATACAAGGAATAAGGAAGGATATTTCGAAATTCAACCCCTAAAGGCAAACACATATTTTGTGATTTCTCGAAAATCAACCCCTTAGGGGATGAAATCGGGTAAATAAGCCTAAAAATCGATATGGGTGTCGTTATTGAGGTTTCTTTGGGACGTTGATTGCGAAAATGGCATTTGAAATTTGGCAGGCAGATTTGTCATAGGGAGTAGGCATCCGCTAAAAAAGAATTTTTGAAAATTCAACCCCTAAAGGGGTAAAAAGGTTGGAATTTTGTAAGATCAAATTTTGAACTGTCATTCAAAGTTTTTGAAAATTTGTCCCCGGATGGTGAAAATAAGAGATGACGGGACGGGACAGGACGGGACTGGACGGGAAGGGATGGGATGGGAGGGAACGGGGCGGGACGGGACGGTAAGGGACGGGAAGGGAAGGGATGGGATGGGTTGAGATGGAAGGGAAGGGAGGGAACGGGGCGGGACGGGGCGGGACGGGATGGGACGGAACGAGATGGGAAAGGGAAAAGGGACGGGGACGGAGATGGGATGGGGTGGGATGGGATGACAGGAAATAATTAATCATTATTTAATACACAAATAACGAATCTCAGGCGTACGAAATCGTGGGTAACAGCTAGTAAAATATAATATTTAATCGAAGACTTGTAAAAACATAGAAAAACAAGTTGAATTTTAACTTTCAGCATAAAATAAACATTACTGGCGAGTGATCAAAGAGCAATTTCAAATTTTATTCTGAAGTGAAGCAAAATACTCTGTAAATGAAACTTTTAGATTCCAAGGAGAATAAGTTGTCATCAGCATTACCAGAGAAATACACCACAGAACAGGCTCAACAGGATGATGCAACAAATAACAATACTAGTGATCACAAATTCCGCAAAGAATATATAGCTTGTTGCTACTACGTTATGCAAAAATATACTTTTATCCGCAAACGTCACAATAGTAACAACTTATTTGTCTTTATTGAAAAGGTAAAGGTGTCACTTTATATGCCTAAGCAGATAAAATAGCAACTTTTGCCTACTTTATCTGCCTAAGCACATAAAATCGTTGCTCTCTTTCTTTTTTTCTACGTTTGTTCGCTATCTCCTCCGAAGATACTGGACCAATTAAATTGTATGTGGCTTAAAATTTTGCTAATTTTTAGACTTGATCATAGGCCGGTTTTTATTTTCAAAAAGAGTACGAAAAAGTTTTAATTTAAATAAACCTTTGAGCAGCGGATCGGAACATCTGTCGCCGTGGGTTATGGTGTGACAGCTGCAGTGACCATGTGCTATTAGCTCGGGTGATTCAGTATGTTCATATATCATTACAATAGCGCGTTACTTGAACAACAGAGGTTGGCGCAGGGTTACAGTGCTCGCCTGTCACGCGGGTGGCCTAGGTTCGATTTCCGACCAATGCATCCTTTTTTTTAATTTATATTAATGAAATTTACCTGAATACCTTTGCGGATAAAATAGTATATGTTATTCGGAGTAAAAGTGACTTTATGTTGCTTAGCTGAATTATTTGCCTCACTAACGTTCGGCTAAATAAACTTTAGCTTCGCCACATAAAGTATCACTTTTACTCCTAATAACATAGTCTACTATTTCCTCGACCGGGAGTAGAAGTCGGTTTCTATAGCATCAAAATTGTGACAGAAGTAAAACATTTACTCCCTAGAGACTAAATAAGACAACAATTTCCCTAGGAAGTTCTCATTATGACTGACAGAACAATTATGTCAAATTCGAGGTTATCAGGTTAGGTTCTGCGTCAGTTTTGACACAAACTGACGCAAAACCTAACCTGCTAACCTCGAATTTGACATAATTGTGAGCTCTTGTCATAACGACTTACACCAACTTTAAAATTTACCATAGGCTACTAATTTTAAAATAATTGTAACTAAAATGTCAATAAATGACGTTTATAAAAAACGGGTTTTCGTTTTAAATCTTCCTGCAACCTGAAAAAAATAACTCGGAGAGAATGCTATTTTGCTTCAGTGGAATTTCTGACTGTACCTCAGCAAAATAACGCATTTCTCCCCCTCATTGCATAATCTACTATTATATCCTGGAAAAAGCATATTAGTGATTTACTATACAAGTGGGATAACAGCATCAGTAATATACGTGTGTGTAAGTTACAAACGAGTGCGTAGCAAGTTATATTATGAATAGACAATAGGCCCCCTGTGTAAAACTGCAAGCTTGCAACCTTGAACAATAATAGCTTCTTTATATGAACTGCAAGTCTGCAACCTTGAACGCACGTGGCTTCCTGTCTCACGCTCCCTTTTAGAGATAACGCTTATCTTAGCTGATTAGGCATAGTATATATACAAGTAGCTTGCACTTCTAAGTTAAGCTCCAGTCAGTCGATAAGTTCCATTGTGTTCGTATCATAGCTAGATGTAAGAAATTGTCCGGCGGCTAGCTGTGTGCTTCCAATGTTATATTTCATTGTAAAATAAAAATAAACGTTTTTTAAAAAGTCGTTTCGGCGGCCTTTTAATAAAACTGGCGCAGTCGGTAGGATTTGTGGAGGAAAACCTGGAAAACTACAAACATCGAGTCGACCAGCAACTTTCCTTGAGGTTCAGCTCTTTGCCGCAAATCGAAACCTACCACCCAGCGGATCTTCGGACATCTCCAACAGGGACAAACATCGCCCGATCGTGAGAAGCGCCCGTCGACCCAGCTCCTGCTCCTCCGTGGTTATTGGAACCATCTGGTCATTGGGACCACTTGATCATTGGGATCAGTCTCTGGTTTGGCAACGTCAACAACGACGACCCCAGGACAACTTTTGGATAACGCTCTAGCGCAAAGCAGACTATCCAAAGTCGGACTTCAGGACCTAGCTGTTTGCAGGCCAGCCGACATCAACAGGATCGACGCATCCTTTTTGAAGACAACAGGACGTAGCTTGATCGCACGCCGTTCGTCAATTTTAACGCACAATGTAAGTGCATATTTTTATAATAATTTTCAAGCTTTAGAGAAAAAGCAAAGGTATATTTTTAAAAATAATAATTTTCAAGCTTTAGAGAAAAAGCAAAGGTATATTTTAAAGGCAACAAAGTAACGACTATTAAAGCGTTCGCCTAAGTAATAATTTTTAAGTTTTAAAGAAAAAGCAAAATAAAAAAATTTTTAAAGGCAACAAAGTAACGTAATATAATTTTCAAAAGTAATAATTATTAAAGCGTTCGCCTGATCTATAAAGCTAATTAATCTCAAACAAACTTTAACTTATACTAACATAGTTCTAATATTTATTTATAATATTAGGCAGAACGTAGTAAGCCAGACCAATTGCTGCACATACTAGGTGTGTTTAATTTGCATTTGTGCTTGCGTTCTTGCGCGTAGGGCACCTACCCCCTGTTAGACATCCCCTAGTCATATAAATTGTTTACTAACATAAAACAAAATTAAAAATCAAGTGAAACAAATAAAGTAAAATTAATTTTTGTCTCGCCTTCACATCGAGAATCTTAAGTAAAAACACTTAGAAATTTATTTTTTAACAATTACAAAATTTTTATGTTTAGATCACTATTATCTTGAAGTATTAGATAAAAAATTATATTTTGAAACAATTGTAAAAATTTTATGTCACGAGATCGATCACGCTCACCAAGGAATTCTATCCCTAGAATTTTATTTTTAAATAATTGTAACAACCCAAATATGGTTGACCAAAACGCATCATTGTTTCCCCCACATTTTAATGTAGCTTTACTAAACGAAATTCCCACATATGATGGTAATCAAGCCACTCTTTCGGAATTTATCAGATCCGCAGAAATCATTGCAACTAAATTTTGCACAGAAAATTTAAACGATTATATCAACCAAGTAATTTTAAATTCGATAAGGAATCAATTAAAAGGTCAAGCGTTAGAAGTAATTACAGGTTACGAGTATGATACTTGGAAAGACTTAAAAAATGTCTTAATTGAAAATTTTGGCGACCAAAGGTCAGAATTGAATCTTTTAATTGATTTAACTAAATTAAAACAGAATAAAGACTCTCCCATAGAATTTTTCAATAAAGTTAGAACCCATTTGGCTATTTATAATTCTAAAGTTTCTCTGAGTCAAGAATCAAAAGACATTATCACTTATAAATTAAAGGCTAACAAAGATTTAGCACTTCGCACTTTTACAAGTGGACTAAATGAAAATTTAGGAAGCTTTGTAAGAAGTAGAAACCCAACTTCACTAGAACAAGCCTTAAGCATAGTAAAAGAAGAAATCGATATCAGATATTCTCAAAATCAAAATAATTTTCAAAGTCAGAAATTAAATAAATCAAATTTAACTTCCAATATTCAAACAAGAAAGGTTGATATGAAACCTAAATTTAATAACCCAAATTTTATGCAAAGACCATTCCAACAAAATCGAAGTAATTTTAACCAAAATCCTAAAAGTAATTTTAATCAAAATCCCAACTATTTTAAAAGTCCAACAAATTTTAACAATCCTAATAATTCTAGAATAACTCGAAATTCAAGCTTTAATGCATTTGCACCAAAACCAAATTTTTCACCAACAAATAAACCAGAACCTATGGACTTTAGCACTATAAAAAGACCAGCTACTCAACAATCAAATTTTCCTAATAAATATCGAGCAAATTCTCAGAACGTTAATAGAAATTTTAATCAACTATTTTATCACAGTAATGTTCAACAAGAAAATTCCCCTGTTGATCATGAAAATCTAACAGAAAATTTATTCGAAAATTCCCGTGAAGAAAATAAAAACTTCACTGAAAATTTATTCGAAAATTCTCAAGAAAATCCAGAATACAAACAATCAGACCTATATTTTCAAAATGAACCCCAAGACTTGGACATTACATCAGACTATTATGAATTTCCAGATCCAAGCGATACCGTAAATTTTCATTAAGAGCCTCGGAAAAGCATATTTTAACTTTTAATATAAATTCAAAATCAGATCTTGCGTATATTATAATTCCCGCCACCGGCGATAAATTATTAATTGATACAGGTAGCTCACAAACAATAATTTCTCCAGAATTTGTACAACAACATTTTCCAAATTATATTTACGAAACAGAATTCGAGATAGTTACATCTCATGGAATTTCTCAACATAACTTAATTGCAGATTTACCAATCCCCAGTCTTTTTTATGAAAACGGAACACATACATGTTATTTATATAATTTTAACCCAGACTATATAGGACTTATTGGATCCGATTTATTTTCAAAATTATCCGCACGAATAGATTATAAATGGATGCATATTCAGACAGAAAGAGCTACGATACCATTTTATTATAACCTGTAAAAACTAAACAAAAAAAAGTGAAACTAATGTAATTTTTCCAAACCTAAAAATTAAGATTTTTATTTTTCTTAACAAAACCTACAGTTAACCCTGTGTACAGAACTTTTCGTAAAATTTATCAGCATAAAAAAATGAAACTAAAGTAACCCCAAAATTAAAATTTAATGAAAAATTAGTCATGCCTTCAGCAATTGAAACCATACAATAATCAATTTAAAACAAGCGTAATTAATACTTTAAATGAAATACAAGAAATTAATATTTATAATCCTTAATCTTATAAAAATAAAAATTATGAGCTCAACAAAAATCAGTCTATCAGATTTAACAACTTCAATATAAAAATTCCAAACATTAAAAGTATTTTAGATAATTAATTTAAATAACAATTTTTTTTAACAACTTTAATATAAAAACTCCAAACATTAAAAGTATTTTAGATAATTAATTTAAATAACAATCAAAAAAAAAATTTTTTTGAGATTAGACCATTTAAACGAAGATGAATAAACTCTTTTGACTAATTTATGTTTTCAACACAGAGATGTATTTTACTCTCCCGAAATACCTTCATCCGTTACGAAACTGACAATAAAAATCAACTCATAAGATTTAGTAATTCAAACATAAATTTGTAAAATATTTAGATTATATAGCTACCCACTACTTTAGAAGGAATAAAATCAGATTCATTTAAAAATTCAACAATCAAAATTTCCCAGCACCTAAAAATCGAAATAAAACCATTTTTAACCAAATAGTCTATTATAGAAAATTTATCAAAGACTTTTCCAAAATAACTAAATTTTTAACCGTGTGTTTAAAGAAAAAATAAGATTGTTCACACCCTTGAATTTTGAAAAACTTTAAGTATTGCAAATAAATTCTAATAAATAAATCAGTAACTTTAAGTATCAAAAGTATTTTAAAAAAAAATAACATCTTAAGAAAAAACTTAAGACTAAAATCATTTAAATCAGAAAAAACTCAAATAAAAATTACACTGAACAAACAAACAAGACCAGCATAATATGGTATTTACAATTTTAATAATCACAATATTTCTCGCGTTAAAACTAAATGTTCACAGCAACATACCTTTATAATTGATATTGCTAAAGGAAAACAAAGAAAAACCTTTACAACAACTTAAAATTAAATTCAAATTCAGAAAAATCAAACATTTCAATTAAACGAAAAAGTATTTGTTAAAACAAATCTCAGAAGTAAAGATTAAATTTAAAATTAAAACCAATTCGGAAAAATCAAACATTCCAATTAAATTAAAAAAAATATTTGCAAAACAAATTTCAGAAGTAACGTTGAAATTCAAAATTAAATCTAATTTAAAAAAAATGGAAATATAAAACACCCTGACTAAAAGGAATTATTGCTCTCCCTTTTTTCAGGATTACTACCCTCTTCATCGCCTGTACCCTGCTGACTCAATCACCAGTTATACAGAGCGATATTATTATTAAGAATTTAAAAGATAATCCCGGATTATATCCCTTAAACTTAGGAAACGTAGTGCTTAAACAAAGCGAATGGACGCTTATTAGAAATGTAGACTATACTCCTATATTTGTTAGTTATGACACACTTAGAACTAATTTAATGAAAATAATACCTTTACTCGAAAATAAAAGTTATGTTATTGAATATACAAAATTTAAAAGGTTTGATGATGTTATCATTAATCATAACAATTTACTCATAATATTAAAACAATATATTGAAAAAGCAGATAAACTCCTAAATCAATTATTCCCTGATGTCAAACACAAAATTAATAAGAGAGGACTTTTCGATGGACTAGGATCCGCTTTCAAATTTTTAACTGGCAACCTCGACGCCAACGATGGAGTCAGATATGAATCTATGATTACTAAACTACAAGAAAGCGATAAAATTCAAAATGACGTTATATTAGAACAAACTAAAATTTTAAATGATACCATCTCAGTAATCAATGATATAGCAAAGAGTCAAGAATTATTAGACAGAAATATAAATAAAATAATTTTACAAAATGAGGAATTAGGCAAAAATCTCGCTACATACTCCTTAAAAACAGTCTTGCTAGAAGCAATTCAATTTTTACAACTACTTATTAACACTTGTTTGGAACTAGAAAATGCATTAACTTTTGCTCAAAATCAACAGATGCATATGTCATTAATTGATAATGACGATTTAATTGAAAATCTAAATGAAATTTCGACGTATCTCAATAGCATATCAGAAAAAGCTTTTATCGGTTTCAGGATATTAAGCCTTTGTTTACATTTACAAAAGTAGGCTGGTAACTAGATCATAACTTATCTGTAGGGTTAAAGAATATTACCCTACATGGCAACCATAACCATATAGCAACCGATAAACTATTGAACAAATCACGGATGTTATGAATCATAACTGCCTTAGAAGTTTTAAAATCCTCGCTCTACGAGCTCGGAATTCAAAACATCTGCTGCAGTTATGATACTCATAACATTCCTAGATATGTTAATAGCTATAACTATTCCATATCCTGCAGAGTTACAGTATTTACATTTATACGAGTCAATTATCATTACAAAAGTTTACCAAGTTAAAAACAGAATTACATTTATATTCGAAATACCTCTTACTTCCAAAACTAACGATTATCAAATGATACAATTAATACAATTTCCGATTTTTATCCAAAATTATCAATTTCGTATGATTATACCTACATATAGTACTTTATTATTCAACGTTAAAAACAGCATTCCCGTTGAAATAAGTCATTGTAAACTTATAACTTTAGACACCTACTTTTGTAATCAAAATAACTACTTTGAAATCCCTAACGACAAATTGTGCGAAACACAACTTCTGTCATTTAATAAAAATAAAACATGTATCCCTTATTTATTCAATTTAACAGAGATAAAAATATCACAAATAAATCCTGCGACGTGGTTAATATCTTCCCCATCTGAAGCAATATTGGACGTCAAATGTAAAAATCAGAATTTTAGAAAAGGAATATCTGGCACTAACCTCTTACACCTCAGTTCAGACTGTCTTGTTTCAATAAATCAAAAACACATGTTATTCACCGCAAAAAGAACCTCAAATGAAATTGTTAATTTAAAAATTTCAAACATTGACCGCTTAATAATTCCTGAATCAAACCACATAAATGTTTCAAAGATTGACTTGATACCTGTTGACACCCAGAAATTGGTTGAGGACCGAATTAAGCTTAATAAATATGAAAATTTGTTAAAACCTGTTAATTATATTAAATCTGATAATTTAAGTGTGTCTGCAATTATATTTACTCTGTGTACTATTCTTATGTTAATAATTTTTATATTGTATTTGTATTATAATAGAAACACAATAAAGATTAAACTTATTAGATTTCTAAATAAAGATTTTGAACCAGATAACGTAAATGCATAAGTTTAATTTTCTTTTCTTTTTTTGTAAGTTCAATAGAGGCATATTTGAATACCGCTATTGAACATTTTATCGGCGGACGAGTTATATTATGAATAGACAATAGGCCCCCTGTGTAAAACTGCAAGCTTGCAACCTTGAACAATAATAGCTTCTTTATATGAACTGCAAGTCTGCAACCTTGAACGCACGTGGCTTCCTGTCTCACGCTCCCTTTTAGAGATAACGCTTATCTTAGCTGATTAGGCATAGTATATATACAAGTAGCTTGCATTTCTAAGTTAAGCTCCAGTCAGTCGATAAGTTCCATTGTGTTCGTATCATAGCTAGATGTAAGAAATTGTCCGGCGGCTAGCTGTGTGCTTCCAATGTTATATTTCATTGTAAAATAAAAATAAACGTTTTTTAAATCGTTTCGGCGGCCTTTTAATAAAACTAGCACGAGTTATGTAAGCACACAAGTATATTAATGATGCATTATCACACATGTATTGTAGAAAATTTTATCTACGACTGCCTAAAATTGAGAAAAGTGCATTAAGAGAAATGTCAGATCTGTCATTTTCAAAAATATTTTAGTAGCCAAATGTCATTATGTCATTCATTTGACACTATTTCAGTTACGTAATGAAGTCATTACACAACTCAGTTGCGTAATGAAACCATTACATAACTGAGTGGTGTAATGAGCTTCATTACCTAACTGAAATAGTGTCAAATGAGTGACGTAATGCGTTACTTATCCCACTGGAGTAGATACAAATATTTATAAACCCCTTGTATTTCACAAGTCGCAAAAAAGTTCTTTTCTAAATTAAAATTTACTTTAAATTGGGTAAGGAGCTGTTTGTCTCAAGATTATTTTAAAACGTTCATGCTGCTATGCCTTCCAAGAAGAATGTTCTAATGTCTATTGAATATGATACTATTTTGCATAAATTCGCAGATAAGTGCAAGAGCATGAGCAACTTCTAATTTTACTTGATTCTTAGTTACACCTATGCGCAGTAAGAGTTTACTCTTCTACTTTGTGTTTTTTACTTCCTTTTACGATAAAGGAAGTATTGGATTCACCCCAAAAATTCTAAATTAATTTTTCAACAGATCTTCAAGTTTTAGAGTCCCCTGAACCCAAAAAACATATTTTTATTCATTGGTCTGTCTGTGAACAGAATATCTCAAAAACGAAAAGAGGTATGACGTTGAAACTTCATATATAAGTTTCGTGTAATATCTAGATGCGACAGCATAACCGGAATTATGGTGTTTACTTTGGCGATTTTTCATATTTTTTCGATTTTTTCAAAAATGGCTTTAACGATTTTTTTCAAACTTTACATTTTTATTAAATTTTTAATGTGTATTGATGGGAGATAGGTGATTTTCCAGTTGAATACCTCTAAAATGGGTTTCTTTTGCTTTTTTCAATTTTTTTATTGACTCCTATTTTATATAGAATACCCGGTATATTATTACATTTTTGAATTTAGCTTACAATTTTAGATAAAATTTGCCTCTTGAACTAACGCTCTATTTTGTACCGTTTTTGTAGAATTGGTAATTTTTTAAAATTTTTGACAAATGCTAAAAAATTACAAATCAAATGTTTGGCTAATTATAAGATCACTGTAAAAGGAAGTTGTGTTGTGAGTGCATCACACCGGATTTTTCACATATTTTGTATTATACAAGTAATATCTAGAATATATATTTTATATTTGAACAAAATTGTCTAATAATTGAGTTTGTTTGCCTGAGAAGAAAAGTAATTTTTGAAAGGGGCCGGTTTCGGGTAATTTGCCCGGGCCAGTTTAAGAATCCAGTCCGGCCCTGTCTTTATCTAAACTACCTCAGCACCTCTTCATTCGTTATATGGCCCATACACGAAATTTGGAAGATGCAGAGATACACCCACATACCGAAGCATTTAATTATAGGTCATTAGCTTGTTACCGTACAGATCCATAGAGGATCATAGCGAATACATAATATAATCTTACCAATCTTTTGCAAAGAAGAGTTCAAGACCGTAACCACAGCATAAGGTGCTGTGCCGTAACTAAGCAAAATGTTACTGTAGGCAACCTAACATTTTGCGCCGTGGACTTCTCATTCGCCGGATTTTTGACGCCGGATTTCGACTCGCCGCGCCGGAATTCGTTTCGCCGGATAATTATTTAACCGGAAAGTTATTCGCCGGATTGCGTTTCGACAGATTGTATAGGGTGCGTGTTATATAACGAAATTCGGAAAAATACTGTGTCTGGTTCTAGCATGTTTAGGTTAGTTGCAGTCTTTAATATTTTTTTTACTGCCGTCTTCGATCCTGATATCCGGTGAAATGCATTCCGATCAAAAGACTTCCGGCGAAAAGAATCCGGCAAATGGAAACGGAGCCGTTTGCGCCCCTCAGTCAGAGCTGGGCAGTAATTAATTACTTTTTAATTAAATTACTAATTAAATTCCTTTTTGTTTATTTGCCTTGAAATTGAATTACTTTTCAAAATGCGGTAATTGTAATTGGGAATTGCCCTTTTTGTTACAAAGTACTTGAAAATTACTTTTTGAAAGTAATTAATGACTACATTCAATTACTCAATTACTTTTGTGTAATGAAATTACTCTGAAGTATTTAAATTACTTTATCGGTTTCAGGATATTAAGCCTTTGTTTACATATACAAAAGTAGGCTGGTAACTAGGTCATAACTTATCTGTAGGGTTAAAGAATATTACCCTACATGGCAACCATAACCATATAGCAACCAATAAACTATTGAACAAATCACGGATGTTATGAATCATAACTGCCTTAGAAGTTTTAAAAACCTCGCTCTACGAGCTCGGATTTCAAAACATCTGCAGCAGTTATGATACTCATAACATTCCTAGATATGTTAATAGCTATTACAAGTATTTAAATTACCGGTGGTAATTGAAATTACTGAAGGTAATTGAATTACTTTGTGGTATTTCAATTACTGACCTCGATTGAGTGCTAAATCTTCAGAACGCAAAAAAATACAATAAGGTCTTATTAAGTTACATATTAAACAAATCGGGATAGGGTATTCCCCAAGCCTAATTTATGATTTCCTCTGGCGATCGAATAGCAGCAACTTTTGTGCAACATTTGCATTCTGTACGGCGCGTTTACGAATCACGAGTAAATAGTGCATTGGTGCGTGTATGTAGTAGATGTGAATCACATCTACTACATACACGCATGTACGAATTCTTATTTCAATCAGCCGTATTGTAATCAATAATCATGCAAAGGAGGAAATTACATTTTAGTCCAGATTTATACATATGACACGTTTACATTTTATGATGAGAGTATCTCTTGTATTCAGCTGCATTCAAAAATATTTAAATATGAAAATAAGGGGCTAGTTAATCTATTACTGACCAGGGAACATAACGTATATTTTCGGAAAACCCTTACAGGCGATAGAAAATGTCACTTTCGTATAAAGGGGTAAACATATTTTGTTTCGAACTGAGCCAACAAAAAATGCTCAAGTTGCGACAATTGGATCGCCATGTAGTGTTCTTTACAAAATCTAAATAGAATTTTGCTGTCAAACAATTAAGAAATCCAATGCTGCACCCTGTATACTTAAGTAAGTTACCTATTTTCGTCATTCAGCCTCATGTTAGACGTATTTAATAGTAGATTGTTCTACAAGTTCAGAAAAGTGAGAGTTTTTCAACATTTAATTTACGAGCGAACGATGCAAAGGGAGTGGATTAATTTTACACGAACATGGAAAAATTACTTTTATAACTCGTGCTGTTTTTTCTAATGCCATTACAAAATCTAGCCAAAATGAAATTCGACATTTCTTCGTATTCGAAAAAAAAATATTTTTTTAAATCGGCAGTGAAGTACTTCAAAATCGTCATTAAAATACGAGAAATCGGCAGTGAAGTAATCCATTGTTTTACGACTTTTTATAGGTGGCGGAGCGACAGATAAACATCCACAGACGTAAACATAACCTAAAAAAGTTGGTTGAAATGTAATTTCACGATTTCTCGATTTCTAAAAAAAACATAATGTACCCCTCGGCACTGAAGTTTCTATTTATCCCTCATGTAGTTTATTTGCATTGGCCCTACGGGCCTCGGCAACTAAATCCACATTCGTGATAAAAAAGTTACAATTCAGTGCATTGGTATACAAACTTATATTTTTTTAAATCGCCAGTGAAGAACGTCGATATCGTCATTAAAATATGAGAAATGGGCAGTGAAGTTTTACGACTTTTTGTAGGCGGCTGGGCGATAGATAAACGTCAACCGACGTCAACATAACCTACAAAAGTTGGTTAAAATGTTGTAATTTCGTGATTTTGATTTAAAAAAAAAACAATATGCCCCTCGGCACTGGAAGTTCCTTTTTATCCCTCATGTGGTTTATTTGCTTTGGCCCTACGGGCCTCGACAACTAAACCCACATTCGTGATAAAAAGCTCAACCACAGTGATAACCTATGTGGAAATTAATAAAAAAATTAAAAAATTGAAATTGAACTTCCAAGTCCCTATACCTTCTTACTGAATGGACTTTGTACTAAGGTATATTAGGTTTAATCGGTTTATTATAACCTAAGGAATCTATGACCAATCGGTGTCCCATTCTTTTTGTTGCACCCTGTATAATTGTTATCCTTGACTTTATGTATTTACTTACATCTTACATCAAAACAAAGTAAAAAGTTTTGGTTTTGATGAACGGTGCATGTAGCTATACCTGAATTTTTGAGCCCGTGCGTGCACGTCATACCATATTGATGACATCATATCCTAGTATGTTTATATGAGCCATATACAGTCACTAAAAGTATGTTGTTTGACGCGACTGACGTAAAATTTAACCTGCAAATTTCTAATTTCACATAGGTTGGCAGTGCTACCAACAATGTGAATATGTAATTTTTTGTCGCCTAGACGATAAAATTGCATTTTAACGTGAAGTGAAGGTAGATAAAATACAACTTTAACAGTTAGAATTGAATGAATATATTAAATTAAAATTTTAAAGATGAAAGAAAAAACCACAACAGGAAAACTAAAGACTAACATCATATTAATTTACATAAAATTTTATTGTAAATGTTGACAACTATCAATTAATGTAAAATTAAATGACCAAACTACCTTAGAAAATCAGCACTTTAAAAACTTGTGTAGCTTGTGTGAAATGAATTGGCGCACTTCAGGTATACGGATTAGGCGCATTTTCCTGTAACTGATACTTTGCTTACTTGCTGTCTTTACTGTATATGTTATTTACCTGTTGAGGCTACTTATAATACTCTGCAGGTATTTATGTAATTTTTCGTGCTCAACTTAAAATCAATTAAAAATATTTTGCTCGATTTATTTTAATAAAAACATTGTATTGAGTACCACATAAAATAAAGAATAAATTGACTATAATAGTAAAATAATTTACATATTTTAACAAAGAATAATAATTGGAATTGCGCAGTATTTTAACAACTAAATCAAATAAATAATTTTGTATTTCTGCCTTTTTCCAGGAAGAGTTTGGCAATTTTTCTATTAAACTACTGTGGTAACTCGCATTATCCATAATAATAATAGAAGGTTCTTCCAATTTTGGCAATAATCGCTCGCTAAACCACTTTAGAAAATTTTCTTTGTTCATTTCACCATGGTAGTCAGCATCTTTGATTTTTGAAGCAAAAATTAATGATGCTTCAGGAATAAAACCTTCACTGCTTCCTGCATGAAGTACTATGTATCTATAACAATTCAAGCATGAATTTCATAGTTGTTTACTACAATTAGTAACTCATTTACCTGCGTCCTTCTGGTTGAATTTTTCGTACGCTTCTTACATCATCATCTTGCCATGATTTGCAAATTGTTCCATTTTCAAACACCCAAGTTTCATCTAAAAATAAACATAGGCGCCCACTTTCAGATTGCAAATTTTTCACGCGAGGGTCATCTTTCTTATAACGAAAACCAATGTTGTGAAGAATTTTTCTCAACGAACTAATTGAACCATGAATGATATCTTTTTCTCTTAAAAGTTGCGAAAGTGTTTTTTGGGTAATGTATTGCTCTAAAAACGGCAAACTTTGTAGCAACCCAAAATTCAAATACTTTTTACATTTTTATCATTAGAGTAATACCAACTTACTATTTTGAACCATGGTGTATACAGCATTACGAATCGCAACCTGATCAAAATCATCGACATCACTTACAGGTCTGTCTCGGTTTTTTGTTTTTTTAGGGCTACGCAGAAGTTCACTAGATTTGCAGGTCTGCGAAATAAAAGAGACTGTTCGTATGCTTAAATTTAAAGCATTGGCAACTCTCTGTAACACCAAAACATTAGAAAGTCTCGATTAATGTAGTTGGTCATTATATTACGAATTATGATACGATAGAAGAAGGGCAGTTGAGATGGATAGAGCATGTAATGAGGATGGTAGAAGATAAGACGGTGAGAAGAATATTTGAAGCACGCACACATAAAAAGAAAACGAAAGGAAGGCCGAGAAATTCGTGGAGGGAAGAAGTTAGGAATGCAGCCTTTAAGGGAGGCATAGAGTACAAAATAGGCAAGAATGGGAACGGAAATGGAGAAAGATACCGAAGACATAATAAAACCCTACCCACTCCCTGACCATACACCCGCAAGGGTAGAAAGGTCCTAGGATTAAGTAAGTAAGTATATTACAGGTGTAAATTACTTACTACTCTCACAGCAGTTAGCTGTATAAGTGGACCACCGTTGTCTCTTTCTCGTTCAAAATATCTTATTAAAGCGGCAACAAGCTCTTTTGACTTTCTGGACAAGGCGGTCGACATTTTAGCTTAGAGTTCACCACCCGTTTGCAGCAGCTAAACTCTTCCGCAAAGTAATTTGTAGCAGTGAAAAAACGACAGTATAACTTGTTCGCAATGTTCGTTATGCAAACAACGGATTTTTAAAATGCAAAGCTAAACTATATGTCACTGTCAACATCTGTCAAAACCACTATAACAAATATCAAGAGATAAAAAAAAAACTGTTCTTCAGCGGGCTGTGGAAATTCAACGTATGAATAATATGTTGGTGACACTGTACGTCAATGTCAAATTCGAGGTTAGCAGGTTAGGATTTGCGTCACTTTGTGTCATAACTGACGGAAAACCTAACCTGATAACCTCGAATTTGACATTGACGTACAGTGTTACCAACATATTATTCATACGTTGAATTTCCACAGCCCGCTGAAGAACAGTTTTTTTTGGATCTCTCGATAAGTCGTTTTAAAGAGTGACATGTGTACGTATTAACTCCCTGAGCAGAACTTGAAAACACAAAGTACCCCGACATATTATAATTTTTGCTATTGTTCATGGAAATTATGAAATATTAAAACAACAAAATGTACGGCTTAGCAATATATTAAGCTATATTATTAGCAAAAGCAATTTTCATCATTGTTTTATTGAAAACAAAAAGTAGTTTTATATTTTTCAAGTGTTGGTACCGACAACCTTACTAAAAGGCGGATTGATGACGTGCACGCACGGGCTCAAAAATGCAGGTATACAAGATTTAATTGTCAAAAAACCTTCAAAAGTGATAAAAGTATATAGGTTACTATAGTTAACAAAACATAAAAGTAAGCATTTTTAGATTACGATTACGAATCGACACGACACTAATGTTAGTTGCAACTTGCAAGAAAGTTCTAATAAATAGAACTATATAACAATTATTTTTATTGAAAGTAATTAAAAAGTAATTGATGTTTACAATTACAATTACTAAGTAATTGGTACTTCAATTACTATTTCCTGTGAGTAATTGAATCTCTGGTAATTAAATTACTTCATTGGGCGGTAATTGGTAATTAGTAATTAATTACTTTTTTAAAGTAATTTGCCCAGCTCTGCCCTCAGTACACTAGCCATAGAGGCGACATAAAATACTAATTTTTGTCTATGACTTCTGCATTTGTTTCCGTATATATGATGTATATTCAAAGCAAACAGATAAGCATTCAAAAATAAATCCAATATTTTTAAACGTTTTAAAAATAAACACCTAACTGTTAAAATAACATATGCTAGAGTTAAAATATTTGATAGTTTGCAAAGCTGCATTATTTTAAAGTTTTGGTTACTATGCTTCTAACGCTAAAATATAACACAACCTTAGCAAATAAAACCAAAGTGCAAGTGCAACCGATGTACCGCTTCGAAGAATATGTGCTGGTCAGAGATAAGATTCCAAGCGCGGGAGAATGGTCAGAGTTCTTGGAATGGCAAGACGTATATTTCTTAAAGTGTCCTGTTTTTCGTAGTTGTTGGCATATGCGATTATGCGGACTAATATAATCTATACCATAAAATCGGTGGTCTCTTTCTTTGTATGTATGTTCGCTATCTCCTCCGAAGATACTCGACTGATTAAATTGTATGATAGCTTAAAATTTTGATAATTTTTACTCTGATCGTAGGCCGGTTTTTATTTTCAAAAAAGTACGAAAAAGTAAAGTAAAATTAAAATATATTTAATTTATTTAAATCGTGTAATTAGCGAAGCGAAGCTTAGCTCGGGTGATTCACTAGTTAAATATAATGAGATGAGTTGCAACAATGCCATGCTTCCATGCTAGCGCTGCTATGGGTATTCTTAGTTAATGCGGTAGATGGTAGCTACTATAGAATGCGCGTGTTAGTTGGTTTCATTATGTTGGTAGTTTTTTTAACTAGAGCAAATTATAGACGTCAGAAAATCTTGCTTCTGAAGGACAATTACATGATACTTGAAGGGAGTGGACCCCGCGGAGACATATTGTTCCCGCTAGAAATCCCGCAAAAATATGATGCTCGTCCAAGTGATCTCCAGGAGCCATGTTGTTCCACAGCGGGTAGCAGCCAAGTGGTTTTACCGATTTACTGTAAGTGCTGTAATATGAAAGATCAGTAAGCACCGGGCACTTACTGATTATGTACGGGTTGCAACAATAGTTAATCTAACAGGTTGCTATTGGGCAATACTAGCGAAAAGTACCGACAGCTAACCTAACCAGTGAAGATAGCAATGAAGTGCCAGAAGTACAAAGAGGCCAGGGGTGGGCTCACCCTCGGTGAGTAAAATTATTATTATTATTATTGATGAGATTTGCAGGTTAGTAAGTTTATGTTCTTTTTACATTTAACCATTACATATTCTTTTAAACCGTTTTAATTGCCGTTATCAATTTGTAGGCGCTATCACAGTCACGAGCCATCCAGTCGCGACATCTAAACATCTGTGCTCCACTAGAAATTACGTGAAACCCGAAGACTTCAGCCGGAGATCCTACCGATTGTCTGATAGAGCACAGGTGTAAAACCGGCGATTTGCGCAAGCTACATGGCGCCACTCAATCCGCGCATTCATATATTCCGTTCCCACCAGATTATCAGGTTTAGTCCCACTTAAATTTTTCTATATAAAAGACGTGGAAGGAGATTGAAACATTATAAAAGAGCGATGCCTTGCCAGTCCAGAGAGAGAAATCTAAACCGGCCTTTTCAGAGTCAGCACCTAAACCCCAAAAGGGAGCTACCTTAGGCACTTGGGCCCAAGGGCTCAACCAGTCACCACCAGTCCAGCACCTTAGAAAACCAGCAATTCTGTTCCGAACTTCCTGTCATTCCAAGTTTATGTAAGTTCTACTCCTAGCTCCTTCCAGAGAAGTTGAACTGCCTGAGGCACCCTAAAACCTAAAACCTCCCTTCTAAACTACCTTCAAAGCAATACTAACGATAAACCATTTTGTTCTGATAACATGAAGGCGCTAAGAACTCTATCTTACGGCCCGGCTAATCAATCCTGTTCATAAACCATCCCTTCCGGCTATAAGCAAAAGGCGCTAGTGGACTCCCTCTTGCAGCCTGGCTAAGCAATCGTGTCCGTAAACCATTCCTTCCTATTCCAGCAAAAGGTGCTACAGAACTACTCCTTCTTGCAGCATGGCTGGACTTTCCCCAGATACCTGTTCGTTAAACCGAGAATCCTCCCTAAACGATTTCTCAAAATAACCTTCTGCAAACATCCGTCCGGCCGGAATTCAGTTAAAACCACGAGCTGCCTAAAATTCATTTGGGATCCGCGAGGTCGCCAGCATTTGAGTTTCAGTAACAAGGAAACCGAAGGCGCACCGGGGAAATTCCAATTTGGACTGTCCGCAATGCAGAGGCCACCACGAAGAACTTTATCTTTTTTCACTCCAGCTCGCTACAACCAGTAATTAGTAATTAATTGGGTAAATTAATTAGAATTTGATCTTCAAAGAAAATTTCACCCCACACTTGCACTGTTTGCACCTAGCAACCGCATTATGGTATTAGCTGAACTGTGTCCACCATTTTGACACGTTTGAAAAGCATCAGCATTTGAATTTTAACATAACACACAAAAACGCGTCTAACACAAAATAGAACATAAATAAAATTAGATATAAAAGTAAAAACATAAAACAATCGTTCTAATAAAGGGAGTACATATTATTATTAATCAAGGTAAAACGTAAAGGTTCAAGGTAATTTAAATTTCCTCAACTTGGGGCGGGCTGCTATAGTGACCTTGCGGTCCTCTTCAGCCAAGAACGGGAATTATAGGATGCGCGAAAGAAAGGAGGGGTGGAAAATGGAAGGGATGCCAGGAAAGGTGGAAAATTGCTGCCCCGGCATTCGCATTAGAGAAGGTACTCTGTTGACTCAGAAAAAGCACTTAAAAATCTGAATCAGAGCAAACGGGGGCGGGAATATGAATGAATCAACAGAACATATTTCTTTATGTATAAACACCTGCCTACGTTTTTATCGTTGTCGGTTGGGGGCTTGTCCATCGCATAAAACGACATTATGTCATTATTAAATATTTTCTTTTACTTTTTCAGAGTTATTAGAAGTACATGCAAAATAATAGAAATTCGAATAAAAAACACAAAACGCAATTCTAAATAATAAGTTCACCTTATTATGCTTAGTAACATATGAACACACAACATAAATAATAATAATAATAATACTTATAGGTACTTCACTTTATTAATTTATTGGTGTTATTTTACCTGCAAATTTAACTACCTTTTGTGCCGCACATTTTAAAATATATGATTCAAATAAGATAGTTTGTGGGAGACCACTCTATAACTATTAAGGTTGTATGATGACATATAGTTGACTTTAGAAGCTTGTAATTAGTTATATATATATATATATATATATAAAGGAAAGTCACAATCCTGACTAATCAACGCAGAGCCGAAATCACTGGTACTAGAAACTTGAAATTTAGGTGGAAGGGTGGAATTTGTTACGTAAGGTAGTGCTAAGAAGGGATTTTTTGAAATTCGACCTAAGGGGGTAAGGTAAGAGGTAAAATGTTCTTTCACGAATTCCTCAATATCTCTTACACCCGATAAGATATCAATTTGGTGTTTGCTTTCAAAGATTATCAATACAAATACCTAGGAACGTATTTCAGGATTTTTCCCTAATCAACCGCTAAAGGTGCAAATCTGGATTGGGGGTGAATTATAAAACCCTACGTATCTCCTATGTTTATTGAGTTAGAACATTCTTTTTTGGCATACAGATGTATTTATAAAATATTTAGAAAGGGGTGAAAGGGAATTTGAAAAGTTTAACCTAAAGGGGTAAAAGGAGGAAAAACTGAAAAGGGGTAGGGAGGTTAAAATTATTAATTTTTTTCGCTGAGTTTCATTTCACAATAAAATGGATTAAAAGGGATTTTTTGAAATTTCATCCCTACGGGGCTGAAAAGGAGTAAAATGTGTTTTCACGAGTTCCTCAATATCTCTTAAACCCGATGAGATAGCGACTTGGTGTTTACTTGCAAAGATTATCAATGCAAATATCTAGAAACGTATTTTAGGATTTTGCCCTGATCAACCCCTAAAGGTGCAAATCTGTATTGGGGGTGAATTAAAGAACCATTCGTATCTCCTATGTTTATTGAGTTAAAACATTCTTTTTTTGGTATATAGATGTATTTTTAAAATATTTAGAAAGGGTGTAAGGGAATTTGAGAAGTTTAACCCTAAAGGGGCAAAAAGAAGAAAAACTGAAAAGGGATAGGGGTTTTAAATTTTCTTTTCGCTGAGTTCCATTTTACAATAAAATGGGTTAAAAGGGATTTTTTGAAATTCTACCCCTACGGGGGTGAAAAGGGGTAAGATAGGTTTTCGCGAGTTCCTGAATATCTCTTAGACCCGATGAGTTAGCGACTTGGTGTTTACTTGCAAAAATTATCAATGTAAATACCTAGAAACGCATTTTAGGAATTTGCCCTAATCAACCCCTAAAGGTGCAAATCTGGATTGAGGGTGAATTAAAGAACCCTACGTATCTCCTATGTTTATTGAGTTAGAACATTCTTTTTTTGGCATATAAATGTATTTTTAAAATATTTAGAAAGGGGTTTAAGGAAATTTGAAAATCTTAAGAGTAAAGGTGTAAAAGGAGGAAAACTGAAAAGGGGTAGGCGGTTAAAATTATTAATTTTTTTCGCTGTGAGTTCCATTTCACAATAAGATGGGTTAGAAGGGATTTTTTTAAATTCCATCCCTACGGGAGTGAAAAGGGGTAAAATGTGTTTTCACGAATTCCTCAATATCTCTTAGACCCGATGAGATAGCGACTAAGTGTTTATTTCCAAAGATTGTCAATGTAAATACCTAAAAAATATTTCAGGATTTTGCCCTAATCAACCCCTAAAGGTGCAAATCTGGATTCGGGGTGAATTGGGGTGAATTGTTTCCTTTTTACCTACAATATTGTTTTGCAGCGTTTGTTAGTTTAGCGTATAGAGTGAGGGAGAAGGGGAGCATTCTAGAATTCGTTTAAGATTTAGAAGAAAAAACATTTGTAGTCAGTACGAAGAACGGGTATCTTGCTAGTAATTTATAAAATAACGGTTAGCATGATATGTAATATGTCGACCAGTCGCATTTTTGCAATTAACACTATTTAAGGTAAAATCATTAATATTACTGTTACGTTTTACGTTCTCGGGATATTTTAAATTATACGCGGTTTCGTGTTTTAAGCATTTATTTACAGCCATTTAATTTACGATTTACAAGAAACACAAGAACTATTAACGCGGAACACAAATTATAAACTACAGGAACTATTTCTAACAACAGATACAATTTATTTATTTACACTACTTAACATAAATGATTTATATAGCTAGATTTATTTACACACACGCGTTATTTATATGGCAGCTTCCGCATACTTCAAAGCTGAATTCGGAACTGTCTTGTTATTTCCTTTGCGCGTATTTATATTCGCCGGGTGAGTCATTCTAGAAACGTCGAGACCCTAGATTCTTCCCGCAACGCTGATGTGTTCGCGCTCATGAGTCACCGAGGTCGTTTAGTCGAAGGCTGTGACTCATCCGCCCGCACGTGAACCGGCCCAAGGTCGTTACATTACAAATTAATTTGTCGGTAAAATTGCCCACTCATTGATTTTTTTCTTTTCATTAATATGAAGGATTTTACTTTTCTCAGGGCCATTTTAGGACCCTTAGTCGTTTACGCCCTAGGCGGCGATTTACACGGTCTACAGCTAGTTACGGCCCTGGACGATTTCCAATTTTAGTGAATGCAGTTCTAGCTTGCTCTATGTGACATCTCCACTTCGCCTCTATAATGCCAGCTGTCATGAACCATAGTTCACAACTAAGTAAACGTTCGTACATGAATCATTTACCCGCCGAGGTTTAGAACTCCTTGTCGATTTCCTGATTTTGTTACCACCATATACTTCATGTCTGATTCATTCAGACAGTTGACAGTTGAGCATAAAGAGCGACTTGGAATTTATAATAAATATAACTTGTAAAAAAATTATAATAAAGGGTACTATAGGAAAGTTTTAAGTTTATTACATATAGAAACTATATATGGGAATTATCACATAAATTTATCCAGTTATTAAACATTTGATGTATTCCAATTTTGGCTAGATCAGTTTATTCTGTTAGATATATAATTATTTACATTAGATAAATCGTTTATTTAATTGCTATTATATATACGCGTTGACACTCTAAATGAAATTACGTTTGTCAGTTTCCAGAAGTGACATCTTGTAATGCTCTCAAAAGTAATTCACACTCTAGGTAATTTAGCCGCATGGGTGACCAGAATGCCAATGTCCGATTCATAACTCTAGTATATACACGAAATACAAGCTAAATAATACTATATTATGTTATTAGGAGTAAAAGTGATACTCTGTGTGGCGAGAGCGAAAGCGTTTGAATGACGAACGTAAGCTAATCAGACAAGTCAGGCCGAAGTACACTAAGTCACTTTTACTCCGAATAGCATCTGCTATTTTATTTTCAATCGCTCACACTAATATAAATAAATATATATTTTAAAAATTACTATTATCGAAAGTTGACGTCTACGTCAGTTCCCGACAAAGTAACCAATTTACAGGTCTCTTACATTAGAATTACTTATATCATGTATTTACATGATATATAATATTCAACAAGAAAATAAAATGCAATCGAGAAAGACGCGGCAGAACTCGCACCGGACAGTGATGCAACACATGATACTTATTAGTGTAGCCTTGGTAGCCTGTGTTGCACACGCCACCTAAAATTCGCCTGATCTAAGTTGCCGGTTCTGGAACTAATTATGACTATACTACGGTCTCCTGGATTAATATGAGATATTAAGAATCTCTATTATGGCCAGGCGCGTTTGCAGTTCCAGGCATTATTTTTGTTTTGAAGGGGGAGCTGTCGCGCTGCATATTATACAATTTTCTTAAAAATATTGCATCACTGCCCGAACGCGAATTCTCAAAATTATTAAGAAAACATAGCATCATAAAATCTCGCTTTTATATTGTTAAGCTATTATAAGTATCTTAGAACAACTTGACGTTTCGAACTTCCCGCATTTTTTATTTTAAATGCCGACTTTTTCTGCTCTTTTAAGTTTATTATATTGCTAAATTTTATAAAATTTCAAATCCCTAATGACATCTGTTTGGTTTCATCCGTCGTTTACCTGTAGAATTCTGTGGATATAAAGTTTTTTGCTTTATTGTCTCACTCGTATAATTTCCTTTTAAGTGTTTTCGATTGTTCGCCTAGAGAAGCCGACACATGTAGCGTTTGAAATTAATGCAGCTGGCGCCTGTTTGTCCCTGTCTTACGAACAGCTTACGAACAAGCAACATCGACTAACTCCAAAAATGACCAAAAATACATTTGCATGACCTCTTAAGCATTAACATTCAACCCTCAATGATTGGCAAGTTGTAACGTGTAGTAAATAATTTTATATATTTATTGTTAATTAATTTTTACTAATGAAAGTTTAAAATCTTGCAAAATAAATCTCAATCTATTAGGAGATCAACAATTGAGAGGTATAATTCAGATTGTATAATCATAACTATAATAAACCATCCAGTGTCTGCTTTGGTGTGGAACATAATAAAAACAAGTTGCATGGGACGCTTATTATGTTTTCGAGGATACCATGCGCTAAGTGCAATACAAAACTGTTTCAGAGGACAGATTGCTCCCACAATTGTAAGACTGATTTTGAAAAGGTAGAAATGTATTCATGCAAGCTGGAGCACAGTTATTTATGGTATAAGTATGTTATATTACAAATAAGTCACGAGAGAAAAGTTTAGCCCTCGAGACCGCTAGTCCGAGAGAGGTATTTTCTCGACTGAATTATTAGTAATAACACACGCGTGCCATACAAACTTTTATTCAACAACTCAATAAATACCTAAAAAACATAAATGCTGTATTAACAACCGGGAAAAGTCATAGTGACAAATTGGAAAGTACCGAGAATTAAATATCCTTTATCTAATAGGCGTGTCTGTCTGGGACGCAGTTTTGTCTGTCCGGGACGCTGTTTCAGCAGCCAAACCGTAAGAGATAGAGAAAAAAGTTATGAAAGTTATATGTTTGGAATGGTCATGTCAGGTCAGGAACCGAATTTCAGTCACGTGACACTTCCGGTTTTCGATAAATCACAACAAAGGCCGTTTTTCAAATAGAACGCGTATTAAATAAAAATGTTTCAGCAGCCAAACGGAGCTGCGACCCTCTGCGCCTTAAAACTGCGATCGGTTAGGCAACCACTTTGACACTTTCCAGGTCTGGGTACAGTTTTTATTTTATACGCGTTCTATTTGCAAAACGGTCTTTTTTGTTTTATTAAATGAGACATTTGTCTCACTGGACTGCTAGTATTTATAAATAGTGATTCGCCCGAGCTACTCTTCGCTTCGCTAATTACAGGATTTAATTAAATTTAATTTAATGTTACTTTACTTTTTGGTACTTTTTTGAAAATAAAACCGGCCTATGATCGAAGTCTAAAAATTAGCAAAATTTTAAGGTATCATACAATCTAATTGGTACAGTATCTTCGGAGGAGAACAAACAGACATACATACATACAAAGAAAGAGACCACCGATTTTATGGTATAGAGGAAGCAACTAAACTGGTACGCGCATACAGTAAGAATGGAACCGAGCAGAATGGCGAAAATAATAATCGAAGTGGGAAAACCCATCAAAAAACAAAGCGGCAGACCCAGAAAGAAATGGCTGTAACAAATCACAGAAATAGGAGCAGAAAGGAGAGTGACAATGGAGGAAATGAAAACAATAGCGAGAGACAGAAAAAGCTGGAAAAAATGGATACAAGACTAGAGACTGCCATCCGACGGCCGAAAAGCATCAAGGACTAGAGAAGAAGAAGAAGAAGTATCAATCTAATATTACTAATTTTCGACTAAAAACCATATATCTAATACTCCTATGTTGCTAGTAGGGTCTGGGAACGGGCGAAATCATTACGGCGCCGACATATAGTACGTCCGTCTTCGAACTCCACAGCTTTGTTCACGTATTCACGGACGACGCTTGCGCGCAATGCATCAAGTTCGTAGAAAGAGATGGTTGTCTGTCTCACTTATGCTGCGACCTCTCCACTTACAGGCGCTAGCAATATAGGAGTATTAGATATATGCTGAAAACTCTGGTTTACAGAATCTGCAGATCAGAGCTTCGGGGTCGGAGTGGGAGCTGTGATTTCTTGTGGCCCTATACCTCGTCGTGAGATATGGAAGTGTCTTTATACAGATAGGTCGTGACCATAATTAATTTTGGGGGTAAATCGACCTGGTGGGTTCTTATCATGCAGAAATCTGCATGTGGTCCTTATGGGAGCGTATTATTGTCGTTTCTGCGGTTCCATTTCGAAGCCCTGCCCTTAGGTATGCAAGGAACGTAGTTGAAACTCAGGTGCTGGACCTCAACAAGCCACACACATATGCTAGGAGGTTTGGAGTTCAGGGTCGGGTGTTTTTAAAGGTTTTTTAGGTGAGTCTAGAGACTCGAGTCTTTATTGCGTTGGCCGTTTCTGGGTCGACGTTAATGGCCTGATTTCCGCGTCTCTGCTTACCATCTTCGTAAGTCAGTCGTGCCTCATGTAAAAGCATCCTTCTAGGTCACGTTTGAAGCAAATTTTTTACACTACATTACGTTATATTTTCTGTCAATCAAATTATTATTTCCTACTTTCTACATCCCTCCCGAGTTGAGTTAGATAGAAACGTCCGCGTCTATGTCCCACTGCTAAATGTGTGCAACTTTGGCTTAGTTCCTTGTCATAAATTCATTTTTGGGAGTAATAAGTTCTTCGTCATTTTCAGAGATAAGAAGTAGGTCGTCAGCAAATCGCAGATTCGAGAACATATTGTCAACTACCGCCACTGCATCATTTCAGTCCTCATGACATGTTTGGTATAAATATTATAACGTATTAGCAAAGAGCATATAATTAGAAGAGACTCAGCGCTGGGCAGTATTAGCGTATAGCCTAAAAACTCCCGGCCGCTAGGCTCCCAGGTCTTAGCCATCTTACGGTAGGGATCCCAGTTAAACATAGCTCAGGGAATTCGACGACCTCAGCGCAGAACCATGATTCTAGAATCCGTTCCTTCAAACTGCCGTGCGATGTTGCCAAGGTTAACACAACCCTCGAAAGATAATAACTTGGGTTAAGACAAAATTTCCTATTGTCTCTTAGCTATTACATTGAAAATAAGTCGATTTTAGAGATACGAGGGAAAGTCAGTAATTAAGTCACACACTGATGTGGTATATTTGAATATAACAGTGAGCTATTTTCAAATCTGTCATTAGGTGGCAGCACAATCGAGCTTAACGATAGTCAAGCAGCAGTTGCTGTGTTCCAATAACATGCGTGCGCAGGCAGAGTTAAAATGGCTACTGTACTGGAAAAGTGTACTGTGAAAGAGCAGCGTGCCATTGCCCGCTTTTTTCTGGGCAAAGGACTTCCTGCAAATGATATCCATAAGGAAATGTTTTCTAGCCCCCACTGACTACCATCTGTTTGGTCAACTAAAAAACAACGTGGCGGCAAACGTTTCGCAGGTGATAATGATGTCGAACGTGAGGAGCGCATATGGTTGAGACATTAGCCCAAAAACTTCTATGCAGGTATCGGGGCATTGAAAAAGCGATGAGATAAACGTATTAATGTAGGTGGAAACTTTGTTAAAAAATAAAACTTGTTTTCGGCTAAGTATTTCTCCGAGTATTTTTTTAACAGTCTTTTGTGACCTAATTACTGACTTTCCCTCGTAAGTACATAATTCCTGATATGTTTGCATCAAGCAATCATTGCTTTGAAATATAGCAATGATTTGTTTTATTGTGGTTTTATTTTATGTCGTTGTTTGCATATTTCTTTGTAATTGTAATTACAAAATAAAATAAATAAGTCAGCCCCTTAATATTACCAATAAGTAGTTGTTGGCAGCTATTAAAATCCAACTGACAACATACGATAAACGATGTCGAGTCCCTTTTATCGGCTCACACTTTGTTTTGTTTATTATAGTATTACAATATTATTCGTACTGCAAAATCTGATTCCTGCGATTTGTGAATTTATAGGGCTTCCGGCGTGAAAAGATTAAGGGCATTTAAAAAGGGTTACTCTAAGCTGACGTCGGAACTCGGTGTTGGACCTCTACTGAGGTCAACCGCCCCTCGTACTCAAACTGTCTTGCATATTTTCGCTAAAAGCACCGTCTATAATTGGTTTCGAGTGGAGCGCTTTACTAATTCTAGGTTTATAATTTTAATTCAGTCAACTTCATTTTTATACTATTTTACAGGAATATTTTTTACAACTCAGAACAAAGAATTAGTAATGCTTATTTCTATTAGGCACACAAATTATTATGCAGACTAAATAATTAACCGGTACGCTTTGTTTAAACAATTTATGTAGCATTGGTTAGAAATAATTTAGAGATGAATTTGACATAATCGGAAGATTGAAATAATAACGTTTCCACTAGTTTAAAAATCATTGAGAAATATTCAAAAATAAGCTTGGAAATGCAATGTCTAACAGGAGAGAAAATTTGGAACTTTTTTTTACTCAGTCGAAGAACTGGATACAGAGTTGGAAGGCGAGAATTTATAGGCAAGCGCCGACGCGGTTCAGTGGCGATGGGCGGCGCTTAGGAATTAGCACTTTCAACATAGAAAGAAGGGGAAAGCCTTCGTCCCGATTGAGATTGTTAGGGTGTTTGTAAATCTCAATGGCTTAGTGAATATTTCTGCTAAAGAAGAAAGGAGATTTGCAGATGATGGAAGTCTCATCAAAAAAGATCTTATGGCCAAGAACAAGAGACTCTATAAACACATTTAGATGACATAGTGTTTAATTTATTTAAATTAAAACATGAAAACGGGTCCCGGGTGGTGTAGCTTGAACAAGCGTCCACGTTCGATCAGCAGAGTTAAGCAACGCTCTTTCTGGTCAGAACTTGGATGGGAGTTCCACGGCTGCATCTCTCGGCGCCTCGTGATACGGCTGTCACGGAAATAGTTGATCCCGGCGAACAAAACAACATCATGACAGTCGTTAGTGGGGTTGGAAGTCCCCATAAATGCACAGCGACGCTTATAATTGGCCTAACGGCTGTTGGCTGAGTGCGATATAAATAAAAAATCAAACAGTATTCAAACCCCTGAGAAAAATCTCCGTCAAACAGTCGGTGAAGTAGGGAACATCCTCCGAATAATAAAGCGTAGTCCTTCTATTATCGCGAGAAGGATTACAACGCATCTCGTTGTTTCGCAAATACGGGTATGGTGCACTCTGAATGTGTACGTTTTACATTCATATCATCTCCAAACCGTTCAACTTCAACCCGGAGACGACGAAATGAGAGTGGAATTTTGTCAATGGATAATTGCTAATCGCCAATTAATTCCACAAATACTATTCAGCGACGAAGTCACATTTATACGCAATGGTGTCAACAACACTCGGAACTATCATCGTTGGTGAGACGAAAATCCAGGTGCAAGAAACAAATATCCAACGACGTTTTTCTGTTAATACATAATAGGGAATTATGGATGAACACTTGATTGGCCCTTTTATTATTCCACCTGGTCTGACAGGACAACTTTATTTTCAATTTCTGGAAAATGAACTACCAGCCCAATTAGAGGATGTTTCATTGAACATACGGTATGATATGCTCCTGGTATAAGGAAACGTGAAGATAATCTTAGACGTCTGGAAGTTGACGGTGGAATTTTTGAAAATTTATTGTAATTAAGTATCTGAAAATTATGTTCAATTTTAGCAGTAATAAATTTATTAAAACGTTTAAAGTTTGCAGCTTGTGTCGAAAATTTCAATCAGCTCTTATGTTACATGTTAATTTAATTCAATCGACATTGATCACACTAAAGTACAAAATCAGGAAAAGAGTGAAGGGTTCTCCGGTCTCTGCAATAACACAGATCTTAAAATGTCTCGAAACAGTTGGAAGTGTTTCGGTTACCTAGTCTAGCTGGATCGGGAAGGGGTGGTTCGATAGCTCAAAGAAACCGACGAGAATAATCCATATACTTTTACTCAAAAATATTGCTCAAGGCGCCACTCGCTTTAAAGAAGAATTGCTTTCGTAACAAAAGCGAGAAAGGTCACGGAAGCTATGCCAAGGTCCCCTGGCCTGCTGCACCTCGCCTCGGCGCCGTTCACCAAGCTCCACCAGGTCCGCGGGTACACACAGGGTGGCCTCAAAATCAAATAACTCACCTGCAATGGCCATCCTTCTAAAAAGTTTAAGACTTAATTCAAGCCGATATTCTTAAGGCTTGTCCAGCAAGGAGACAAGTTTTGGCGTCACACTTAAATACAATTGGCTGTTGCCATTACTGGTTTAAGACCAAAGGTTTTAAAAAGCAGAACATATAACTAGGCTGACTTTGACACAACTGGTATTTAATGATTCAAACACATAAGAAATTTCCAAATTGATTACACAAACCGTACACCCTAACTGGAAAATATAGGGGATTCCAGTCAAAGTTAACTTAACTACCAATTTATAGTACAAGAAATTAATACACAAAAAGGAATAACCGGGATATTTTCCCAACTATACGCAAATAATGAGACGATATGAATTCGCCGGCGCAAAGTTCCACAAAATGCGACGCACACTATATATTTTTGTGGCACTTCCGCGATACATTTAATAAAGGAGCGTACAGCTTTTCATCCTACCTTAGCCAAATCATGCTTCGCCTGAGCACAGGAGATGACAGGGCCGGACCCAGCGGTAGCTCAGAAGCGGCGGTTCAGGCAACCACAGCGTAGAAAGTGATGAAGCCGAAAATTCGGCCAAAATAGTGGCTGAAGAGGTTCCTCCCCAAAGATGTCCAAAAGGGCAGCGATGCAGATGACACGACACAAACAGGATTTGCAGATGCAACTCTTCTCACTAGGTACGAGAATGGCTTACGAGGCTTGATAAAGAGGCGTCTTCTTAGAATGTACAATAGTGCAAAATGTTTCTCCCACAATCAGGTGAGCAGAAACCCCAAAACGGAATAAAAACACCTCGCCCCGGAAATTATTACGTCGGTCACATCGCACCAAAACTTTCAGCGAACTTTTCGCTATAATTCAGCCCATCAAATCGCCGAAAAGGCGCAAATAATTACACCACACTTATTAACACGAAAGTGAAACTATAAGTTCTTAAACAAGGCCGCCGCCGTCAGCGAAGGGCGCGGGCGGCGGGGGAAAATTCATACACGACTGTCGTACTTCAGAGCTCAGCGGTAAGTCAAGTCTAAAATCAAATTACCGCGGGGCGACCACCATCTTTTTCTTACACAAACAGGCTAAATCTTCTGTTGCATTATTGCTCCACTAAATGAAATCTTGCTAGCGAACTCTGGGAAGCCCCGGACCAAAAATCAAAAAACGGCCACAAATTACGTCACCGCAACAGCGGCATATGGGAAAATTCCAGAACACTTAAATGCTGCTTAAAGCAATTCCAGGGGGCTTGATTGTATAATACTGAGAAATCCAAAAGCTAAAACTGTCGGAAAACAAAATTGGGTTCTGAAACAGCGTTCTATCATCACGCGGGAACAAAGGGTTCCTCAAAACTTATTTCCAAAGAGCTTGAATTTATCGAGCAACAAGAATTAATACTAAAATACTAAGAAATTAAAACGCTACACTGTATTATCTGCAAAACGAAACAAAGAGTGAATTTATAAATACAATTCGGCGGATATAACTGAACTGCAGTGTTTATAATGAACTGCGCGGTTTCAAAAAAGCGCTTACGAAGAAATTTGCAAGTCGCAAGATTTTAATATTTGTTCAAATAAATCCAATTGTAAATTCAGGGCACAGGGCCGTACTTAATAAAATTAGCGAAGTGAAAGAAATTAAAAAATGACATTACGCAACCGTTATATTTTAATAAGTAAAATTAGAATATTATAAAAGTTAGAAAAATTGTGTACTCGTATTCTATTTAAATGTATAACTTTAACACGAGTAATTAAATCAAAACAATTAGTAACGTAATTTAAACTTACCAAATAGCTGAAAAAGAAAAAAAATAAAACTAGTTTAGTTTTATTTTTAAATTACATAATTAAAAATGCTTTGTAGCTTAAAGATAAACTTGCTTTCTTCCGAACTTGCAAGCTGTTCATGATAACGCTTGTGAGAACAGAATGCACTTTGTAAAGACTTTGCATTCATTAGAGATGAAAGTTTGCTTTATCATTAAGATGCTTCTTGCAGTTTAGTTGTGTCTCGACACTCAGGTTAGCCTGTCCTGAATTAAGTGTATGGAGCAGCGCTCTGACGTATATAATTTACATAAATGCTTTTTAAAACACTAATCGTCCCTAAATAAACATAGCTCCCTAGCTTTATATAGGTGACTCATCTTACGACATCCTCCTGGTAGTTTTTCTTTGGTAGTTATTCATTTGTCTCTCCATTCCAGATACCATGGAGTAAGAAGGAAGGAGACCGATTGCCATGCTACAGAACCTGTTATTATATTTACGGCTCTTTAATAGTACAGTATCTACCACTAGCAGCGCTGCTGTTCCGCGCCAGGTTTCGATCTGTCACGTGATCGTGGCATACGATCGCTGGGGCCAATCAAAACGTAAACCAGACGTAAAAAAATCCCACCATGCCGCCAACTGACCGGGTGTGGAACATTTGCACCGCGAGTGGCAGAATACGGTAGTACTAAAGAGCCGCAAATATCAACAGAGATTTTGGCGAGCGGCCAGCATGGAGATCGGTCTCCTTTCCCCTTACTCCATGCCAGATACTTAACGTATATCATCTTCTATTCCATTCCGTCCAGTCTTTCGGCTATTGCTAATTGTTTGGTTGTTCTTTTACTTATTACAGCATATGTAAATAGATAGAACACGTAATTTTCAGAGTAACTAGTTATGATATATACAGGGTGTATACAAATTGACGCAAAAGCTCCAGGTAGCGATATTCCTTGTACAATCCTAAGTCGAAAATCTTTATACGAAAATGTTGGATTGGTCTTCATAAGTCCTCACGAGCGGTAGATAAAAACAATTATTTTTTCAGGTAAAGTACCCCTTCTGTTTCAAATAAAACAAAATGTCATCAGCAAGAGTTGTTCAAAATGTAAAATTATGGTCCCATACAAAATTTCAGAAATATCGACGTACTTTTATGAAACCGTGTGCATTAGATGAAGTACTTCTGTGATAACATAGTTTCATAAAAGTAAGCCGATATTTCTGAAGTTTTTCATGAGATCATAATTTTACATTTTAAACAACTCTTCCCGATGACATTTTGTCGTATTTAAAACAAAGGGGTACTTTACCTGAAAAAACAATTGCTTTAATCTACCGCTCGTGAGGGCTTATGAATACCAATCCAACATTTTCGTATTAAGATTTTCGGCTCAGAATTGTACAAGAAATATTGCTACCTGGAGCTTTCGCGCGAATTTGTATACACCCTGTATTTGCACCCAAAAACTAGGTACCTATCCTAATTTAGTTCTTCTGTAAATTTCGTGTTTTTAACGTTTTTTATTTAATTTCAGAGTTTTAGACATACGGTGTTACACTTCTATTTCTTTCGTTTTGAACACCTGTTATCAGCGTACAGCAATTAGATTGCAGAAAATAAAATTATCCGGAGAACTGGAAATCTGTAGATACGCCTCTGCGATTTTTGTTAAAGCCAGCAGTCTACTTTGACTGTAAAGCACAAACTTCATTATCAGCGAGAGAGTAACTATTAAATTCCCACGCCATATCCAATCGG
Source organism: Agriotes lineatus (assembly GCA_940337035.1). NCBI lineage: Eukaryota > Metazoa > Arthropoda > Insecta > Coleoptera > Elateridae > Agriotes > Agriotes lineatus. Next base: position 10,501,090 of record OW679200.1, read on the forward strand.
GAGGTTGCTTGCTAGCCGTTAGAGTTTCAAAGTTAGAAAATTCCGTTTATTTAAAACGCCGCAACCACTTGCTATAATGTTGGTAATAAATGTTACTCCGTGTTTTACTGGTTCCAGTCCCTACAGGAATGGTTTTAAACACTTCAACTATTTTACGAGTATTTGTGGCAGTCCCGATGCTGCTTTTTACTAACGTCCCATAAAGACAAATCTGACATTGTTTCGACTACTTTGTAAGGTCATAGTTCGAGCAACAATATTTAAAAATAGATTTTAAAAAGAACATTAGCATGCAGCAGTTAACTAGATAGAATGATATTAGAAAAAGTGCCCAAACCAATGTCCGTGGTAAGTACATTCATGATCGAAAATTACGAAAAAAATTAAGACACCAAATTTCTCAGAATTAAAAATAATAAAGTGGTAACAAATTACGATTTATATAACATGAGAAATTTTATTATTTACAATTCATATTAATTTTTAATTGAAAATGATAACTCACAAGTTTGCTGTACATAGAAACTAAATATGCAGACCAACGCCAATGATTTCATTTAAATGTAAAAAGCTACTCAAATAATGTTTTCAAAGGATAAATTCACCAAATTCCTGATCATGTGTGATTCATACACTGCCATTCAATCAGTCAAGAAACTTTTTCCAGTAATCCTTTGGTCATGGAAATCCAAGAGTGCCACCAGGAAATATTAAATTCGGCCAAAACACAATTCAACAGTATTACAAGTTATGATGCCAAACATTCCGTAAAAGCTGCTATTAGAAAGAAATTCTATCAACAGTGGGAGAATTTACAGATCAATAAACTCCGCAATATTAAAGATAACTAATTGGATCCCAGCAACAGCCCTAAATCGAAAATCCAGAATTTTACTGAATAGAATAAAAATTGGTCACTCCAATCTCACTCACAGCTATTTGTTAAATCAAGAAAACCCTTCAATATGTAAAACGTGTAATGTTCAGTTCACAATAGCACACATTAGAGTCCCTGTATATAAAAGAGTTGGGACATGTAGGGTATCTTGTTTTGGATCCACAAACCATGGAGCACCTGATTTTTGCCGATTTTAAACTTTATGCATACTTCTTTCAACTAAAACAAATGAAATATATGTTTGCTACATCTCATGGTCCTTGATTTGTGGATCCAATGGCTCAACTCTTAGTACATATAGGAACTCTAGCACACATAATCTTAGAACGTCATCTATATTCAGAATCCAGAAATCGCCATCAATTGCCAAATAATCTAAGTAAAGTGTTAAAGAATGACAATATCAGTGAACTTAAAATTATCAGATTTATGTTAGAATGTAAATTATGTAATTTATTGTAATACTACCTTTATATGGCGCTAATAGCCTAGCTGCTGATGCGCCATTAACCAGTTAAATAAAATAAAAGTTACATTAGGCATAAATGAAACAAGTTCGACCAAGTCAATGACAAATTAGAAATGTAGGAGGTCAAAATAGACAAATATATTAAGGTTGTTGTCTGAACGGGCGTGGCGTGTAAATGTCTATTCATAGTGGCAGATCCAGTAGATATAGAGAGTACCGCCATTTTTTGATCCGTGAAAATGCCGCCATCGCCGCCATTTTTGTTCCCATCAGCAATGACTGATTGAGTTATGTCTAAATGTTTACTTGAAATTGGCAAGACTGTAAGTCTCTGTCAAATTCGAGGTTATCAGGTTATGTTTTCCGTCAATTTGTGTCAAATAACAAACAAAACCTAACCTATTAACCTCGAATTTGACAGAGACTTACAGTCTTGCCAATTTTAAGTAAAATTTCGGATTGCCAATAAATGTCACGTTGACGGAATTGTGCTACGAACCTCAAAGTGACGCATTATGACAAAGGAACAAACATGGCGGACGTGGCGGTACTCTCCTATATCTACTGGCTTTGCATAGTGGGAGCTTCGCGTTCGCGTTGCGTCGAGCGGCGCGTTCGCGTCGCGCAGGACTCGGCAGGAGTATTCAGAGCTACCGCGTCTACCGAGCGTTGAACAAGCAAGCTCAGTTTGCAAACTGGCTTCAACGAGAGCAGTTCGTTTAAGGTTTTTGGTCGAGACACCGTATTATACTTACAAGTTAAAGAAAAGAGTTGGAATTCACCCTATAAACAGGAAAAGATATGTATTTGGTGAATTTCACCATTTGTATCACAAGCTAGGAAAGTTTCCAGATCGATTTTTCAATTATATGAGAATGTCCGTCTGGACATTTGATTATCTATTAGAAAGAGTTAGCCGTCGTCTCGAAAAAACTGTAACCAATTTTATGAAGAAGAGATATATTTCACCTGCGAACACTGCAAACTCTACGAAAAACAATCTGGATTGTTTCGAACGCTGACACTCTGCGAACGCTATACACAACGTTAAACGCAGCGCTCTACTAAGGCTCTCACTCTAAACATTTGTATTTAAATACATAAGATAGTTAATAGTGGACGCGACGCTCGACGCAACGCAAACGCGACGAGGCGCTCGCCGCTCCCACTATGAACAGACCTTAAGGGTGTAAGTGACGGAGCGAACGCGTGCTAATAAAGTTAAGACATTTTGATAGTTCCCTGCATTAATAAACAGTGAAAGTAGCTGAAACATTCAATAAGGAAGAAGGCAATACGAATCTACAAAAGCATCACGCAAACAGCACAGGAAGCTAAGAAACAGGTGCCTAAAAGCTAGCGAACAGTACTAATAGAGGCGAGCTTCGCGAAGCAATCTGACGAGGCCGAGCTATCAACGGATAAGAATTGCAGCTGAACTATTGCGATTGCGAAAATAGAATAAAACCTTGTAAACATAGGAGTAAACAACGAATACATGGAAAAGATTCGGGGTATGTTCGAGGACGCAAAAAACTGACAGGCGTGGAGGAGAAGCTGGAAAATTATGCCATAGAAATCAAGGTACTTAAACGCGAAAATAAGCAACTGAAGGACCAAACAACAAAACAAGGCATAAGAATTGAATACCTAGAAAGGGAAATCAACAGAAAAAATATAGTTATAAAGAGAATAATTGAGAAAGAGGGAAAAAGTGCAGATAAAACTAAAAGCAAAGTTAAAGAACTAATTAAAAAAATGGGAATTGAAATAAGTATAGAATCGGAGTTGGACGAAATAAGGAGAATTGGGAAGGCTAATACTGGTAAAATTTATAACAGCAAAGAAAAAAATAGAAATCCTAAAAAACAAACAAGCGCTTTAAAAGGCACAAAAATATGGATTGGTAAGGACTTCACGAAAAAAACCAAAACGAACGAATAGAGCTAGTACCGCATTTGAAACAGGCAAGAGCGAAGGTACACAAGGCGCAGATAAGATACAATAAACTGATAGTCAATGACTCAAGCTACGGAATCGAAGACCTAAAAATTTTGTATGCAGAACCTATGAACAATGCTGATAATAAAAGAACAGTCAGCGAGCGCTCCCCGGACGGGGATAGCTTCGAAGAGCAGATGGGGTACCGGTACACAAAAATAGCTAGAAATACTGAATCCGGACAACTGTAAAGATGACAACACTGGCAACGGAAATGACAATGTAACGGTAAGACGGAATAAAAAGCACAAAAAGGGGAAAAGTGATATCCGTAGCACTCGGAACCTGGAATGTTCGTAGTCTAGGAGTAGTAGGGGAATTAGAAAATTTCATAGAAGAAATAAAAAAATACAATGTTGGAATATTAGAAATGCAAGAAACCGGATGGAAGGATAATGGCATTATGGATGTAGAAGAATTCACAATTTGTTATAGTAGAGGAGAAAAGGGGAAATTAGGGGTAGGCTTTATAATACATGAAAAATACAGAAAAAACCTAATTCAGTTTACCCCAGTCGACGAAAGACTGGCAGTACTAAAAATAAAGACGACTTTTAATAATATGGTTATAATAAACGTATGTAGCCCGACTGAAACGGAGATTAAAGAAACCTTCTACGCAAAACTAGAAGAACAAATTGGCAAGGTAGAGAACTACAGTATGAAAATTATCATAGGAGGTTGGAATGCTAAAGCCGAGAAAGAAAACATATACTGGCCAGTTATCGGGACAAAGATGATCGATTTTGCTTACGAAAATAATATGGTAGTAACAAGTACAAAATTCCCTCATAAGTCAGTACACAATGAAACTTGGATATCGCCGGACCAAAGAACAAGAAACCAAATAGATCACCTCGTAGTAGACACAAGATACGCAAGTAGTGTTACAGATGTAAGAAGCTACAGATGAGCGGACTGCAACACGGACCACTTCCTAGTAAAAGCCAAAATAAGGCAAATAATCAGCCACGAAAGAGAAGAAAAAGGAGCACACAATAAGCACTTTGACTCCGAGAAGTTAATAAAGAGCGAAGACACTAGAAATAAATATATGGACAGTATTGAAAAAACGTCGAACACCAAAGGCAACAAACCCAGCACGGGAACCAGAATAAACAAGAAATTGAAGAAAAATGGGAAACTATAAAAAATATAATCTTGAAAACGACGGAAAAGACAGTAGGATACAACAAAAAGAAAGGAAATAAATTATTTGATGAGAAGTGCGAACAGGCAATTACCCACAGAAACAAAGCAAAGGAAAAATGCTAGGAGCCACATCCGTAGAAACGATAGAAATTTTCAAAGAGAAAAGATAGCAAATACTAAATGTAGAGAAAAAAAGAGAAAGCACGAACAAAAAATACTAGAAGAAATGGAAAGAAGCGGGGCTAGAAACAACTACAGAAAATTTCACAAAGGGGTAAAGCAACAGAAAAGAGGTTTCCAACCAAGAACACAGCTGTGTAAGGTTGAAGAAGGGAAATTAATTGGAAACAAAGCAGAAATACTCAGAAGATGGCAAGAATATTTTAAAGAACTGCTAAATGGAAGTACTGCTAAATGGAAGTACTGCTAAAGAAACGAAAGAAACATGGGAGGATCAGGGAGATACAGATAAAATAGATCCACCAACGCAAGAAGAAGTTAAAAAGGTACTAAAAGCACAAAAAAAAATCATACAGCCCCAGGAGGAGATCAAATATCAACGGAAAAAATGAAATATGGTAGACCAACGATAGTTAAAGAAATGCATAAACTAGTACAAAAAATATGGGAGGAAAAAACAATGCCCAAAGAATGGAATGTAGCAAATTAATAGATAGAGAAATAAGCATGTGGATTGAAAAGACAGTCGGAGACTACCAGTGTGGCTTTAGAAAGGACAGAGCAACCACAGACCAGATATTTACAATTAGGCAAATAATGAAAAAGTTCGAGGAGTACAACATCGAACTCCACCACCTATTCATAGATTTTCAGAAAGCATATGACACAATAATCAGGAAAGAACTATATACCGGGCTAGACGAGCTAAAAGTACCGAGGAAACTTATAAGACTAGTAAAAATGTGCCTTACAGAACACCAAATCCAAGGTCAGAATACAAGGACAACTGTCGGGTGATTTCGGTATTGACAGTGGGTTAAAACAAGGAGATGTTATATGAAGTACACTATTTATCTTTGCCTTGGAAAGTGTAATACGAAGTGTACCTGTGAATCCCGGATACACGTATACAATGGAAAATGCACAACATTGGCATATGCTGATGACATCGACATTATAAGCAGAACAACGCAGGATCTGAAAGAAATAGGGTCCCACCTCGAGGAAGCGGCGGCCGCACAAGGGCTACAAATGAACACCATGAAAACAAAGTATATGATAACTGCAAGACAGAAAAATATATACGACAATGTTTCAGACATCGTAATAAATAAAAAAAGATATGAGGGAACCAGCAAATTTAAATACCTAGATTCAATAATTATATACAAAACAGTTATTAAACCCGTAGTAACATACGCGGCGGAAACCTGGTGCATGACAAAAAAAGAGATGAAAAGGCTAGACACGTGGGAAAGGAAGACCCTAAGGAAAATATACGGACCAGTGAAGGAGAATGACGTACACTAACAAACTTGGAACTGCAAGCACGATACGGGCCAGCAAGTATATCTGCCGAGATCAGAAGTAAACGGATAAGTTGGCTGGGACACGTAGAACGCATGATGCCTTCCAGAGGAGTTCAGAAGATTCTAAAAAAAACAGAAGGCAGAAGAAACAGGGGAAGACCAAGACTCATGTGGATAGAAGAAGTGCAACAAGATCTGGAAAGGTTAGAAGTCACAAGATGGAAAGAGAAAGCAAAGAACCGCAAAAAGTGGAAAAAAATTGTAGAAAAAGCCAAAAAACTGGAGAGGGAATAAAAAATAACCAGAAGTCACACGCCCACAACCGCACAGCAGTTATGACAACTAAGAACAGGAGACGATCCCCTTCAGGCCATACTACCAGGAGGGTTGAGCAAGGGTGACTACCGCGTCTCGCAAAAAGTGAAGTTTAGAAACCCCATTGGGAGGTCCAAGGCTTACAGGGCCTGCCGCACCGTGGAGTAAGTAAGTAAGTAAGTATTAAGGTGATAAAAGTAATGAAGAAAGTGTATGTGGTATAAAGTGCATCCACAGAGCTGGAGAGAAAAGACGCTGCTATAAAAGGCACTCAAATTAGTTAAAACCGAATTCAAAGGTAAAAAGCTGTAAATATGGGTTTATAAAAATATACAAAGATATCTGCGTACATTACAATAAGACATTTCGTGAACAAGTGTGAATACTGCAAAGAGGCGGAAATAGCTATAGACATCATAAATCACAAAGACAACTAGTAATAGACATGGTTATCAACGCAAAAAAAGAAGAATTGGAAACAGATTGGAAGAGAAATGGAGAAAAATTGCAAAGGATATGCAAATATATCGTATACATTTATATGCAATATTTTAAGCTTTATATATTTATCCACATGCAGTATCAAAGTAAGCGTTCATCTAGCAACAATATTCTGTTCTGTCAAATATGGAGGAATTGAAATTACCTTAAACCCATTATTTCCTAACTGAGGGCGGGCTGCTATAGGGACCTTGCATCCCTCTTCATCCAAGAACGGGAATTATAGGATGAGAGAAAGAAAGGAAGGGTAGAGAATGGAAGAAAGGCCAGGAAATGTGGAGAAGTGCTGCCCCGGAATTCGGCTCAGAGAAGGTACTCTGTTGATTCAGGAAAACCACCTAAAAACCTGAATCAGAGCAGACGGTCGCGAGAATCGATCCTGCCACCTCGGAATGCTAAGTAGGCGTACTAACCACTAACCTACAGAGCCCACCTCTGTGTGACCGCATAACTAACAGATGTGCCATTTATACAGGTTGTTTCAAAATTGCACAGAACAAATATAAGAGCGTTATTCTGCAGCAAAAAATAAGGAAAAGCTCGAATAAACATGTCCTAAAATCATTCATTTCAAAGATATCCTTGATCAAAGAATTAAAGACTATTCGTTTTTAAAACGTTTAGATTTGTAGGCTGGTGTTTTGTTTTCATTATCGGTTTGTTTTACTTACAACTGTCAGAATTATTATACGTGACTCAGAAGAAAGAAAAAAAGAGATACAGTGACTATAAATTTTACTTTAAAATAAGATAAGAAAACCCTGAAATCACTTATTTTGGAACGCCAGCTTATTGTTTTTCTACTGTTTCCTATGAAACAACTCCCACATATCTTATGTAAACTAAAAGCATGTGTTGGAACAAAACACCAACCAACTCAATTGTAATGAAGGATAAAGGTTTGGCCTTACCTGTTGGCGAAAGTTATATTAGATATTTTGCCGGCTGGTATCTATCGGCCTAATTGGGCTAACTCGCCGAGAGGGTCGGGGTTCCAGCAAAGCTGCAAAAAAAACTAAAGGAGAGGGCGCCAGGTCCTCGACGTTGACTAATCCTTGCGTCGGACCTCCACAAGGTAAGAAATAAATCCAGCAAATCAAATTATCAGTGACCAAATAACTTATCACAGCGTTTATTACCTGTTCGGTGCTATAGTGCAAACCCGCAGATAAAAGATACACATAAACATATATACATTAATAGGTAAAATAAAATAAAACAAAGCAGACTTTAAACTATCACAACATCTATCATAACTCGGAATATATTCACGCAGGTACAATAATTATTACACGCCCTGTGAGGCAATGCGCGGCGAAACGAGGCTATGCAAGCGTAAGGCTAACTTACAATCCCGAGAGTTAGCTCCAATGGATACTAAGACGTTACTTCAAATTTTTGTTAGAGTACAGACACACCGTGCGTTTGTATGGCCATACGAGAACGAAGGTTAATGCAAACTCATTATACTGTATGGGATGATTTAACAAAACAAAACAGCTTGAATATGCCCTTACAATATTGATTGACCGTGAAATTCCGTAAATAATTCACGGGAGATTGTACTCAAAGCGATACGTTGCCGACGTCGGGTCCTTAACCACAATCTAATTAAAGCTCCAACTTCACACGTAATGCGCGGTGTTTGTCACAAAATTTAACCTTGATTTTGAGCTTATGCAAATGGAGGGGGCCCAAAGTGTCGCGAGACTTAGCTAAAACGTGCCACAAGTAAGCCTGAACATCCAACTACAATGTCTTACAACTTAAAGCAAAATTCCAATGTACTGGTCTGCTATAATTTTATAGGAATCCGATTATCTATTTAAACGGAGTCGATGACACTACTGATATGGGGCCTAGAAGCTAAGAAGCTAGCCTGCTAGTGTAGCAGTTAGCACACACGATACCGACAACCCGAGGTTATAATTTAGCATAATTAAACTGAGCCGAGATAACTTCAAACAGTTAGTAGTATTTCAGTAAACGACGAGCACAAATGGTACAGCCAGCCCCTAATCTAATCTAAAACTACATCAAGTGGGTCGAGCTGTATGACATTCCCTGTCAATATCTATGCGAAAGGTTCGCCTAATCACAAAAATAATACACAAGAGAGGGGCGATTGGTATAGCATGCCCTATAACTATGCGAAAGGTACACACCCAAGTCTAATTATCCCGCAGGTTTCCTTGCAATATCACAACTGAGACTTCCGAGATGGTTGGAGTCGAGTGCGCTCGCTTCCTGCAGTAGATCAAGCAGCGCAGGGGGCCTTACTTTGGAAGCCGAAGGAGATGCGAGAGGGTGGCGATGAGCGAGCTCCTATTTCCTAGCAGGACCCGTTACAGGCGGATTGCGAAATCCAAGTGCAACACATCAAATTACAGGAACACTTGACTGTTTCTCGGCATAATTGAGTCCCATCAAAATTGGCTAAAAACGTACAAAGAAATTCCCAAGTAAGCCATCGATTAAGAAGCCAGGGCTTACATCAGTTTACCTTTTGCTGGAGGAAAGCCATGTTGAACGCGCCAGAAAGAACTGACCCCAATAAATCCGCAGAGGCGAAATTGACGTAAGTACTAACACACCAATTACTAACGTCTTAAAGAGGGCTCCTATACTTGTACATCCTCCATCAAATCAAAACGGAGAGGAGCTAAACCAATTAGCTCATAAATGAAGTACAGAGCCGGGGCACAGCTTGCACAAATTCCAGGACATCAAAATTCTTCCAAAATAAAATCTGACTGACTTCTAAAATAACAACGTTATACCCAAGCAACAAATCAGGCCAGGAATCTAGATTATAATTAATGTACGTACTGTTGTAGAATTGGAGCAAAATAAATTTAAATAATAACATCCAGCTGATTACTAGGGGAGTTGCATACGTAACCACATATTAACTATACTAATGCATGCAAAATCACCAACTGAAACTACTGGCTAATACTTAGGAATAAAAGTTTAGCTATCAAAATTTTACTAGTACAGGGAAAGCTACAAAAGAACCGTAACACAATCTTAAAAGATTGAAAAACGTATTGCTATATCTTTAATTCTTTGATCAAGAATATCTTTGAAATGAATTATTTTCAGACATATGTTCGTTAGAGTTTTTCTCTTATTATTTGATGCAGAGTAACGCCCTTATATTTGTTCTGTGCAAGTTTGAAACACCCTGTATATGTTTCGTGGTTGAGTGGACTGTGCAAACAAGTAACTGCATGCTCAGAGAAGTTTAAATAGGCACCTGCTTGATAATGCTGCATGCACAGCATTTTTATTTCAGTTTCAATAATGACATATTTTAGACATTCCTTCCTTTTCAATTCGTACCCCTTGCTAGGGGTGTGGCGACTGCCTCTGCTATTATCGCCTGTCATTGTTTTCTATTCTTTGCTGCATGGACTGCCTCGTGGACCTGGATACCAGTAGTTTCTTTTATTATGTCAGTCCATCATCGTGGAGAACAGACTCAGAACCAGAAGCGTTTTCCGCTGACTTTTCCTTCTACCATTAGAAGTTCTAGATCTGAGCTGCGAATCGTATCAAATAACAATTACTTATCAATGAAGTGTTACAAAAAAAGTTTTAGTTTCGTAATATATAAGAGTTAAATGATTAAATCGGAAAAACAGCTTTTTAAAAATAAACTTTATTTCGTAATTACAGGTAAAAGCAAAAACCGTCTTAACTCTGTTACAAACAAGCAAAGAATGAATCTAACATTTTACATAATTCGCAATGTGGCAAAGAGATAACGATGAGCTGGGATGTGCCTTATCAGCGTGACGTCGTGTTCTTGATAAGCAGGTGCATGTAACTCCTCCCTCCTTAAGATGCAAAAATAACGGAGTTGTTTTTTGGATTCTGGCCCATTTCCACTTCTTCAGCTTCATTTTGATTTTCCTTTTCGGCTGCCTTTGGACTTTCCACTGATTTCTTGCATTGTTTTCTAAACGTTAACATAAACAGCACAATGATTGCGAAAATTAGTAGACCAATCAGGGTGCTAATAATTGGGGTGGTGTTTACCGGATAGTCGATATGCTTGATTGGTGTTAGTTGTCTTGCGATTTCACTAATTTGGTAAATTTCTTCTATGTCCAGTTTTGTAAAATTTGAAGTCTTGTGTTGCTTCAAAATTTCAAAATGTCCTATGCCAAACTTCGGTAAAATGAGTGGTTTGCCTTGTTGCAATTTAACGTCATTTATAAATGTCTTGCCGTCCACTTGGATTTCGCACAATTTGGGAATCTTTATTAGGGATGGAAGATTTATTTCTAAATATTGGTCCGATTTGCATTTGGAAAACAGCCTTTCTTGATTTGCAGGAATTATCAACATTTCTTCTTGGGTGACTTGCTTGATGATGGACTCTTCTATAAATATTTCGAGGGCGTGACAGTTTTTCGCTGGATTGCCTTCGAGGAGCCTAAGGGTGCAGTTGTCTTCCACAATGAAGTTTTCGGTGCAATAAAATGTGTCTTCCAGTACCGGGCATTCCTCTTTCTCGAACTGGGCCTTGGAGTTTTTCAGTGCCAAATATCGGTGTTTTGGAATAATAATTTGGTGGGTTTGGATAATTGGATAAAGACGGTAGAAGTCCAGGACTTCGGTTCTTATTATAGGGACGTGTATAGCAAAAACTAATTTAGAGTTTACAAAGGTTACTTGCGTTCCCAAAAATTGGTAGTACGTGAGGAGATTTTTGAATTTCGGAATTTCTGTTTTACTGTGTATTTTCTCTAAGTAATTAAGCATCTCTCGGAGTTCATAACTTGATATTATTGAATTATTCAGGGTATTCAATTTCGAGAATACTATAGCATTTTCTATATTGTCTATGAAAGTTATTAAAATTTGACAGTCCAAATTCAATTGAGAGATTGTGCCTTGAAAAGTAATGTAAGTGCTGAGGTCATTAATAGTATTCTGAACTGCTGCCTGGAAAGTTTTTAAGTCATTTTCAAGTTTTTCTTGGTTTTTATTTAATATTATTATTGTTTTATTGTAGTTAGCAATTAGTTTTTTGGATAAAGAAATCTGTAAATTTATTTCATGCGTTAAGTCTTTCTGATTTTGCTCTAGTACATTAATAGCGTGATCGTAACGTTTTTCATCGTCTGCATCAAGATTGCCAAAAAGCCACTTATTAATTTTGCCTATGCCGTTAATTGCGCCTCTTTTATTTCGAATATGAGGGTGCAGATTTTCGAATTTCTGTTGAGTTGTTTGAATTAAATATTCTGATCTGAGTAACATGCCTTCGGCTAAGCCGTGATAGGATATAGGGTTTGTAATATTTACTTTGCTTATACTATCTCTAACTACGAAAAATTGTTTCTTTAAGTTATTTAACTGATTAATAATTACGTTTAAATCTAAGTAATGCAAAAATGTGTGCTTACTATAAACTAATCTAGCATTTCCTAACTGTATAGGAAGTATAGGGTTGTCAATTGTTTTGATTTTAATATCCTCATCTATACTACGTACTCGTAATATTTGAAGGACCAGGAATAAGGTTAGTAGCCTCATTTCGCTTAGGTTCCTGTAACAAGGAATTAATTTTAGGTTTTCTAGCAATATTTTTATGGTATGTTCCTTTGTCCGTGATTAACTTAATGTCAGTTTCTTCTAGTATTTTAGCCTTTTTAAATTTTGGTAACTTTTTATCTCGAAATTTTGTTTTCAAATATGCAACTTTTTGATTTGCGAAATTTGGAGGAGCATTTCGATTTTCATTGTGTTTGGAAATAATATTTGCTTTGGCATTTTCATTAGCGTCTTTGATTTTTTCATATAATTTGTTGGATGTTTCTTTATGGTCCTGAATGTAGTCTGATACAATAACATGATCATTTAAATCAAAGGGATTGGTATTATTTATGTGGCCTTTTATAACTTCGAACGGGGTGAATTTTGTGACACTGTGAATTGCATTATTGTAACCTAATATAGCTCGCTTCATAAGCTGGTTTGAATTGAGATTTTTGTGATCTTTTAAACAACGAAAATGTTCAATTAGAGTGGAATGAAATCGCTCCACTGGGGAGTTTGAATTACTGTTTTTTGGAGTTGTGTAGTGGAGTTCTATACGATGCAATTTACAGAAATTTTCTAGATCTTGATTCTTAAATTCGGTACCATAGTCAGTCGTTATTTTTTGAGGTAAACCGTGGTGTGAGATGAAATTTAAAAGATTTTCCACTACTGCTATGCCTGTGACAGAATCCAATTGGTACGCTTGACCGTAGCGTGAAAATGCGTCAATAATAGTCAAATAGCTTTCGTTAGCTATTTTAAATGTGTCTACATGAATGTGTTCGAAGGGTTTTGAAGTTGTTGGAGTAAGATTAAATTTAATTACTGGAGGATTTCGATCGTATTTATTTTTTAAACATGTTTCACAGTTGTTAACATAATATTCGATATCTTGTGCCATTTTCGGCCAATAATATCTTGAAGTTAAAGACATTTTCATTTCGTTTATTCCTCTATGACAGGATTTGCTAATATGATAGTATTCAAGTTTTTGTTTTTGGTCTGCTAACGTTTCTACGTCTGTAAGAAATTTAGTACAGTGAATAAGCTTAAAAGATGAGTTTTTAAATATTTCTTGAACGGTTAGAGCAAAAATTTTGGGTAATGAGGAATGCTGAAAGTAAGCGGCATATATTTGCTTAGGATCTATGTACTCTTTAAGAAGTTGCATAACGTGATATTTGACGTTAATTTTCGGCAACGTTATGTAGAACCTTGAATTTTCAAAAATTACCTTTTTTCGACATTGTACTGAATCGATGTCGCCGTTTGTTATAAACAATTGATTTTTATATGTGTTTAAAGACCGTTCTGTTATGGGTATAGTACAAATAGGGTTTTCTTGAGATGTATGTACTGTTTCTAGATCAGTTTCGTCGTTTTGCTGTGTTGTTACAGGGGGTTTAATTTGGATATCAGAAATTACATTAACTTTTGAATGATTTTTACCTAATGATTCCAGTATTTCGGAAATAGTATCATTATCCAAATATGGAATTGGTTGGTTTTCGTTTAGTGCTTCTTGAATTACTTGATCGATATCTCCTAGATTATTGTCAGCAGAAGAAGTTTCTAAAGGGTTAAAATCAAAATCTGGTGGATTGAAAAGTTTATCAATATTGCATTCGTTAACTAAAATTTCTCCATTATACACAGTAACTGGGAGATTCTTAATCAATTTCTCCTCGGGATTTACCGAAAACGAAAAATTAACATCAACGGGTTGTCGAAATTTAAACGGAATTTGCACATGCGGCCCTATTAATTTTTTGTTAACTAAATCAATATTAAGATTCATTCGAATAAGATCTTCTAAGCCTATTACTCCATCGAAGTAATCGTGAAAATCAAATAAAATGAAATCAATTTCGTGGTCGCTATGGAATTCCGAAAATGCTGGTATCATTGCCTGATATTTAACATTTTTGCTCCCAATAGCTGTTTTTATTACGGTATTAGCGTGATAAATTGTTTGCGGATAAAAATATTCTACTACAGATGGTTTAATAATTGATCTAGAACTACCTGTATCGATCAGTAATTTTAATTTTGGGTTTTCAATTTCTACGTAAGGTAACGCATTATGGGAGGAGATATTTATTTCTGCTAGGTTTGTTTTTTGTGTTCGGCAGTCCAAGAGAAAATTTTCAGTTCCATTGGTATCCGATTCAATGTTACTTCCGTAGTATTGTACATTATTATAATCGTTTTCGCAAATTTGATACTGATCCTCTAAAGGGTAATTTTGTGTCTCATCATAATTAAAAGTTTCTGAGTCAAAAACATTGCAAGAATCTACATTCTCGCTATCGCATTCATTTGAGTGCAATTCTTCGAAAACAAAGTTTGGTCTTTGTTGGTTAGGGTGTCTATGAAAATTTTGAAAATTGTTTTGAGAGTTTTGATTAGAAAACTGCGGTTTATTAAATTGTTGCGTAGGGGATCTTTTCGAAAACGTTGTTGGGTGTCTCGATGTCGTTGAGATGGGCTCCGGTTTAGGCAATTGGTTTGTTGGAATTTGGTTTGGTCTAAACACATTACGAGGTGGACCAAAAACTTACCGATTAGTGGGGTATCTTCTAGGAAGTTGTTGTTTGGGTTGAATATTTATAGGCTGATTGGTCCATACTGGCTTTACTGAGAAATTTTGGTTTTGCAAATTTTGAGGGACATTAAAGTGCGATTGAAACCCATTCGGTTGAGAGTATGAAGCATTGTTTTGAATGTTCGTTGGGTACACATTTCTATTACTGCCAAAATTAATTTTGAAGTTTTGTTTACTGTTATCGCTTAAACTACCGTGAAGTCTTTCAAAATTCTCAAATTCATTAACGTATGCCATGGCATCTTCTAAAGAAGCTGGCTTTTTTAAATGCATGTTGTTTTTTAAAATACCAGTGCAACCTGCAATAAACGTATCAAGTGCAATTTTATCATAATGATTGATTCGACATAATTTTTCTGATTCACTAAGTTTAACATCGTTGCTTGTTCTTTGTGCAACGTTGCTTCTTAGTAATTGGAGACGGCTACCGAAATTTAGTAAATGTTCACCTTTATACGGCCTATTTCTGGTTAATTCCTGCACTAAGCAATTCAAATCCCTACGGTCCGAAAAACACTGCACTAAAGCCTCTTTTAAACTCGACCAGGTATTCAATTCTACTCTATTACCTACCATCGCTTCTGCCCTACCAATTAACTTTTCTTGGATGCATTCGAAAATGTGTTGATCAAGCTCTGGGTCTTTAAATTTACTATAACTTGCAATTAAACTTTCGCAGCGAGTGATAAATTTATTCAAAGTATCACTGTCGCCATCAAATGGTTTAATAATTTCTATTTTAGACTTAAAAAGATTCCAGTTCACTTGAGCCGGTTGGTTTGGTTGATTAGTTTCATTAGTATTCGTCATATTTAATGCTGTATTATTCTCACTATTAGAATAACCTGCCTCAATTTGAACAATGTCAGAACTTGTTGGATTTTCTTGAAACGTAAGGTTATTTAACTGATCCAACAGCTCGTCAATTTCAATCATAAAGAATATTTTATCGATAATAATTATAATTACTTCTTATTTGTTAAATGTTAATCGAACGTTTTATTCAAAAATATCCTCTTAAATACTAAATGGTCTGCAATAGACTACACACTACCCTATCTTCCCCAAAGTCCTTAAACAGAGGGTCTGGGAAAGGCAAAAAGGAATTTGGCACTTACTTGGTATGTAGACCTTCGTGTTCCTTTTCCGATCCTTTGCTGCTCACAGAGATGCTGTTCCCGATGTCCTCGAAGGAATGGTTCAGGATCTACGCTGAAGGGGTTGAAACTCCAAAGTCGCGAAAAGTCTCTAATTTTCCGACACGATGCGAAAGAGATTTTCCACAACCGCGCACTATCCTACCGACTGCGCCAGTTAAATGATTAAATCGGAAAAACAGCTTTTTAAAAATAAACTTTATTTCGTAATTACAGGTAAAAGCAAAAACCGTCTTAACTCTGTTACAAACAAGCAAAGAATGAATCTAACATTTTACATAATTCGCAATGTGGCAAAGAGATAACGATGAGCTGGGATGTGCCTTATCAGCGTGACGTCGTGTTCTTGATAAGCAGGTGCATGTAACTTAAGCTACTTATATCCGCACACGTGTTGCCTACATGATTTCCTTATGCTATTCACAATTTTGTGAAATATATCAATCCTTGTAAAACCATTTTCAAAAGTTTATGATCAATAAAAAAACATAAAAATGTTCTCAATACTGATTGTGATATACACTGTGGTTTTTTATCCCGTTACAACACATATTGCGTCCAGCGTTTTTTCATGGGTGTTTAACATTTTGATAACCTTTTAAATAAACTAATTTCATAGTTGCAGCAGCGGCAAAATGTTACACAGTTATGAAAAACGCTGGTCGTAATATGTATTTTGTAACGAGATAAAAAAAAACACAGTGCGTTTATTATATGTCATATTCAGCCAAAACATTTTAAATTGTTTCCATATTTCGTCATCTACTAAGCGTTTGTTTACTGAAAACACATTTATTCTTTTTATCCATACCATAATATAATAAAAACATAATAAAAATATATTGGAAAGTTCAAAAATTCATTCGGTAAAATATAAGTATGGTTATTAAATTAAATGAGTGTATACTGGCTTCAGTAGAAGTACCATGAGATAAAAAAAAATTATTCTGAGCAGGCCTTGATATGTTTTATACGTTTGGCAGTACTGAAGTGTATTGTCAGTCTATGTCAAATTCGAGACTAGTAGGTTAGGTTTTGTTTGTTGTTTGACACAGACTGACGTAAAACTTAACCTGCAAATCTCGAATTTGACATAGACTGACAATACACTTCAGTATTGCCAAACGTATAACACTTTTTATCTCATGGTACATTGCATTAAAATTAATTGCTTACGAAAAAAAAACAATTTGCATCAGGGTCTGGTACAAAATTTGAGAACCACTAGATCAGCTGTTAGTACGTTAATCCCAGGCACCAAAAGTGATTGAAATATCCCAACAAGATTTTTGCTTTGCCAAAATTCGGTCTTCTAGCAACTATGTGTGCTAATTTGGGTTCAAAGAAACTCATTCCAGTGACGGTCAATCAGTGTAAGCAAGTTGATGTTTCATTTTTTTGTGGTATTATAATTAATTTTTGACCTATACTTTATTAGCAAAGTTGTTCTGTTTGATGTCCTCTAACTACCCTTAAATTTAATAACCATACTTATGAATGGCCCTATATACAAGAATTATCTAAAATATTGATCTTGTGTTTGTCTACACCCTTGGTCTCAAAAAAATGGAAATAAGTTAACGCTAAATGCAAAACATTGCCAAGTGTTAACGCCGCCTTTAATTTTATGGTCTTTTTTTCAAATTACCTTTTTAATTGTTATGTTGATAGAGGGATGTATATAGTATCTAAATAATTTTAGTCCAATGTTTAAAGTCGGTTTGCCACAAACTTCTTGCATTTCCAATATTTTAAATGATTTGGGTAAGAGTATCTATAAAAAATAAAATTCTCAGAACTTTCACAATTAAATAAAGCTCCATTACATGCAGTACTATCTGCTTTTGCACTTAATCCTAGTCATACTTAGGTTTACAATAGTTTCATTTTTATTGTTTTCTACCTGTAACATCTTTTATGATTCTATCTATTTACAGGAGTCAATTCGATTTGCATTCAGTGAACTCTTGCTGCTAAATTATTATCTCAGGGATTATTCATAACCCAAGTAGTTTTTAGCAATGCTGTCGGGCAATCAAGTTGAAAAGCTAAACTTGGAAAATGAATTTTATTATATATTATTCTACAACTACAGAGTATAGAAAAAAATATATAACAAACTAATAGGACGCAAATTAAAATAACTATATTCGCTTCGAAGTACTTATTTTCACTTAAAACGCATTATAACGTCATTCTAAAACATTTTTCACAACGAATAATCCCAGTGCAACGGCAGTTGCCATTTATTCGATTTCAACTTGAGACTTGCTGCTCGCGACAGGTCCAATTTTAGCTCCTCTGGTTCTGAAGCACTTCCACAGCCCATATCGAGCTTCCCAGTCCTCGAAAAACAGTTCCGGTTTGTTCCACAAGATATGATGCTGAGCATACTCGTACTGAGCCCTCAGCGGAGGATTGAGGTGTGGCGCCATTTGCGCTCTTCGCGTGACCACCGCCTTCAGATAGTCATAGAACACCTAAAACAGTTAAATGGTTATTCTTATGTATGTTAACTATTTGAAATAACACCTGAGCGCTGTGCACCCAACACACCAGAGACATTATGGCCATGACGGTGGCGTGCAGACGATGGGAGCAGTCCAGCTCCAAGGTCTCGTCGCAGAGTGCGTATTCTTGAATGGCCATTGCCAGGCAAACTATTGCTGCTGCTGTGTACCCACATGGAATTTCAACCACAAAAAGTGCTATGGAGGTATAAGTGCTCTCCAGATTAATTCTAGGGACACACATAAAATCTGTATAATATACAAGAGGTGTAAAAAATCGTGTTACAAACATATATGTATTCTAGTTCTAATCTATAATGCTGTATATTACAAAATTAGATTTACTACACAAAAAGTGTGCCCAAATTAGAGATATTGTGGTGGATGTCCTCTCAGCTGAAGTTATAATAAATCAAATCAGGACTTTGGAGACCAAGTGATATCTCAAACAGTCAACAAGTTATTGTGCGACCAAGAGTTTATTGAGCAGATAGCAGAGCAAGTACAAGTGAAAACTAGTGAAAAAAATATGGAAAAGGCTTTACCCAGTACTTTCCTCGCCGACATTGTGACTAAATAATTTTCAAAATCAAATTAAGTTAGGAGTAAAAATATCTTCAGGTTTCTAATAAATTAAAGAAATTTTCAAATAAAAAATATATATCCCGCTGAGGTTTGAACCCGCCGCATCTGCATAGCGATCGTAACCGCCCCTGCGTAGAAATCGTAACTGCGTCCACAACTTGAAACTGCACTAGTGCGGCGCGCGCCTCTATTTACAGAACCGGTCTTATTGTTGAAACGTTTCGACTGCTTTGTGACATTATCCTGTATCTGATGAGTGCTATTTTCGGCAAGTGTAAAGCCTGACCTATGTGAAAATTATTACTTCCTTCTATTTCAAAATTAACGCAAAAGTTAACACAATTTTATTTTTTTAATGTGCGGTTTTATTCACGGTATACAGGGTGATTCAAATTAAGTGCGCACCATTGCTATCTTTGTTATTATTGATTTTACAAAGTAGGTTCAATTAGCAAACTAGTAGTGTTTTCGGTGCTGGTTAATATGCAATTAATAAAAAAACAATCGAATAACTCGTTGGCCACAAAATTTAAAAATATATTTTTGAAAAACTTGAAATAAAAATGAATTTGTGATATAAGTCTTAATACACTATTGTCTTAAAATGAATACTAAAGAAGTTATCGCAAGTTTCAGTTTATAGATAAATACATACATTATTCTACTGTAAAAATTAATTGCAGGCTTGTTTTAAGTTTTTAATTGAAATAAATAAACAACACTAATTACTTTCGACAACCAAACGTACTACACATTGATTTTGACAGTTCTGATGTTTACGTTATTTTTTTTGTTTTTAGTAGCAGCTTACTATGAATTTTGCGAAGTACGGTGTATTGTTGATATAGGTAAACTAAAATCTTCCCTAACTTCTTTAATATTCATTTTAAGACAATAGTGTATTAAGACTTTTATATCACAAATTAATTGAAGTTTTTGAAATATATACAGAGTGTTCCATTAAAAAAAACTAAAAGTTTTTAATTTTGTAGCAAACTCGTTATTCGATTGTTTTTTTATTAATTGCATATTAATCAGCGCCAAAAACACTACTAGTTTGCTAATTTAACCTACTTTGTAAAATTAATAATAACAAAGATAGCAATGGTATTCCCTTAATTTGAATCACCCTGTATGTATAGGGGAAAGGGTTGTACCTTGGGACGGTTTTACCTTGGGACAGTTGCTCTCGAAATTCAACCACTCTAGCGGTAACTCTCAGAATTACATATTATGTTGGCAACCCTATCCTTTGTTTGCCCACCAAGTCATTTTAGTGTCAGTCATTGCTCGAAGCGTCAAGAGTCAGATTATCATTTTCGTACGTTGAAAGTAAAATTTCACTGCAACTTACAGAACGTATACAAACAAGGTAAGCATCATTATTGGAATTATTCTTCGTAGTACTGCAGCAGGATTGTTTAAGCACACAGCCTATGCAAAAAGTTATTAAAAAGTAGATTTAATTAGAGGTTAGAAAATTTATTTTGTCAAAAGTGTGCTTGGTTGCACCTTAGGACACTTTTCTGGTTGTACCATAGGACGTGTCCCAAGGTACAACCAACTACTTCATCTGCAATTTAACTAAAGTTTGTGCAATTTTAAAGATGGGCAGAAGTGCAACAGGGAAAAAGAGAGCGAAACCAGATGCAGAAATTATGGAGGCAGCTGCCAATGATATTATCACAAACAAACGGTCTCTACGAGAAGTAGCGAGAGATTATGGTTTGTCAAAAAGCACCATTGGTAGGCACCTAAAAAAATACAAGTTGTCTGGTCAAACTGATTTCAAATATGAAGCCAACAATGCAACACAAAAGGTCTTCACCCGTGAGCAAGAAGAAGAACTTCTCTCCTATATTTTAAAGGCTGCGCAGTGGAACTTTGGCTTGACCGTGGACGAAATGAAGAAATTAGCTTTCCAGTATTCCGAAGCAAACAATATCAAGTATCCAGAAAATTGGAATGAACATCGATCAGCAGGGAGACAATGGTACCGAACTTTTCGTACTTCATATAAAAACAGAATATCTCTTCGAAAACCGGAGTCTACAAGCCTAGGTCGAATGGCCTGTTTCAACAAACCAAATGTTGAAATATTTTTTGGAAAACTTCGAGAAATCTATGAAAGGTACAACCTACAACCTCAAAACGTCTGGAACCTTGACGAAACAGGTTGCTCTACAGTTCACAAACCGTCACGGGTCATTGGTGACATAAAGGCCAAACAAATTGGAGCAGCTACTTCAGGAGAACGTGGAATCAACATTACAATGATTGCTAGCATAAATGCTGCAGGAACGTTTATTCCCCCAGCCATCATACAGTATGACAATAAATAAAGGATACCGAAACTAAAAAAATTTATTAATAAAATATCAAACTATATTTATACAAAAGTAATAATTATTGATGTAGGATATGCTCCACATGACCACCATCTCGTTGCAAGCATAATTCCAAGCGTTACTGAAGATTGGATGATATGTCTCTAAATAGAGGCTGGTGTAAATTTTGGAAAAAGTGTTCCACTGCCGTGGTTTTCATTATCCCGTACTGTTCTCTTTCGCCCAGATGTTCCTTTCCTTTGGACTAGAACACTGCCTGTACGTTGAAACTTCATTACTGTGCGTCTTATTGTTGTGTTTGTAACATCTCTTTCATATTGCTCAAAAAAATTAATGTTAACGTAATTGATTCTTGGCCCATTGTTTCTGCCGATTCCGTATGAGCGATTATAGTGGTTGCAAATAAAAATTGTTTGCTCATTAATAAGCATCTTGTTTCACGAACTTATTGCAAGGCTTTAAATACAAAACTGTCTTGTAGAAGTTAGCGTGACATTTTTGCAGTTTTTTCTTCCATGGCAACTGCTATTTTCCATTCAATTTCGGTATCTTATATTTATTGTCATATTGTATTTCCTCGTGTTCATTACAAGGAACACATGATCAACAATGCACCACCCGGTACCCTTGGTATGGCAACTTCTAGTGGTTGGTCCAATGCAGAACTATTTGTGAAATATCTCAAACATTTTATCTCTATGGCAAAGCCTTCTCGTGGCAATGAAGTCCTCCTCATTATGGACAATCACAAAAGCCACCTTTCGTTAGAAGCGATTAATTTGGCGAAAGAAAATGGAATAGTTTTCCTGACGTTCCCACCCCACACCAGCCACAAGCTCCAGCCATTGGACCGGTCTGTCTTTGGCCCGCTTAAAGCCTATTATAACAAAGCTGCTAAGGATTGGATGATTAGCCATCCCGGAAAGCCGATTTCGATTTATGATGTCTCAGCATTGTTGGGAAAAGCATTCCCTCTGGCATTCACTCCAAATAACATCACCGCGGGATTCAGGGTTGCCGGTATATGGCCGTTCAACGCAGAAGTGTTCGGAGACGACGAGTTCTTGCCTGCTGAAATGACAAACAGGCCATATCCTGCAGCAGCAGCAGCTGAATTACAATTGCCAGATGCACTTGAAGAGAGGGAAAATATCACAGAGCAATCAGAAGAGACATCTTCGACAAGTGATGCATTTCAACCATCTACAGCTGTTACTCCAGAACAAATTCGTCCATTTCCCAGAGCTCCACCTAGGAAATCCTGTGGTAGAGGACGAAAACCTGGGAAGTGTATGATTGCCACAGACACGCCAGAGAAGCAGAGAATTGAAGAGGAAAAGAGTAGGAAGGGCACGTTATTCCAGAAGAAAGAAGCTGCTAAAAAAGCTGTGAAATTTTCGTCGTCTTCTTCTGATGAGGAATTACCTGAGCTCGGCGACAGCTCAGGA
The DNA here is from genome assembly GCA_940337035.1 of Agriotes lineatus. NCBI lineage: Eukaryota > Metazoa > Arthropoda > Insecta > Coleoptera > Elateridae > Agriotes > Agriotes lineatus. The sequence goes on from OW679200.1 coordinate 10,524,125, forward strand.
GGAAGTCGATTCTATTCTAGCTCCGAAGATGAGTCTTTCTCTCTTCCTTCTTTCTTTCCACGTAACGAAGGTTCGCTGATTTACTCCAAAGGCAGTTGGGTTCTAGTTAAGTTTAAAATAGACGGTAGAGCTACAGGAGATGTTTACTACACTGGATTAGTAGTAGAACAAGACAAGACTGAACCAGAAGTGATCATAAAATTTCTAAGGAAGCAAAGAACTCATTTTGTATTCCCCAGCGTCGATGATATCAGCAGTGTTAATCTGTGCAATATAGTGAAAGTATTGCCAACTCCAACGATACGTCGCGGATTTCATTCCTTTAATATTTTATTCCCACAAGATCTCAATTTGAAATGACATGTATTCAATACCTAATAATTATGTTTAACCTAATTTCATAATAAAACACATTTATAACCTAAGTCCTGGTTCATTTTCAAATAATAAAAAATATGATATTCAAATGTTTTCCATGTCCCAAGGTAGAACCAAAGCTGTCCCAAAGTAAAACCACAGGTTGTACCTTGGGACAAAAATCACCAACTGATTAAACGATGAGTAGTGGTATACGGACTGGTGATAGCAACAATGTTTGTCAGCTAGCAACTGCCTACAGTTGTAGCCTCTTCAGGACCAAAAAGCTTTTGCATTTGAACCAAAGATGTCTGTACAATAATTAAAAAAGTAAAAAATGTCCCAAGGTACAACCCTTTCCCCTAACGTGTATGCAAAATATGATCTTCCTTCGACAAATAGTTTTTGAGTTATACCGCCAACAGGCAGACAGACAGACGGAATTGGGAAAACCTGTTTTTCATCTAGGGACCCTGAAACGTGAAGATCTGAAGAAATCTCAGAAGGTGATTTTTTCGTGATTACAATACTTAAAAATGTAAAAAGTTGAAAATCAGCATGGATAAGGAGGTCTATGAGCTAACAAGTATGACAAAAATATTTGCGTTATAACAATACACAATACGAATTTTCAGCTTATCTCAAGAAATTAAAAAAATATTGGTAAGAAAATTGTATCTCTGTGTCAAAACCCTAAAAATTTAACATCGTAAAGTTTTTCAGTTATAAAAGAAGACAAAACATTTTTAAAAATAACAAGATATTGGCAAAGTCTGGCATAACGATTAAGAAGAACCTCACTTAAACAAAAAATACGGTATACCAACTAGCAAATAATGACTTTGGACATAAAAAGTATGAACCGCAGATGGAATAATAAAAATTTAAAAGAATAATCAATTGGATGGCATTACTGCTTTTTTCGGGTTCGTTGTCTGTGATGATAAGGTCAACTTTCCGTATCCTTGCTAGAACTGTTATAGAACATTGTTTTGTATTTAGTTAATATAGAAACAACAATCACCCACTTTATTTACACAAACAATATTTGCGATATTCAAAAATAGGTCCAAAAGATTCCAAGAGAATTTAAAAGAACTCGCTCCTAACATCGCTCGTTCATTCAAACTATTCTCTCGTAATGTAAAAAGCTTGATAACGTTACTTGCATCGTAAATTACTATTACATATGCTGAACCTTTAATAGTGTTTACCTGTCAGTTTAGTTCATTACCCTCAGATTATAAAATCCTATTCAACTTTATGTACTAGCATTTAAAGTATGTGTCGCATTTGTGCCACGTTTAGTTGTTTACCGCCTTTTATTTGCTATCAATTGAGCCAGTGTTTCGAAAAGTTTAATGTTAAAGTCGTTCCTGTATTCGATATCAAATTTCGAAATTTACGCAATGTAAATAGTTAACTTGTGCATATGTACTAAACTTTTGCTTATTCAAATATTTTTGCTCACACATTTCATGTTTGTTAACTGTGGTTTTCTTATGATATTGTACAAGCGATATGCGTATGTATTTTTACAGTTGTAAAAGGACCTTGGTCAGTTGTTCAAGTGAGTTCTCTGAAAGGTAGGTTCATGATGTTGCACTTGTCTTGCTGACCAGGACACTGCCAAGGTTATAGTTGAAAGGTGAATTCATTCTGATTCCACTTTTCCTCGGTGGGTTCACTTGTGCATTTTTCTCTTGTAGGAAATGTGATGGCGCTCTCGCAATTAAGATTTGCTTTTCGTATATTAGGCCGTTTCCCTGTGTGATCTCGAGTCGGACCACCCCTCGCTCCACTGAAGTTAGTCGGCAACTCTTTGTAACGGGCTGGGGCAGCGGTCATATGTAATACATTCCCGATTTTGTGAGTTACCTTACGCGCTAGTCGTTTAGCTTTGTTTGACTTGTCGTAAATACCGATTCGTACCGTTACAAACTGGCGCTTTGTCATAATTATCGTTTTAGCCTGTTACCAACTGGAGTCCATCGGGGTGCCATGTTTGGTTGGTAGTTAAGGAGAGTTTATCCCGTTACATCGTTTGGTTATTAGAATTTATATAAATTTACAGCAATAGTGTTTTCTTACTTTTAGATTCACTTTGTACTTAGTAAAATAAAATGATATAATCATGAAAATTTTGGATTTTTTTTTACAACTATGTTACATATTATTATCTACAACTTTTCTATAACTTATATTTTTTTGAAAAAAAATCTAAAATTCAATTTTACAGCCTGTAAAAGTCGTGCGTGAACCTCACTTAATTTTTTCAGGTTATTAATTGTAAACTGTAAATGATTTCGCAGTATATGTGTCTGCTTTACTAGTTTTTTTTCGTATAAATTTTCATTTTATTGGAATTATTACGTTTCTAACGCAGCACAACAAAGATTGGAATATTTGCGATAAGGGCGTTCAAAATGTTACATATTCTATTAATACACACATACATAATCTGTAACTTATACGGTTTACAGAGTGTCGGATTATTTGGTTAATATTTAATTTCAGTATTTTGTATTTGGGTTAAATTGTAAGGAATTACATTTGTCTCTTGAAGTTGCTGACTTAGATATTCGTTCGATCAACATTGGTTTTGGAAACTTTAAAAGTCTTGTTTTCCCAAATGATTACGATATACTAGCTCTATCTGAAACTTAGCTTAATCACAACGTCGCAGATGCCTTTTCCAGTTCCAATTTTGTAAAAAAAAGTGCAGCGGTAGTGCGTTTTGTACGAATTCAAATTTGCGCGCGTTTGCCAAAGGTCAAACCTACTCGTCGTTTCCGACAAAGGAGTGGTTTAGTTAGCGCACGCAAGATGAAGCCATAACAGTTCCCGGTCAGCATTCATACAGTTTAGGTCGTTGTTTTGTTATTTTTTATTCATGTTTTTTGTATTTGGTTATGGGTACAGAAATAAATGTTTATTATCAAGGCAAAAGTGTAGGCATGGTGTTTTCATTTAAATACAGCAACATAACTACAAAAGAATCGTTTACTACATGGCGGTGCATTTTAAATGAAGAGAAGTATTTGTTTTTCTATCATTAATGTTGCTATTACGGCTAACTTTCAAAATTGATATAAAAGATAATTGTTCTCGGGGCTATACAATTTGAAAACTTACAATGCTTATATTTTTGGAATAAAAAAGTGGTATTAAAATTTACTCAAAACAGTTTCTAGAAAAGAGTGGGGTAACCAACATGATCTCGTCCCACCCTTCTAGACACAATTCACCCCTCCTAATTTTTTAACTGCTAACCCTTAAAAATGCCATCTACCTGTATTTTTTATTTATTTTAATAGCCTAAACTAAATTTAATAAAATAAATAATGTTCACAAGCTTTAATTTAAAAAAATGTTATTTTAATCCAATCCAATTCAATCAAATATAATCATTTATTGTTATTGTAACTCAGAAAAAACATAATACTAATAATAATATGTTAAACATAATACTAACAAAAATGTGTTAAACATAGTGAAACGAGTCTTAAAAACCAACATTATTTAACAATATAAAATGCATTGGCTAACGCACATCTGTTAAGGCTTTGAAAAGTAACAAAACAGTATGTTATTCCACCAAAACGGGTGCTTGTCATCAGTTTGGCCAACTGATGCAGTGCGAGTTTCACCATAAATCACTAAACTTTTATAGATGTTTCAGCTAAATGGAAAGGCTCTGTTGTGGTTCATGTCTATGCTGAAGATTTCGCTTCCAATCCACAGATGTCAGCAGCAGCGATTTTTTGGTCTACGCCTGCGCGATTTAAATGTTATCACTTTCGACGGAACTTCTACTGAGGTCTGCTAAACGTCACCACTAGTCTAAAACGTTATTTATATTTTGGCTGTAACTTCTTTTGCGCTTAAGAGTTCTTGCTGACTTCTTTTTGATTGTGTATGTAAGAGGCGTTACATTTGAAGAGAAGCTTGTGTTGTGGAGTACCTATACCATTTTCATAATGTACTTTATATTTTATCTACTTGTTTCTAACGGTGTTTGGATTTATTGCCTGAAGACCAAGCTTCGCTGTTACACGGTATTTATGGACAATCTGCATCACCTAATCAGCAACGTACATCTACCAAGCGTATCAGACTCCACAGCGTATTAATGACGCAAATGCTTTACCGTTTTACTATATTCATTAGCCTCAGAGATGAAACGCAAGAAGACTACTGTATACTATACGAAATTTCAAATGAGAATGCAGTAGATAGCGCCCCGAACTCAAACTTAGTTTTACACTAGGAAAATATAAGATTGTGTAACTGCTCGTGTTTACAATAATTTCGTCCTATATAATTCAAACAAACGTTGCATGCCAGCCTCTTTTATTCACTATGTGTCAGTTTTTCTTTTATATTTTTAGGATTCATACCAAATGTCAAATTGAAAATTTTGAAAAAATATTTGATTTTCAGATTGTTTTAGTAATGACTTTGTTTTGACCAATCACAGCCATAGTTATGATTACTACTTAGTTCCAAGTACTCCATGCTTATTTGAAATTTAGTATAATATACATTATTTAACCTGTAATATTTAAGTTTTAACCTGTAACTTCATACGAATATATAACCATATACATTGCTGGACGTTCATCTATAAAAACTGCGCGGTCTAAGCTAAAATTCCTTTTGAACAAGGAGAACCTGAGTTATATTTATATGCGAAAATTAATAATAACATTTGAAGAAACTAGACCTGTTTACTATAAAAAAGAAATCAACCGAGACTACAGAATGGAGTTGCTCAAGTAGAAATGCTTGGTCAATTTGCTATAGATCCTACATTATCACTAGGTCGAGCATCTAGATTCTAGACCAACAGTACCTATTTTCTTATGAGTCTGTTGAAAAAGTCTTGAGGTCACACCAATTCCATCCTTATAAATTTGGGACTACGCAAGAGCTTACTGACGAAGATCCCGATAGACGTGTACAATTTTGCGAGATGATAACTCATAAAATCATAATTGACTTCCAACTGGTCAAACATATTTGTTTCAGTGACGAATTAATCTTTTGAGTTAATGAAAAAGTGAACAAACAAAACTGCCCATATTTGGCAATGGTAGATAATCCATACTTTTAAGAGAAGGGCATACGCAATATCTGAAAAAAGTAGCAGGTATTAACCGAAACTTAGTTATTAATTCATTGTACTGACACCAATTGGACGTTAAAAGCACTCCGCTTCGCGTCGTACTCTTAAATTCGTCGCACGTGCTTTAAAGGCGTACTTATACACTAGTATCATAATATACTATTAAATAAGTAATCATGTTTTCTGGTTTTGTGCTAATTACCAAGGATACATATGTATTTTGTTAGTTGCCATGGATTGTTTGTAAATACAAACAAACAGAACTGCAAGTCGCTGGATGTAAACTGTTGTACAATTTTGTTGAAAATGTCGCAATTAACTGCTACTGATGAGGATTTGGGCATTGCAAAAAGCATCTTAATTGAAGCTACTATGGTAGTGTCTAATTTACTACCTCAAAATCCAAATCGTCATATGAGAAGGAATATACTAACTTTTGTGATTGGAGAACTCTGAAAAAATGTAAAAGGTGTAATCGAAAAGGTACTTTTGGCATATTTTTCGGAAAAAGCAAACAGAGTGAAAGCTTCCTCTTTAAGGTCCTACTATACTAAGCTGAAGGCTACATTATCTGTAAACGAAAATATTGACATTACCAAGTAAATAACGCATTGTTTTAACTATAAGATAAGGGTATTATAATTTAATATTTTTGGGTTTGCGAAATGTATAGTCCTGTTAAAACGACAAACAGCGGAATACAAACCCAAGAAATCAAAAATTTTTGAGAGACACATTAACAAATTTTTCCAAGCTCCAAGTGAGCAATATCTCTTTATGAAAGTAAAAAAATCCTGATTGTGTAACTGAATTCCTAATTCGTAATTATATTGTTGTAGCTTGTTGCGATCATAAGTATAGCAGGCGGATGCAGAATTGATGAGTTACACAAGATGAAAATCCATGATATTCACGATAGAAGTTCTGTTTTGATAGTTAACGTTCCAAATACAAAAACAAAAAAGAGTTGTATCTTTACAGTTGTCAGTGAGGGTTGTGGAATAAATAATCCTCTCGAAATATTTAGAAAATATGTGAATCTTCGCCCACATAATGTGAACCACAATAATTAATTGTTTATCCATTATCGAGCTGAGAAATGTACAGTGGAACCGGCAGGAATAAATACATTGTCCAAAGTGTCTAGAATTATCTAAAGTTACCGAACCCTGAATCTTATACAGGACATTGTTTTTGACGTTCATCAGCGATTTCTTAACTATTAAAAGACACGGTGGATGGAAATCATCCACCATGGCGGAAGGTTACATCGAGAAATCAGTTAACAACAAGATAGCTGTGTTGAAGAAGATCCTCGTTGGTATCGAATAAAATGAAGCAGTCGTTGGAAAAAGAAATTAATATTCCCTGTGTACATTTAACTAATACAAAAAATAGTATGATAAACATTTACTTCAATTCTGAGGCAAAAAATGTTGATATTTAGTAAATTACATTACATTTCAAAATTTAATATCGCATAGGATTTAAAATAAAATGTTTGCTAAAATAATTATTGTTTTATTCACTAGTGAATAAAGAAACATTTTATCCACTCTCATCATTAAAATGTTACTTTACCATGGAGATTGTGATAGATAAAACACAACTTTACAGGTAGGTATTGGAAAAAGTATTTTTTTATATTTACCGTGTTTTCTAGATAAAATATTGTACGATAAACATCTTTAGTTACTCGTGGAGCTTAAAACGCTCGCTAAGCGCGTTTTAACTCAGCCTCGCTCCTGATTAAAAACTATCTTTACGGACTTGTATCGTAAATAACTATTAATGCACTTTTAGAAATTTTAGTTAGGATCAGTTTCGTTTAAATAAAGAGGCACTGCCATGGTATTAGTTTTTGCATTGCATACACCTATTAAATTAAAGTTTTTAAATAATATTCTTTTTATTTGCTCTCGTGTCGTAATCATAACATTCTGAGCGTCAGTTTGAATATCATACTGACATACTGCGTGGGGCTGAGTGAAATCATTATGGTACTCGGTACTATAATAGCGATTTACATAACTCGTGCTACGCACTCGTTTGTTACTTACACACACGTATATTAATTATGCTCTTATACCACTTGTATTGTACAATTTTATCTAAAACTGCCCAAAATTGAGAAAAGTGCACCAAGAGAAATGTCAGATCTGTCACTTTCAAAAATATTTTAGTAGATAAATGGCATTGTCATTCATTTGGCACTATTTCAGTTAGGTAATCAAGCCATTACATAACTGAGTGGTGTAGTGAGCTTTATTACCTAACGAAAATAGTGTCAAATGAGTGACGTAATGAGTTATTTATCCCACTGGAGTAGATAAAAAACATTATGGTGCTCTAACAAATTCGTTAAAAATTTGCACCTGCATGGATTGCACTCTGTACTAAGACGAAATCTCCATGGCTAACTGATAATATAAAATTACTGAACTCGTTGAGAAGTAAAGCGCTTTCTAAATTCCGAAAGAAGAAATTTGTTCTTTGGGATTATTACAAAAATGTTTGCAACTATACACTAACGCCAGTAAGATGAGAAAAACGTACCTATTTAAGTCTGTTGTTAGCGCAATTAACTCCAAATATGTGTGAAAAGCTCTGAAATTCCCGAATACTGACAGTAAATCTAAAAAAAACATATTCGTAATGCTACTATCATTAATGATTATATTATCGATGAAATACCTAACTAAATGTAAGCGAAGCCGCATAGCGCATTTGGGCCGGAATTTCTCCGCAGCTTTGGCGATTTGAATTGGGCTCGGTGAGACCATTCATAGTTGGGCACCAAATTGACCGTGCTCAACTCAGAACCACAGACCTAAGAGATAGAGTAACAAGGTCTACACATCACCAAGACACACACTTCACACAATGGTTGCTGCGCAAGCACAGAAGACGCGCTCCAACTGTGTAACCCGCATACGGGGCAAGTTGAGCATTGTACCGCCAGAAGCAAGCGTATAAAGCACCAGCCTCTACACTGCAAGGTAAAATGAGGTTACTGACAATACATACACACATAACTAAATGTAAACTGCAACGGGACAATGCACTTTTAAATTATTATACTTCCAATATAAAACTTCAGGTTTCTAACAATTTCAATATATTCTTGCTTCTGAAGGTGATGTAATAAAAATGCTTTCTCCACTACACGTTCTAACTATACTGGTACAGTTTGCGTAAATATTAATATCATCAAAATATGCTGCACATTCTCAATTCAATATTTGCTACAAATTATTATGTAATTGTTGTTTAGAAAATTCATATTTTCTTAACGATTGGAAAATTGCGCAATATATACCACCTCCTAAAGTTACTACACTATCTACTCATAAAAAGTAGCTATTTCTAAAGTATTAGAAACAGTTAATTTAAAAAAAACGAAATTATTTGAATGATCAGAAAATTTTAAGCACCGTTCAGTCCGGATTACAACCGAAGTACAGCTGCTCTACTGCTGTTTTTTGTATCACTGGTACTTTTAGATTATTTAAAAGCATCCGACAGGATACATTACAATCTTCTACTGAGTACTTACACTTTTTTGGTTTTCATGATACCGCTGTCCAATTTATACGTAGCTTTATTACCAATAAATCTCAGTTAGTTAAAATAGACAATCGGCATCTCTACCTTAGCCCGTAATCAATCTTGTTACCGTATGGTTACAGTATTTTATTAGCCCTATATTTTAGGTTTTGAACTATTTAGTGCCTTTCGGGTAATGTATACATATGGACACCACACTTTTACGAATAAATGTGGTCGAATGGCTACTTACTATTGATGACTTGCGAAAAATGTGCACTAACACTCATGTATAATATTACAACGTGTATATTTTAAAGTATATTATAAATACCTGTGTATCCCATGCAACTGAATCGATGTCAAAAGAGTTGTGTGAATCATTTCTCTATACTTTCTGATAAATGACTTGTCCTCTGAATTATACTGACTGACGACTATATCAAAATGTATATCATCATAGTATATCCTAAACAAACAAATCTCTCTCATCTCTAATTAAAATTATGAAAAGAATGATGCACCTGGGAGTATCGAAGCGCCCTCTATTGTTGTGTCGATCGATCAGATGCTGCAGAACCCTGTTGCCCAAAAGACTATGCAGCTTATTATCCGAAGCAACTAACCTCAATACCAGCGGAAACAAGTCCTGATAAAGCGAATCTCTGTACAAATTGGTTTCGTGCATCATCGCTGCATACTCCAAAACGTTGCCGAATTCCAAAAGCGCTTCATCTGTTAAATTCTCGTCGAAAGTCCACCTCACCATCGCCTTGATCTAAATAGCAATCTCTCAGATAATTACGTTAATACTTAATATTCCACTTGCGATTTGAATAAGGTTGACGCTGGGAAGATTTTCAATGACGTGCCGGAGACAAACCTCCAAACCTTTTCGCAGTGGCGCATAGTCATAACTGTCTTCTTCCGGTATAATGCTCCTTTGGAACATGGACAAAAATCGCATTATCAGATGCTCGTGCATATTTTGCCAAGGGTAGTTCTCCAGAACCTGGTACAGCACCCTAATCACTTGCCGAGCTTCGCGTACGTCTGTTACGGACGCTTTTTCTGCTATATCTAAAATATAAATCTGGCCTTTTCAGAATTTGACCGACTCAACTGTGTATTGCTTGAAAACGTAAATTTTTATAGTTACCTAAAATGGCGTGGACTGCACTTTCGCTTTCCTGGCTAATGTAAAGAAGCCTCTTCAACAACTCTGCACATAAATACTCGGTATTCCACATTTTTGACTCGCTGTAGAAGGTGATTATCGCACGCATAACGGTAACGAACAAGTGTGGCAAACTTAAGACGACAAGTTTTTCGTAAGTCCTCATTGCTCTTCGAGCCTGTCTCCTACGAAGAGGCATATAAGTTGTAGATTATTCAAATAAGATAACACCAATTCTAAAAATTCAAGCAAAAATTGAAAAAAATTAACTGGCAAAATATTTAAAGGAAATGTTAGATGTTTTCAATTTCTTTTTAACAGAAATTGAAGTTCCAGAATCAATACATGTGTTTTCTTGTTCAAAAGAAAATATTCGAAACTATGCTCAAATTGAAACAGTTTTTTACTTTTAAACGTTAATATAGGTAAGCAATCACAAGACGAAAGTGATCTAAAAATTAATACATATTGTCAGGGGTAATATAATAAGTAGTATGCTTATTATCGATAATTTTTTGATAAATATTATGAGTTATAATCCGAAAGATGAAAATACAGCAATTCGTAGGACGAGTGCATAAAGCCATTTTTATTGTAAATTAAATGTAGATTAACTTTGTATAAGGTAAAGGGCGTGCTAAACCTCATAGTTAACGAGATATTTGCGAAAAACTGTTGAAACCTACCATTTTACCACCTTTCTACCCCCTCCCGCCTAAACCCGACTTACAATGTTCTGCTACTTTTTACCACTATAAGAGGAGGGTACCATACAGTTTGCCGCTGGGTAGAACTTAATTTATGTTTAGGTTAAACCCTAGTTTTACCGTACTATTATGAAACACCACTCGACACTACGCAGGTCGTGATGTTTCAGGAAATACGTCTCGTATTATCTATCATTTTCGATTCTCTATCCTCTAGTTGTATAATATATGAGAATATAAATCGTTGAATTTTGAACCAATTTAGGACATGGCCAATACGACTGTGTACCATACTAACAATATAGCGAGTCACTATTATCGATTTAGTACGAGCAAACTTGGTTTTGTTTCACCTGTCAACTAAAATAAGTTAGAAATGCCAGTTGCATTTTCTACGTGTAGGTTATGTCGGGGCTGGTTCTAACCTTTTTGGCAGTCTTTCGGTGTCTCTCGTAAACTGCGAACCAATACGGTTGTAGTTTTACCGAGAAGCGTTTAAATAAAATAATCATTTAATTAGCGTTCAGTGATCGCTTAACAACATTCTCGATCTGAATTGAATCCTGATTATTCGAATGATAAATGTTCATCTTTTCGTTATATTTCCTCATAAGAACGATTTTCTACGCAACATATTGAACTGGTATTACGATAATTATTGTTTCGTATAGAAGTTGTAATGCTAAATGACGTTTGTCGGTTAAAACAACACACCAACGACGCCGACGCTCAATTTCCATAGCAGTTCCTATTTTTTTATTAAGATTTGACCGCATATTTTCACTTTTCTGCTCTATAAAAAACTTTGAAAGTAAGATCATACCGGCATTGGACAGAATAAAACGACCGTTAAAACCTTTGAATTTACAATTTGACTCTAGGATTAAAAGCGGAGCCAATATTTTGTAATATTAAGGATTTAACATGTGATTTCCTATATTGCGCAGTCAGGGTACCCACATAGTATGTGTATTTCTTACTTACTTTGCGATTCATTTATGTGTCCGTTATGCTTACATTTGAAATTAAAACACATATGTCAAGCTGTGAACAAATTGTGTACACGTCGCAGGTTTGCTATTGAGTTCGTTTCAATTATGTACTTACGTACCTTGCCTTTAGATATTATAGATGCAATAATTTATTTCGGTACTAGAAACTGCGCTCTTATGTTGTTTGTCTGCATTTATTTAAAATTAATAGCACGTTAATTGCGTCGCATTTTTGTTTTTTTCATTCTATATCAGGTTATAGCTCATCAAAGAGCCTGCATCTGATGAATGTAATTTTGAGATATCTCCCTTCAATATAAAGTTGCGATTACCACATCACTGGGGAATCCCCCAACTTAGATTTACGAGTTGTTGAACAATCAAGTTGGTGGGGCCGGTATTTGGTTGTGATCATTTTAATGTTAATCGACTCCCTCCTTCGGAGTAAGTCAGCTGGCTCGTTGAACGCAATTGGTTAGGGGACTGTTTTGGCTATTCACAGTTGAAGTGTTACAAGATTACCATTAGTTTATCCTAGTGCTATTTAGTATTACAGAGTTCAGCGGTCACACTGCATAGCATTTTATAATATACTGGCTAATTACATAATTTGTTATGATTTTATTAAATATTTTCGTTTCTACGCTGTCTATTTAACTAATGGAATAGCTTTGTACGGAATTTTCAAAATTATGGGAATTTCCTTAATGTCAACTTATAGTAACCTTACCTCGACATATGTGATTCAGTACAAATTTATTAGGATTATTTTTAACCATTACATCTGCTACAACCTATTGCGTCGCCTAGGTGATTTGACGTAAGTAAACAACGCCACTGTAAACAAAACAAATGCAAAGCGCGCTACCTAACTATTCACTTAATTTTTAGAAACAAGTATTTCTAACCTTGGAATTCTGCTTCTGCGACGGATGTTTAAGACTTTATCGGTCCACCAGCAGGTCCCTCAATGTCTGGGCCTCCTTTTTTAGGGTTGGCTTGCCCTTCCCAATGCGCCGCCTGTAGGTTGCTCTCTGCTGCCGGCTCTCTGCTTTTGGCTCACAGCTAGGGCTCCGCTGCTATGCACGAAGGTTGCTGCCGTCCCTGGGCTTATATGGCCTCCGCTTCTCATAGTCAACCTCCAACTAATTCCCGGAAAAAGAACCCAGAACCATATGCTCACATAGACACTTTTTAACACCTGCAGAGGAACTGTAAATAATTGCAAACCCCTGCAGCCTATCCACAACACTGAACTAACTTAAAACACTTCATTAAATTTTATAAGTCAGTATTTATTATAAATTTTACTTGAGCTTTGTATTAACTGTGTTATTCGCTTAAATTGCATTCAGTGCAATATATATTATAATTGCTTGTCGCTGCACTATAAAGGATACGCAACACAGCGGCCGATCGCGGACGAGGTGCCGATCGTTGATGATGATAAGGTACCTAACGCAGAGACGCACGCAAAGACACAGGTACAACACGCATTTATATATAGAGATATTTAGAAAACACCGCAAAAAACCATTCAGGTTTTCACATTATGCAATTAGAAGTGATGTTTTTGAAGACCAAAAGAAGTATTTAGTTGTAACGTTTTTAATTAATTTGATATTTTGTATGAGTTAGGGCAATTCCAAATACACAATTCACTGTTTAATATTTTACTGTGTTCGAACTCTGCCTGTCATTAAATTACTAGGCTGGTTAAAATAAGAAATGTACTGATTTAGTGCACAAAATAAATGGTTGTAGGCCCCTCTTTATATTTTATTCAACTGCAATTAATTAGAAAACCGCTAGCTCTCAGTAGAATACAAGCTCTTTAATCTCAGGGCGAGTTCAGAAGTCGACTGTATTTTAAAATTGATCTGAAATGGTACTATACATAGTCAGTAGTTCAAATACGCGGTCGATCAAGATCCACAAATCTGTCAAATCACAAATCGGTTGACTAGTGCACACAGCGGTGCTTTGAAAGTTATAATACTCGTAAAATATGAGAATTTGCAAGGTAATTATACAAAATTTCGTGCTAGGCGACAAATAACAACTTTTATTTCTAGCAGTTACGTATCTCGTGACGTCAGACAGACGCCGTCCAAATTTTGGCAATTGTTTGTGGTCGCTTCCTGCACAGCTTCAACTTCCGCCAAAGCACGGATTTTACTGACGCCTGGTTGATTACTTAAAATGCGGCTTAACTAGAGCCTTGGAAAGAATCTCTTCTTTTTTAACAAGGTTTGATGTCATATGCACCTCGTTTTCCGGACGCTGACCCTATTTATTTAGGTTAAATCGTACCTTATACGAACTCGCTGGACTGCATCGCCCCCTCTGGAAATGACGCCGTTGGATTTTCTCCGCTATTCTTGGTCCCAAATCTGCTGCGTTCTTGCAGACCTGTACTCTGCCGTAGACTGCTGATCTCTTGGCTCCGATGCTCCTCTTGGACTTAGTCGAAGTTCGCAAAATGGAGTTGATCGGCCCCGATTTCCTCTTATTTGAGATTATGGATTTGTATCTTTTTTTGTTGCGGAACTTGCTGAAAATACACCCACTTGTACACTGGCACTTGGGCAATAAACTGGTGTACTTTTTACAGCTTAGAAAACACGTTTATTATCAAAATTGTATAAAAATATGGAGCACAAATTTCAACAAACAGTCAAGTAATTAATTTTCACTTGTTCTCTTCCGTTATTAAACAAAAATGAATCTGGTTGCTATGAGACAATATTAACGGAAATTATGTTTGATAACTTAAAGTACAAAATGGAAATAACTTTGATTACATAATTCTATTTTACATTTTTCTTATAATCTAAGTTATTGTCTTTTCTTACATCTAAAATTATTTAGGTAGCGCTGCGCACACACACCCTTAATTTTAACCACTGCTTTCATTTTGCACTAATTGTAATTTTAAATGCACTGATTTATTCGAGTTCACCACTTCTCATTTGCTTCGTTCATGTCCTGCTGCCTGCTTCTCAAATTGCTCTTTTGCAATGTCCTGTTATTTGATTCTATCTTTCTTTACCTTTTAGATTCCTCCTTTAATAAAAAACTACGCTTCTTTTAACCTACACATAGCAAACCTTTTTGTGTCTACAAATTTCTTTCGGTTCGGCTTTCTATTATGCACAAACCTATTATTTTCTATTTATTTAAAAGTCAACTTTGACCCCTGTGAAAACAAGTAAGGAACGCAGAAGGTGCTCTGCCTTCTGCGTTCCTTACTCAACTACTTTATTACTTCTCGCATCTCATTATCAATGCATTTACTGTTTGAATTTTTAGTTTAACATTGCAGCTACATAAAACACCCCAACTCTGTGTTTATTGAATTAGTTCATTATGTTGCAATGCTAGCAGAGTCGAGTCGTGGGCTTAATACCATTACAATATATGCACGTGTTGTATTCGGCACTCCCCTTTTCCCGCTTCCTAGTCGTCAAGCCTTCATATCGAGCCAATCTTCGACATGAAGTTCTCTGGTTTCCATGGCTTTTTTTATTTCACTTATCTCCTAGGTCTGCCACGTACCTTTCTTTCGGAAGGCGTCCACGTGAATACCCTTTTTGACCAACGACTTTCGCCCATTCTTTACAAGTGGCCGTACCATACTCACTATTTGCGTTCCAAAAACGGTTTCTTCTACTTCCATTGGTTGCATTATATTTTCATTGGGAATGCAGCAACTACGACGCCAAAAGTCTATCCATGGAGGTAAGTCATGTCAGCTTTGTGTCGTTTGCTATGTACCCACATTTCTGCAGCGTAAGCACTGATACTTTCGATTGCCTTATATATGGTCGTTTTTGTATTTCTTAAAAATTCAGGATCTGGTCCATTCTCACAATGAGGTGATTCAGTAAGTTATTGTAACTTTGTATTTCTTGTTAGTTTTGAACTCGAGATAAGAAAATTTCTGTCTAATTACCCGCTTTCATTGTCCAATTTTATCCTCGTTACTTAAAGACCTTTGTAACAGAGTAATTACCAAATATTTAAATGTTTGGCAATTTTTTATTCAATCTGTACCAGTATATGTCTTAACCTTTCCCCCCTATGACCAGATGTCCAGTTTTGTTAATATAAATTTGTAGACCCCAGTTTCTATATTCCTCCTGAAATTGCCACCATACCTGAGAACATCCGTCCGATCCGAATATTTACTCCAAAAGAAGTTAAAGAGAAAATACACCATTTAAATACCTAAAAAGCGGCAGGTATGGATACATTAACACCAAAAATGATAAAAGAACTTCCCAAGAAATGAATTGTATTCTTAATGTACATATATAATGTAATACTAAGGTTAAATTATTGGCATAAACAACTTAAAACAGCTGAGGTCATATTAATACCGAAACCAGGAAAGGATCCGAAAATAGCATCTTCAAACAGGCCATCAGCTTATTACCTGTAATATCGAAAATCCTGAAACGACTACTACTTCGACGACTAAACCAAGATCTACAGCCAGGTGACGGGATACCCCTCCATCAATTTGAATATAGAAGTGGTCATTCAACTGTGCAACAGACTCATAGAATCGTTCAAGACATTAATGAAGCACTAGAAAACAAAGAATTCTGCACCGCGACATTTCTAGACGTTAGCCAAGCCTTCGATAAGGTTTGGCACGAAGACTTACAATTAAAATCAAACGCTACTTACCGATAGACTACTACAAGATTCTTAAATCGTATCTAAGTGACCGTGCATTTAAAACAAGAGTGAATCAAAAGGTGTCAAAACTATGTGAAATAAAAGCGGGAGTACCTCAAGGCAGAGTAATTGGACCACTTTTGTATGTGCTATACACATCTGACCTACCAACAACCACCAATACCACAATCTGAACGTTCGCAGACGACACAGTAATTCTTGCAAGGGACCAAAATGCAAAAACAGCTGCCACAAAACTACAAAACCATCTAGATGTACTGCAAGTCTGGTTGGAAAAGTGGAAAATCAAAATTAACGAGAGCAAATCCGTACAAGTCACTTTTACGCTGAGGAAAGACCACTGTCCACCAGTCAACCTTAATGGCATAGACATACCACAGTCCAATATAGCTAAGTACTTAGGCCTTCACTTAGACAGTAAATTAAATTGGAAATTACACATAATCAAAAAGCGGAGGCAGATCGACTTGAAAAAAAAGACATGTATTGGTTGGTTGGAAGAAAATCAAGTCTATCCCTTGAGAACAAATTATTATTATATAAAACTGTAATCAAACCTATATGGCTCTATGGAGCCGAACGTTGGGGGTGCGCAGGCAAAACCAATATATCTATAATCCACAGATGTCAATCAAAATTTTTAAGAATGATAAATGCACCTTGGTACGTCTCCAACCAGACACTACATGATGATCTGAAAGTACCCTACGTCACAGATGTCATTAAAGAACGAAGTGTCAGTCACCATGAAAAACTGGAAAGTCATAACATCTTGCTACATTCACTACTAGAAGAACGAAAGGACAGGCGTTTGAAGAGAAGCTGGCCAGCAGACCTATTGGATGGATGAAGAGGACACTTCACTGGAAGGTTCCTCACAATGTCATGGTACTGTAATTATTGTACTTATGTGAGCACATTAGCTCATAGAATTTGTAATTCTGATTACTAATAAACCAATATAATCTTGATCAGTTGTTATTATCACCTAGTCATATGCTAAGAATAAAGTAGAGAGCATGTCATTTCCTACCTGTAATCCCATGTTTCCATACTTCCCTACCCATGTTCGCAGTGCTTCGTTGAGATAAATTTTAAACCGAGTCGGAGCTAGGGAGCATTCCTGCCGCAATCCTTGGAAAGTACAAATGATTCAGATAGTTTTCTCCACATTTTAATAATATTAGTACAGTTTTTATACATTGCCTTTATAGCTTTGACGTATGTTATATTGATACCGCTTCACATCATGCAGTTCCATAGCTTACTTAATGGAATCGTGTCTAATGTTCTATCTCTATGTAGGTTTATAAATGTCAAGTGTACTGGTCTGTCATAGACGTATCTCTTTTCTATTACTGGTCTTGACGTAAAGATATTGTATTGTTTTTCAGAATTTTTCAATAAAATCTCGCCATTGTCGAAATCACACTTATTCTACGATAATTTCCATATTCCATCCTGTTCCCCATTTTATAAATAGATGTAATATAAGCAGTCCTTCATTTGGAAGGAACCGATTATCCATTTAAATATTTATTAAACATCTCATGGCTAATGGTCGATATTTTTTTTATTAATTCAATTGTAATATTTCCTGATACCGAGGACGTTTTATTTTACATGCCACGCAAGGCTGTGTTTAGATCGTCTAGATGTATCCTTCTTATCGATATACGATAATATTTAGATTGCTGCAGTATTTCGTCTTCTCTGAATTGTGCTCAGTACTCGGTTAGTAGAATTCTGTAGAAGCTTTGCCACGTGATCATGTCAATTAGATTTATGTTGGCGGTATCCTTATCGTCTGTTCTTAGTGACTTTATAATTTTCCAAGCCCGATTAATGGTAACGTTACCTCAAGACTTATTCAATTCCTGGCATTTCTTTTGCCATGCATCGTTTTTTGCTTTACTAGCGGCTTTAGTACTTCGTTTCTAACTCGGGTATAATTTTATTTGTCTTCAGCATCATGCGTCGATAACCATTTTGAATATAGTATTTTTCAGATATGAATTACTCTACATCTTCATTTCACCATATCTGATGTGTGCCCTTTATGCGATATATTCATTTCGCCATCAAGCTAATGCTAAAGCAAATGTTGTTGTTTCGAATTTGTTTATTTAAATTTTCCATGTCACCTTTCGGTTTTACCGGATAAAATATCCTTCAGTTCGCAATCACGCCACATACTAGTTGTGTTACGTAACTCATTGAATTATCTCTAATTATATCAGGCCTATGCTTCTTCTAGATATACGTCAAGAGATCGCAGCCAAGGGGCGCGCGACAAAAAATCGCGGTCAAAATGTCGCACGATAAATGATTGCATGCGACATATGATCGAATGCGACAAAAGATCGCATACGAAAATAACTACATTACAATTGCAAAAAAAAATCTATATTCGAGCGACAAATACTGAAGTAAATTTCCCTTCACACTTTGTCCAGGCTTAGAACTGGCATTAAAAATACTGGCGTGTATAATAGTAGATTATGTTATTAGGAGTAAAAGTGATACTTTATGTGGCGAAGCAGAAGTTTATTTAGCCGAACGTTAGTGAGGCAAATAATTCAGCTAAGCCACATAAAGTCACTTTTACTCCGAATAAAATATACTATTTTATCCGCAAACGTATTCAGATAAATTTCATTAATATAAATTTTAAAAAAAGGATGCATCGGCCGGGAATCGAACCCGGGCCAGCCGCATGACAGGCGAGCACTCTACCCCTGCGCCAACCTCGGTTGTTTAAATAACTCGCTACTATAATGATATATGAACATACTGAATCACCCGAGCTAATAGCACACGGCCACAGCAGTTGTCACACCATAACCCACGGCGACAGATGCTCCGCTCCGCTAATTAAAGGAAAAACTAGCAAAATTTTAAGCCATCATACAATTTAATTGGTCCAGTATCTCCGGGGGAGATAGCGGACAAACATAGAAAAAAAGAAAAAGAGCAACGATTTTATGTGATTAGGCACATAAATTACCCAAAAGTTGCTATTTTATCTGCTTATTAATCAGATAAAGTGACACTTTTATCTTTTCAATAAAGACACATAAGTTGTCACTTTTATGACGTTTGCGGATAAAAGATTTTTTTCGTTTTTGTTTATTTTTTGTTTTCTTTTAAATTTTTTATCCAATTAAAAGTTTACAAATGTTAGTGAGTATTGAAACGGGCCAATTCGCGCCACCTGTATTTACCTATTTCATACCTTGTATTGTATACCCAATTAGTGATAAAGCTCGGCAGTATTCTGTTTATTTACGTAGTATCGCACTATAAGTAAGAAATGCTGTGTGCACAACCGCGAACTATGGAGTCCCGAGTGTTAACGCGTTAGTGTTGAGTGAGAAAATGTGCTAACAATGCAAGTTAATTCGGAGAACAAGAAGCACCGAAATTGAAACAACGCCGAGGTCTACAAGGGAAGGCATTCGCGTTCAAGTGGGTGAACATCGCGGATCGCCTGGTGCACTCCTAAATTAATAAAGAGCGCGGGTCGACCTTTTAAAACGGTCGTTAAGGTTCTGCGAGTTGAAACCGCAGAAGAAGGGCATCGTTAGCCCAGCCCCAGGTGCAAGCTGTTCAAGCAGCCCAGAAGGTAGACTGTGGTGTTCCAGTCCAACATCCCTTGAAGCGGCAATTTCGACCTAAAGAAGTTGATGAACGTATACAAGGTTAGTTCCTGCTTGTAAACTTGCAACGAAATAAGAAAGCAGTTAGCAATTGTAGTAAGTAATTACAACTGCTGACAAGGTGCTCTCTGCCTGATAACGGGGAAGTACCGGTAGCGCATCACGTCATATGCTGACTCAGCAGTTCGGGTTTTCATTCATTGAGGCACTATAAAAAAACGACAACTTTAGGTTCAACTTATTGGTGCGCGTAACTATTTCATACTTCCCGTTTGTGAACTTTGTATTCGCATAATTAACTGAACTTTAAGCATTTAATTAATATATTTTCTCATGCGCAGTGCGCTATTGTTTTATGTATTTGCTTGCATGTATTTGTGTCTTTATCACTTTCTTACAGATTATAATTATGTATTCATGTAAACTGATGGGTTTTTATTACCATTTGTGTTTGCATTTGTAAGTACAACATTTCAGGTGTCATTAGTTTACCCTTAGCTGCACTGACGATGTAAATAGAGCCTCATACCTCACCGACTGGATAAACTAGCGAACCAGGGCATTGTTACGTAATAATTCAGTAGGTGTAAGGCTAGGAAAAAGGCCGCAATACAGTATAGCGATCACTTTTGTTGTAATAAAAAAAATTTAATATTATGAAACTTTTGTTTTTTATTTTTTTTTTACATTTTCTCGTTTTTATTTGTTTTCTACTTTTTTATCTAATTTAAACTTTCAGTTGTAAATTATGGGTTATTCCTTTTAAATATTCAAGAACCGGCTGATTTCCATATTCGAGCATAATTGAATGTATACGTTTGGCTGCATCTTTATAAATTTTCTTTCGGGGAGGTTCATTTCGTGCGATGTATTGTTCTATGTTTACTTTATTTAAAACGTTTTCTCTCTTCAAGGCAGTCATCACTTTCCAAAGACGGATTTGCATCGTTTAAAATCGATGCAAAGCTATTGGGCCATCCTTCTACGGCATCGACGAAGATCACCAATGTTTGCAATAAATATGTTGAATTGCTATTCAGCAAAATGATAACCTCGCACAAATAATGCCGCCAGCTAAACTTATACATTCAATAATGCTCGAATATGGAAATCGGCCGGTTCTTGAATATTTAAGAGGAATAGCCCACAATTTCCAACTGCAAATGTAAATTGGATAAAAAAAATAGAAAACAAATAAAAATGAGAATATAAAAAACAAAAATTTCAGGACGTAAATATTTATGACGACAAAAGTGATCGCTATACTCACAAACAATTCATATTCTTTTTTGGGTATTTCGCCACTCTGCAAACTAAAATTATTAAATAACATATTAAATAACGAACGTTTCGAGGGACAATCTGCCCTCGTTGTCAACGAATAACATTTAAAAAGGAACAAGAAACCTTAGCTTTTTCACGGAGATTGAAAACCACCAACCTCCAATGAATTGCTTGACATTGACGTTTGTTGATTGTCTAAACCTAAACCTACTTGATCTGATCTTTAAGAATCGATAGCCAACTAGTGTCTAAAAATATTGAGAAAGACGACACGCATTTTTCTTCGTTAAGTAAAATATATGCCGTCTCCTTAATTTTACGTTTAGTTGACATTGATTCTTTAGACAAGATCTTTGTGTTATTCCAGTGTACTTTATGATTATTATCCCAAGCATGTTCTGCCAGCTTAGACTTATTGAATTGATAGGTTTTAATCATATTTTTATGTTCTTTAACTCTAACTGCTAAAGGTCTGGATGTTTCACCGATATAGTATTTCCCGCATTCACAGGGGATACTATATATACAATTCTTTGAATGTTGTTCTTCGTTGAACGGTTTAGTTTTTGTAAGAACTGACCGTAAGGTATTCATCGTTTTGAATACCGTCCTAACATTGAATATATTCCCAATTCGTCTAATTTTGTCAGATATGCCTGGAATATAAGGTATAGTTAAAGTAACGGGTGTCCGCCGGCAAATTTCATTTTTAAACTTGAAATAAAATTTTTATTTCTTAAAATATGTTATTGAAAAAAAATACAAAATAAACCTTAATCTTTGGGAAATTATTTGTGAAACAGCACATCCGCCAAATGACGCCCGTCACGTCGTATCACTTCTTCCAAACGAACTTGAAAATTTTGCATTACACGCGTAAATATAGCAGGTGTAATCGCACGAATTTCTCGGGTGATGTTCTGCTTTAACACATCCAAAGTGGGTGGTGCATTCTCGTAGGAAATTTGCCACTGGACACCCACTTTTTTTGTGGGGATATCTCAAATCACCACTTTGGATGTGTTAAAGCAGAACATCACCCAAGAAATTCGTGCGATTACACCTGCTATGCTTACGCGTGTGATGCAAAATTTTTAAGTTCGTTTGGAGGAAGTGATACGACGTGAGGGGCGTCATTTGGCGGATGTGCTGTTTCACAAATAATTTCCCAAAGATTAAGGTTTATTTTGTATTTTTTTTCAATAGCATATTTTAAGAAATAAAAATTTTATTTCAAGTTTAAAAATGAAATTTGCCGGCGGACACCCGTTATGATATGTTTGAGTGTCATTTCTTTGTACGCGTGTGGCATTGTTTCGTGTATTGAAAATGTTCCGAACAAGAGTCTCTGGATAGCCATTATATTGTAAAACATTAACAATAAATTCTTTCTCTTTTTTAAAAATTTCATCATTAGAGCAAACAACTTTGGCTCTGTCGTAAAGACTTTTTACAACACCTGTCTTTATGTTTTTGTGATGGTTGGAGTTAAAATGTAAGTACCTATTAGTATTGGTTTTTTTACGGTATACTGATGTTTCAAAAGTATTTATTGTGCGTGTGATTAGTGTATCAAGAAAAGGTAACTGATTGTTTTGCTCTGTTTCTAATGTAAATTTGATGGAGGTTTCTTTACTGTTAATATGTTCAAGGAATTTGTCCACCTCAACCATAACATGAGGCCAAATTGCAAAAACATCATCTACATATCTCCACCAAACTACTGGTTTGTTAGTGTATGTGTAGACATGTTGTTGTTCAAAGTCTTCCATAAAAATGTTACTAACAATAGGAGATAGAGGAGAACCCATTGCCATCCCGAAATCTTGTTGGTAAAATTCATTGTTTAGTTGAAAGTATGTCGTTTTAATGCATAGTGTTAAAAGTTCCATAATGGTATCAATATTTAATGTTGTTCGTGTATGTAATGTGTTATCGTTTTGTAGCCTATGTTTAATGATGTTGAGTGTTTTGTCTACTGGAACATTAGTGAAGAGACTAACTACATCAAAACTAACCATTAAGTGTTGTGTGTTTATGTTTGCTTCTTTCAATTTTTCAAGGAAATGTGGCGTGTTCTTTATATATGTGTCTGTGTTTCCTGATATAGGAGACAGTATTTTAAGTAAATATTTAGCTAAACTGTGACAAGGAGAACCTATAGAACTAACTATTGGCCTAAGTGGTACATTTGGTTTATGTATCTTTGGTAATCCATAAAAATGTGGTGGTTTACTGTAGTGTGGTGTTAGTATACGTCTTACAAAATCTGTAAATTGTTCTCTGTGTTTGTAAAGTGTTTTGTATATTTTTGTTTCTATTGTATGTGTTGGATCTTTATTTAGTTTAGTGTATTGTCCCTCACCAATTAGTTTTAAAAGTTTTTCGTTGTATGTGGTTGTGTCAAGTACTACTGTGGCATTGCCTTTGTCTTAACGAAGAAAAATGCGTGTCGTCTTTCTCAATATTTTTAGACACTAGTTGGCTATCGATTCTTAAAGATCAGATCAAGTAGGTTTAGACAATCAACAAACGTCAATGTCAAGCAATTCATTAGAGGTTGGTGGTTTTCAATCTCCGTGAAAAAGCTAAGTTTTCTTGTTCTTTTTTAATTGTTATTCGTTGACAACGAGGGCAGATTGTCCCTCGAAACGTTCGTTATTTAATACGTTATTTAATAATTTTAATTTGCAGAGTGGCGAAATACCCAAAAAAGAATATGAATTATAGATTCACGCCACAAAGAAGTTTCAGAGATTAACTCACAAACAGTTTTAAACTTTTAATTGGATAAAAATAAAAAAAAACCAAAAACATTCGACATTCGACATTCGACCGCGATCTTTTGTCGCGCGACCTTTTGACATGATACCGTATCCTCTTTTAGACCTTTTAAATTCATCTACGCCGAATACATTAACTACATTAATTGAAGTAGTCATTGTTTTGGCATTTGTTTGCTATTTGTTCTTTATAAATCATGAATTGGAATTCGCTGTTGATGTTATCTATATGGAGAATCTGACCTAAAATATTTGCACGTGAGACGTATTTTTGATTTGGAATTATACGGAATTGTGGTTATGAACACTTCGGATCAATTGAGACGTTTATACAAGTTTGGGACCCTGGGAGCATACCTTTTGAAGCAGGGATTTCCGAGGCTGCTACTAGGATCCTTTGTGTTTTAGACCTGTGGTCAAAAGTCAGGTATTCCTTTATATTTAATTTATGTTACGGCGTTATAACCGACCTCCATCGTGAAACCATAGTTTGAATTGGGATTTTGTGGCCGATTCCCTCAAGAATTGATCATGTTATTTGCCATAGTAATTAACTACCACCTAATCTCGGTACTTGTGCTCATTAGTTAACTTAGAACTAATTTATGATATTTGAAACTTTATACTAGTAGAAAACTGCATACCAGTTTGCGGTACAGGTACAGATTACAGAATATAGTTTGAGACGCGGGGAAAATCGGAACTAATGTTAGAATCTAGTAATTTACAAGTTTCGTATTGATAACATTTTTACATCTATCATATTGACATTAAATTGTTAACCTTATTTAAGCTAAATGACACAATAAATCAGAGGCGTACGCAACATTGCGGTATGGTATATTATCAGTTCTCGAATGTTAAAAGGATTACGGACATAATAGTGTTAAGTTGAACAACCAGGCTCTGCTAAACCTTCTATCACAGCAACAGTAATTTTCACACTTTAAAACACAAAGAATCTGTCATATGAGGTTAGTCGCATCATCGAAGAAATTGCCAAAAAGCATGACGTAAAAATACTCAAGTTACCCCCATATCACTGCGAGTTAATTCCCATCGAAATGGCATGGAAGCAAGTTAAAGGGTACGCCGCTCGAAAAAATGCCACATTAATTATGAAAATGTTACACCAGAAAATTAGATAAATTACGTAAACCACACACAGAAGACAGAATAAAAAATGTGGATAGTGGATAATATGATGGATGACGTACAACCACTTATTATAAAAATAAACTGCGGTGATAGTGAAACTGAAATAGAAAGTGATAGTGATGTCGACTGAGTTGAACTTTACTGTTTGTGCACTTTTATTTACAAAATTTGTAAATAATAGTTTATATTTATTAATGGTATACCGTTTTAAAATCTACTGTAATTATAATTTTTCCTTTTTGTTTGCTCTTGTTTATATCTTTTGTACTATTTTAGAGTCTAATATAAATTGTATTTTTTCCCACTTGTTTGCAATTTAATAAACATAACTTTTCAGTTTTTTTTTCATTTTATACTGATTTTTTTCTATAAAAACGACCTGCAATGATTTGCAATTAATTAATGGACTCACACTTAAACTGCTTAAACGATTCCCATGCTTCGAAATTACAGCTACCTGTAATTTTATTACTATGTTGTGCAAATGACAAATAATAAATGGTATGGTTATAATATAAATAATTACATTTGCAAACAGGGAATGTATAACAACCAAAATTAAATTAATATTTTGTAATATCGCTACTGTTTGCAATTGCAGATTACAGGCTATCTGTCATGGAAGTTAGTAAATTTCTGATATATTCAAGAGATAAGTTGTATTTTACCTATATTATACTGAATGACAAGTATTGTTGTTATTTGCATTCCTCTAATTAGCCTATTAGTTCAGTCGGTATGTCCGAAATTCCCGACAGTCACCCGCCGTGAATGAACTTCTATGGTTTGTGAGAAGGGCTATCTCTGAGTGTAATGGTGAGTTGTCGAAAGGTTATGCATACAGCTTTCGGCGTCATCTTGAAAAAAGTTTTGAACACCTTTTTATTCAAATATTTAGCTTCCCGTTGAGGCTACATGAAACAAACAGAGGCGGAGTTCTAGGTGCGTTTTTTTTACATGGTATCTTCTAGAAGTCTAATCCATGATCTATCATCATTTCATCGCATTAACTCGTTGCTCAATTCATTATTTGCCTTGCTTTTTTTGTAGGTCCTGGTTGGATATCGTTTTTTTCTTCGTGGTTGCAAGTCTCAATTGAAAAAAAGTGAACTCGTATGCCTCATCGGATTGCTTGAAAATTCAAATTTTTTGAAACAGTAGCAATGGATTAATTGGAATACCTAGTTCCGGCGTCGACTTTTAAGCTACTGCTTATTGCTGCCAACGGAATTATCTTTTCCTTTTTCTTGAACGTTAATGATTCAACTTTTGCGGCAACGACAGGTCGTGTATTAGGTCTTCTAAGAATACCACGTTAAAAAGCGCGCCTAGAACTGCACCTCTGCGATGACGTGGAAAAAGGTTTCGCATATCAACCAAAAATTAATAGCTATTTATGCAACAAGTGCTAAAAGTCGACGTTTATGCACGAGACATGAAAATTATGAAACTCAGCCTTCGGCTTCGTTTCATAATTTTCATGTCTCGTGCATAAACGACTTTTAGCACGCGTTGCATACAATATTTTATCTATGACCTTAATTTTACTGTTATTAATCCATAAATATCAATCTACGACACTTCTAATTTATGTAATAATAAACAGTAGGCCATGTAGCGCGGGCGAATGTTTGCGAATGACAGTAGTCAAGGTTAGCTACGAAATGTAATTGTTAATACTCCACATCTGACTGTATTCATTACATAACGCTTTAATTATTTCAAAAAAACTTTACCTGTAACGCAAGAAGCAACTAGAATAACTTTACAACTTCACTACCAGTTCGAAATTGTAGTTTTATAACCTCACTTCACTTTTAGCACATGGGCTAAAAGTAAACAGCTGATTTCTTTAACTACGGTAAACTATAAAACGTCACTTTTAGTGAAACAAGCTAGCGCTAAAAAGCCTACTTCTAGTAGTGGTCGCAGATAAAAGAGATATACACCAAATTATAGGTTTTTCCACCCCTATAAGTTCGATAAGGAACGCTTTTCTCGTACGAGTTACCCATTTCGAGAAAAATACGGAAAACCATTAGCTACGCTTTCATTTTCAACTTTCCCGCGCAATAAATAAAAGAAATATTAGTCCTACGACTAATTGATCATAAATTGTAGGAAATTTAACGGTCTTTAAAACGCTTTATCAATATTTAATATAGCCTCAACGAGAGCTGAGATATTTTAATAAAAGGCGTTTAATACTTTTTTTAAGATGGCGACGAACGCTATTTGCATATCTTTCTGACAACTCACCACTACACTCTCAGAAGGACCCCCTAACAAACCACAAAAGGTCAATCACGGCGGATAAATGTCAAAGTCAAACCAATTAGGGCAGGCTGTGATATGTGTTATACGTTTGGCAGTACTGAAGTGTATTGTCAATCTATGTCAAATTCGAGATTTGCAGGTTAAGTTTTACGTCAGTCTGCGCCAAACAACAAACAAAACTAACCTACTAATCTCGAATTTGACATAGACTGACAATACACTTCAGTACTGCCAAACGTATAACACATATCACAGCCTAATTGTTTTTTTTTATTGATCTGTCTGTACAATATCAACCGATAATAAATATTATATATAGGGCATTCAGTAAACACAAAAACATTTAATTTTTTTTTGAAGTTGGCATGTGCATATAATTTTTTTGCTAGGAATTCTTTATTTTGTTTTGTAAAGGTTTCCACACCTGCTTACAAGCAGATTTGAATAAAAATTACAATTAATATTTCTCATTGTCACTGTCAAAGTAGATATTTTTCTAGAAATACCCACCTAAAATTATATAAAATGCAATAAAAATACATATTAATAAACGTTACATCAATAGTATTCCACACAGTATCTGTGTAATATCCTTAAAAGTAGTTAATTATAACATTTATGGCAGATGGGAAGTAAATGTTACACCCTTAACTTATTTGTTTTAGTAACTTTTTGAAAGTACATTCCTAGACAAAGATGAATTTTTGGAAGTACACACATGGCATTTTGGAAATCAAAGGCCACTTTATGTTTTTATATTTATTGAACAGACTATAATATGTATATCAACTTGCAGATTTTCTCGGGCCCTAAAAGTTCTGTAATAAGCGATTTTTTCGCACGAGATACCCATTTTATATATAAAAAAATATATAAGTATTTTTAGAAAAATACAGAAAACCGTTTCTTGCGCTTTCATTTTCAAATTTCTCCGCAATAAATATAAAAAATATTAGTCATACAGAGAGAGCTAATCGGACATAAATTGTAGCAAATTTTACGCATTCTAAAACCTTGTATCAATATTTAAAATAGCATCGACGGGCGCCGAAATATTTAAATAAAAATACGTTTAACTTTTTTTTCAATATGGCGCAGAAAGCTATTTGCGTAATCTTCCGACAACTCGCCACTACACTCGCAAATGCCCCTCCCCCTAACAATCCAAAAGATCACCCAAGGCGGGTGACTGTCGGAGTCAAGATATGGATTTCGAACATACCGACTGAACTAAATTGCCAATTCGTCCTTTTTCGAAATCATTCAGATTACGGGGCATATTTTCAAATAACTGATTTTCGAAGTCAATGGCAGCGAAAAATATGACAGTTAATTTAAATGCACAGGTTGTTAATGTGTTATTCTAAACGTTGAGTTTACATTGAGAGAAAATAGATGTAACTGATTTTTTTTTGGCGACAACCGTTCTTTAAATTGCACATTCCCATTCACTAAAACATTTTGTCTTGAAAATATTTTAATTGTTGCAAGCATCATTTTCAAACTTTTAAAGGAATTCAGTTCCTTTTTGTTCAAATAATTTTCACACTGGAAACAACTCTCCCGTTATATGTATTGCGCTATTATTAGTAACAACTTTTTACATTGAATGTATTATGCGGACACGTTTGATTCAAGTCTCATTTTGTGTAGTAGCTTGAATCTTATGAGCTTTGTTATATAGATCTGTACTTAGCACTATATCTCAGTCGTGAAAACCTTCGTTTTGACACAGACTGACGCGAAACCTAACCTACTAACCTCGAATTTGACATAGACTTACAGTGTCACCACCAACATATTATTCATAAAACAAACATTTCAAAGCCAAGCTTGATTTCATTTTCGTTTGCTCACATGTTATTTTGCTTTGCTTTCGTTAATGCTCAGCCCCGTATCTTTAGCTGCATGCTCTAGTTCTGACAGTGCATCTGTTAAGTTTTCTTTTGTTCTTGTCATTATAGCTATGTCGTCCGTATACGTCAGGCACTGGTTCTTATGATTATATAGCGTTCCCTTTCTTCTCAACCCACTCTCTCTTATTATCGTCTCAACTACTATATTAAATAAAGTATTAGACAGGGGGTCGCCTTGCCTTAATCCTCTATTTATAGTGAAACTTTCCGAAATGTAACCGTCTGCTGTTATTTTGCCTTCTGTATTTTTTCAGGATTACGTCTTTTAGACGAAGGAAGCAAAAAATATTAGGCAGTTATTTTTACTTCTCTCGCCTACGAAGGAAAGTATTGTAATCGTGAAAAAATAAGCTCCCAAAATTTTTTCGGATCGTCACGTCTCAGGGTCCCTAGATGACCAAAACATGTTTCCTCAATTCCGTCTATTTGTCTGTCTGTCTGTCTGTCTGTCGGAGGTATAGCTCAAAAGCTAATTGTTGGAGAAAGACGATATTTTGCATGCGGATTAGATGTATACCTGGCACGAAACCGAACATACTTTCGGTCAAATGTATACAGCGCGATCACCTTAAAAAATAATAGTATATTATGATACTAATGTATAAGTATGCCTTTAAAGCACGTGCGACGAGTTTAAGAGCACGACGCGCTAGCGGAGTGCTTTCAACGTCGCTAGTGATTTAATGGCACTTATACACGTGTATTATACGCTATTTTTTCTACGATCGTAACAGAAATATAAAAGCTTTGTTCGGGGACACTTTTTCTGTCACATTGTGACAACTTACGGAAAAGCGTGTTTTAATTTAGTAGTAAAAAACGCCTCCAATGGCAACGTGCGAATAAGACGTATTTCGGGCGTTAATGTTGAGAGTGCTACAAACGTCGCTTTTGACACTAGAAACAGTGCAAAAAGTTGTCATTTTGAGACGATCGTAGAAAAAAAAATTTAACTGAAGAACTATCAGTTAAATAAATGTAATATGAGCATATAGCTCAGGTCTTTACCCATGACGAAAATATGCATATTTTGCAACCAATACATATAGGGTACCTTAAAAAATTTCATCTGTTTTTCTTAGAGATTTTTAAAAGTTTTAGTTTCAAAATTTTCACTTTCAAGGGAAATTCCAAGTAAAGCCCTGTTAGCGCTTTTAGTACTTGAATTCAGCTCCCTTATGATACTTCAAACAAATTGTAGGTACGCTACTAAAGTGTATTTGATGGCCCGCCAACTAGCTACAGAGAAGATGGCGTGCAGTTCTAAAATTATGGAAATACACTTAGATAGGCCAAGAATTTATATTTTCAATTAATATTTGTAAAATAAGGATTAAGCCGAAAATTCAAGAAAAAAAATTTTTCATTCTCGATAAAGTTTTAAATTTTGCAAAAGTAAAATTAGAATTGAATTATGGCCGCACTGCTTTGACACAATATTAAGGTAAATGGGCTTCAAATATAAATTTGAAAATAATAGAAACATTCTCATGCAACAGGCATTTATTGTAGCTAAGACAATTATTATATTTTTAAGTTCATATTTACAATATTTAAAAATTATCCAAATGTAAAATTTACTTAGATGAAACGTGGATATACAGTGCGAACGTTGGCTATGGAACGCTCCAAATAAAAAAATTCCCCGATCATCTGCGGCCAAAATCCTCGGACACTTCGATCTTATTTTTTGAACGCGCATCTTTTCTGATAGTTGTACATTTGTTTACCCCCACCTCTTTCCGTAATGACGTCATCGCCATTTTTTTTAATGGCAGCCACCACTATTTTCTATGGAATCTGATTCTCCTTGAAATTCTGCATACAGCAATATGCGGTTAGGCGATGTTCATTTGATTACTTAGCAACATTATTGGCATTTATGAAAAAAACTGATTTATGAAAAATTGAAAACAACAAATCGAGATAGCTGTGAAAATTTTATCAATTGATATTTTATTTATTTGACGTTATGTTAAATTGTTATTCATTTGTTTCAAATAAATTGATAAAAATTCCACAGCTATCTCGATTTTGTGTTTTCAGTTTTTCATAAATGCAAATAGTGTCGCTAACTAATCAAATGAACATCGCCCAACCGCAGAATTTCAAGGAGAATTAGATTCCATAGAAAAAAGTGGTGGCTGCCATTTAAAAAAATGGCGATGACATCATTACGAAAAGAGCTAGGGGTAAAAAAAATTGACAACTATCACCAAAGATGCGAGTTCAAAAAATTAGGTCGACGTGTCCGAGGATTTTGGCAGAAGATGATCGGGGAATTTTTTTATTTGGAGCTTTCCACAGCCAACGTTCGTACTGTATAAATATTGTTCGCAGCAACTGACTTGGGTGAGTGATAATTTCCAACAACTAGTTACAAGATTGCAAAAGCTGGGGGACAACGATTTACAGTCCTCCTGGCTATCTATACGGATTTGTAGATAGGTGCAGTCTTCTGTTAAATACGAAAAATATTTTTTACAACCGACCAGAAAATATGCGGTTTCTGGAGAATTTTTTTCGCCAGAAAGTAACGTTTTGCCGGTCAAGATCGGAAAACGGACATCAGGGACCGATAAAAGCTTTTGGCGGTCCCTGATGTCTTCGTTACTATGGAATCAAGTGTGTTATTATTCGGATAAGTCAAACAATAGATACTAATGTCATTTTTTTTTTAGTTTGCGAAAGTGAATACGCAAGTTTGAAAGTATTCACTGGGATGTCGTAAAAAAATATTGTACGATACACGACCGGAAAGTGTTTTGCAGGTCTCCCCAAACTTCCAGGGCGAGCCGCAGCTCGACCTGCAAAACAATACATTCCGGTCTTGTAACTTAAATTACTATTGCGTAATTATCATAACACGATTAATCGTAACGTCTTAAAGAATGGATGGTAAATCTGTTAATTTCTGCATTGTTATCGCCAATATTTTCCCAAGATAAAGTTATGGTAATCATCGCTAACTATTTGATAAACCACCCACTCGATCTGCAACACCTACAAAATCACGTAACTAGTAAAAATATTGTATTTCCCAAAAGGTTAACAAAAAAAAAAGAGTTGTGGAAATTAATTGAACCAACTCTTATTAATTTACTCATACAATATGAAATTTATATAATTCTTGGCCTTACTTTTGCCTGCTTTTCATTGCCAACATAATCCCATCCAACATGCATGGAGTTATTGTAAAATATATTACAATAATCATTTTCGCTTACAGCTCACAACATGCTCTTTGAAAATATATGGCTAGAGGCATTATCTAGTTACAGTCCTGAAATGTGGCAAGACGCAATTTCCCATTGTGAATAATTAATAAAAAACGAATGGGGAAAAGACAGCGTAAATAAATCAAATAAGTAGAGACACTCACTGTCGGTTCCTTTGATGTCAAAATACTGATTTTGATGCCCTTAAACGGCTCCTGGGGAGGTACTTTCCAATAATACAAACAGATGGCGCCACTACTTTGTCACATACAGAGCCAGTAGATATAGGAGAGTACCGCCACGTCCGCCATGTTTGTTTCTCTGTCATGTGCGTCACTTTGAGATTTGTAACACAATTCCGTCAATGTGACATTTATTGGAAATCCGAAATTTTACTTAAAATTGTCAAGACTATGAGTCTATGTCAAATTCGAGATTAGCAGGTTGGGTTTTGTTTGTTATTTGACACAGACTGACGCAAATCTTAACCTGCAAATCTCGAATGTTTTCAGTACTGCCAAACGTAAAACACGTATCACAGTCGACTCTGATTACGGATTGAAATAAACACCCGTTAGAAATTTGACTAAATATGGTGGCGGAGGTGTGGCTTAGTTGTATTGTCGCCACTGTTTATATTGTAGTGACAACAATGCACCACATTAAACAGCTAATATTTATGTAATAGCTTTACTTTTAGATAGCCCTTATTTAATTTTCAAATCAATTACGTATTTTGAATAATTATTTTAACTGAGTAGTCTTATCAGGGTGGATCGCCAATCTAGTGATCTGTTAATTGAATTTTCAATTGTATTTTAAAAATCTTTGACTACTAAATGACATTTAATCTCAACTTGACTTCTACACCTTTTCAAACCAGGTATTGACAACTATACTTTACATTGACACACATATCAATCAATTCACCTGCGTAAGTACTGTATTAAGTTTATTTTTACACTTTCTTTTACTGATTGTTATTCAAAAAGCTTTTATAAATTCTTTACACAAACCTTAAAAGTTCTCTAGCTTTCACTGTAAAAATCCAACCAACAACAGCTTCCGATGTCGACTGTCTGCAACGCCTACCGCTTATTCCTCAAACAACTTTGATGGTCCGTCAACCCTCGAACTGCATCTATCCTGTCAATAACTCCTACTGTTCTTAGAATCCAGTCCTGCTCCCATTTAAACGTCACCGTCACAACGATCGACTCCAGGTAAGTTTCAGTATTATGATGATCCAATTCTAACCTTGTTTATTCTGCAGATAGTCCGATGTCAGCAATACCCATAAAATTATCCAAATCAATCAGCTAATTATGACAACCTCCTTTCAAATGCTTGACTTGTCTTCCATGCAACCACCAATGTCACCAATGAATCCTTATTATGTCTTGTATGTATCAATAAATTCAAATCCATTCAAATAATATAATCTTCTGTGTTATTTATTTCCGATTCACTATATGGTACAATCTCTTCACCGATTGTATATCTTTATTAATTCCAAGTTATATTCTCACCTGTTACACCACCTAGATTTGTTTATTGTATTGTATTGTATCCTTTCGATTATTTCAGTTTTTGGAAAAGTGGTGGAATTGATAGTTAAACCTCGTCTACAAAAATTCCTAGAGAGCAATTTCTTATTAAATCCTGGTCAGTTCGGCTTCCGGGAGGGACTTTCTACAGA
This sequence comes from Agriotes lineatus, assembly GCA_940337035.1. Classification (NCBI taxonomy): domain Eukaryota; kingdom Metazoa; phylum Arthropoda; class Insecta; order Coleoptera; family Elateridae; genus Agriotes; species Agriotes lineatus. The sequence continues at coordinate 10,558,733 of OW679200.1, forward strand.
GTTGGCAGTAAGAAATCTAGTGGATGACGTAGTTAAAGGCTATGAGAAGGGTGAGCATACAGCTGTAACTCTGTGTGACCTCACCAAAGCCTTCGATTGTGTTCTGCATCATTTATTGGTTATAAAACTAGAACACTATGGTATTCGTGGGTTACCACTGCAGTTTTTCACATCCTATCTAGGCGACAGACGGCAATGTGTTGACGTAAAAGGTACGGTCTCTGCCATAACAAATGTTGACCATGGAGTGCCCCAAGGCTCTGTATTGGGGCCACTCCTCTTTCTCATTTATGTAAATAATTTCTACTACTACCTGTTGCCTCATAAGAGTATATTTTTTGCAGACGATACAACGTTGCTGTGTTCAACAAAGAAAGCAAGGTTCTAATTCAGACAATGAAAAACTTGGAAGCAAGAGCTAACATCTGGTTGTCTTCAAATGGTCTTCAATTGAATGTCAATAAAACACAACGAATGATATTCTCCCTAAGAAATGATTGTTCTGTTCAGCAAGAAAGTACAGTCCATTTGTTGGGATTGACATTGGATAGTCAAATGAATTGGTCGGAGCACATCTCTTGCTTGGCTAAAAAATTGTCTACAGCTTTATTTGTCTTAAGACGTTTGCGCAGGTGTAATTAGACTTTAATACGCTGAAAACTGCTATGTTTGCACTGTTTCAGTCTCATATTACATACGGTATATTATTATGGAGGCGCGCTGTTGACCTGATTAGGATTTTTAAATTGCAAAAGAAAGCGTTAAGATTAATTACATATGCGAACTTCCGCGACTCTTGTAAACCTTTATTTGTTAAACACAGAATTATGACGCTGCCATGTATTTACATTTTCTATTCCTTAACTTATGTACAAAGCATAAACAGCATTATATTGTGAATTCTGAATGTACATAATTATGATACACGTGGAGCAAATCATCTTATTGTACGTAGATATAGATTAAGTAAGTCATTACAAAATTCTATAGACCTGAAGCTTTACAACAAACTTCCAATGAATGTTAAAAACTTAAATATTCAAAACTTCAGAAAACGAATAAAAACGTTCCTTATTCAACATTGTTTCTATTCAGTGGACGAGTTTGTGAATAAGCCTTTAATTGATATTTAATCAATATGATCTTAATGTTAATGTTATAACTGTGATTACTGTTTGACTTGTGTAAGATTTTTATCAATAACACTAAAATAAATGATTCTATGATTCTATGATTTTTTTTATTTACCAAATTCGTTATTTCCAAAATATATGTACATTTTTCATGAGTTGTTTCAGTAACTAATTAAACATTTTTTTTCCTGTTAGATACAATTCTTATTGCACACTTATTATTTTAAATATCATATTACTTCCTTTTACTACTATAAAGGAAGTATTGGATTCACCCCAAAAATTCGAAATTGAGTTTTCAACAGATCTTCACGTTTTAGAGTCCCCTGAACCCAAAAAACATATTTTTTTTCATTGGTCTGTCTGTCTGTCTGTCTGTCTGTGTGTCTGTCTGTGAACAGAATATCTCAAAAACGAAAAAAGGTTATGGCATTGAAACTTCATATATAAGTTTTGTGTACTATGTAGATGAGACAGCAAGCTTTTGAAGAAAATCGCATAACCGGAAGTAGGTGTTTACTCTTGTGATTTTTCAGTTTTTTTCGATTTTTTCCAAAACGGCTCAAACGATTTTTTTTAAATTTTACATTTTTCTTACATTTTTAATGTGTATTGATGTGAGATAGGTGATTTTCCAGTTGAATACTTCTAAAGTGGGTTTCTTTTGTTTTTTTTCTATTTTTTTATTAACTCCTATTTTAAATAAAACACCCGGTATATTATTACATTTTGAATTCACCTTAAAATTCTAGAAAAAATTTGTCTCTTCACTAACACTCGATTTTGTACCGTTTTGTAGAATTTGTAATTTTTGAAAATTTTTAACAAATGGTTAAAAATTAAAAATGAAATTTTGACTAATTATAAGATCACTGTAAACGGAAGTTGTGTGAGTGTATCACACCAGATTTTTATTATATGCTATTAATTCTTATCATTCTAACAAATACATTTGTCAATGTAACCTTGGCTTGAACTTTATTAAAATTAAACTCAACCATCAAATTCGTATACTCAAATGTTATTTCATTATCAAATTACCTCAGTCATTGTCTCAATTAAATTTCATTATTCATTTCAAAATTAACACCCATTCTATCCAAACACTTCAAGATTTGATTGTAGTAATTTTCCAAATTTATTAGTTTTGTATTTTTATCTTTCAACCACATTTAGTGTATCACAACATAATAAAGGCACTGTAGTCACATATAGTAACATGGTGGGCCAATATTTCAAACACAAATGTCAATATGTCAAACGGCAAAGGTTAGCCAAAAATGTTTAAGTTTCTAGCAAGATTCCGGTTACACTTCCTCCAAAATTATTGGAACTTTATGATGTACTCGTAATTTACGTGATTACGTGTAATGACAACCTATTAAATTTGCAGTATTGCATCAGTACCTATACCAATTTACAAGTTGAAATTGATATGAAGAGAACTTAAACTCATACTGAAAGACTAGAAAGTTATGTTGTTATTGGCATTTTAGTATTGGTACTGTGCAGGTATCTATATATTTTACCTACCAACAAAATAATTAACAGAGGAAAGGAAAGATATTAAAGGTGCAAAAAGGATTGTGTAAAAAATCTGGTGTGATACACTCACACAACTTCCTTTTACAGTGATCTTATAATTAGTCAAAAATTTCATTTTTAATTTTTAACCATTTGTTAAAAATTTCAAAAATAACAAATTCTACAAAAACGGTACAAGATCGAGTGTTAGTGAAGAGACAAATTTTCTCTAGAATTTAAGGTGAATTCAAAAAGTAATAATATACCGGGTGTTTTATTTAAAATAGGAGTTAATAAAAAAAATAGAAAAAAAACAAAAGAAACCCCACTTTAGAAGTATTCAACTGGAAAATCACCTATCTCAC
>OW679200.1:10561854-10718589 GCA_940337035.1 Agriotes lineatus
GCATTGAAATATTTGCTGTATGAATAATATGTTGGTAGCACTGTAAGTCTATGTCAAATTCGATGTTAGTAGGTTACGTTTTGCTTCAGTTTTGACACAGATTGACGCAAAACCTAACCTACTAACCTCGAATTTGACATAGACTTACAGTGTCACCAACATATTAACAACTTACTATGGATGCATTTTTGATTGAGAAATTGTTGCAGTATCAATGTTGCCAGATTTATTTTTATTAATTTCGAAATATTTAGAAAAATACGGCCCAGGGATTTTTTTTCATATTTTTCCAGGGTTCATAAGGCATCCCTCAGTAACGCACCGTAGAGTTAATCCGCCATTTTTTGGACACCCTGTATTCTATTAATGTACTAAGATTCGTGGTAGTGTCAGAATTTGACATTTTGACAAAACATTGTTTTTTATTGAAATATGGTGAGTAGTTTATTGTGCTTAAATATTACATACAAATATTGCAGGATTGTCAGATCGGTAATTTTGTATTTTCAGAAGTAATACTATAAGTAGTACTTCGATATTATCTGGTTATATGTCGATAACTTGTTGCACAATAATAAAAGAGTGTCAGTTTGACAGGTTAAATAGTCCGACCGCGTCAGCGGGAGGTTTTTTCTGTCAAACTGACACGATTTGTTATTGTGCAGGAAGTTTGAGACGTATAACCTGTTCGAAGTTGGCAGCTCGATTTGTTTGTATTAACCTAGCTGAAAGTCATCTCCATGAAAACAATATCAAGTTGACAAAAATTATGTATTGCGTTGCCTAGTGAAGTTACTATAGTATAATCGATTGTGTATAATCAGTTATAATATCACAAGAGCATCGAAAATAATAGATTATTTTCCGAGTAACGAGACGTAATCTGCGAAAGTATTACGTCGAGTTACAAGTGAAAAATAATCATTATTTTCGATTGCTCGAGAAATTGGTATAGGTAAAAAAACTAAAATTATGGGAAAGGAGTATACGAGCTCAGAATGATTTGGCTCATATCCATAAAGCTCTTAAATTTGCTGGTGTAATATTCATTATACAGGGTGTCCAAAAAATGGCGGATTAACTCTACAGTGCGTTACTTGGGGATGCCTAATAAACCATGGAAAAATATGAAAAAAATTCCCTGGGCCGTATTTTTCGAAATATTTCTGGTCAAAGGTGGGTAATAAAATCCATTTATTTAAATAATTAGTGTATAATTATAGTGTCAAATATATCTGGGACTTATTAAAATATCTGTTTTTTTAATATTCTTGGGATTTAACTAAATTGTTTTCAATATTTAAGTATTTTAAAAACTGATATCCTGTTGAGTTTGTCAATTACTAAATATGGCAAACAGGCTTTGTACAATAATAATATACGAAATCAAGCTTGGCATTGAAATATTTGTTGTATGAATAATATGTTGGTGGCACTGTAAGTTCATGTCAAATTCGATGTTAGCAGGTTAGGTTTTGCGACAGTTTGTGTCAAAACTGACGCAAAACCTAACCTACTAACCTCGAATTTGACATAGACTTACAGTGTCACCAACATATTAACAACTTACTATGGATACATTTTTGATTGAGAAATTGTTGCAGTATCAATGTTGCCAGATTTATTTTTAATAATTTCGAAATATTTCGAAAAATACGGCCCAGGGATTTTTTTTCATATTTTTCCAGGGTTCATAAGGCATCCCTCCGTAACGCACCGTAGAGTTAATCCGCCATTTTTTGGACACCCTGTATAATACGATAATTGCAATTGTTTGTAAATTTTGCCACAGAAATGACCAAAATTCAACAAATTGACAATAGCTTTACCACGTGCCATTTTTGCAAAAATAATACAGACACCCGACTGTCTATATATTATTAAACAACAAACAGCTTGTTTCGGTTCAACTAAAACATTCTTCGGTGAACGAAATGATATTTTGATCGTTTCGGCCAAATGAAATGAATCAGTAATTTATTTTAAAGTTAGTGTTTCCCGACTATTTTATGTAATTTGTTATTGCTAAAGGTGTTATAATATTGCTAAAAACGTCTACAATTATGATGTAAAAATATTGACCAAAAAGATTTTCTTTTGTGGGTACAAAATAAAGATACCTGAAAAATCTTAACTGGGTCAAATCATGTGATTCTGGGCTCGTATATTGAAAGTAATTTCTTTTTGCATAAACTCTAAGATATATTGTAGTTTACTCAGACTCTTTTTTTTAGCTGTTCCGTCGTCTTGACTCGGAGCCTCGGACACAACCGAGTCATTATCGACCATGATAGAAGTTTTGCTTGAATTTTTATTGAAAAAAGAGCGCACAACTTGTTATAAACGCAATGTGAAAAAATTCCTGAATACGATTGCGAGTGCTGTTTTGTGATTGTATTCTGACTAAAAATGGACAATAGTACGAACGATAATGGTTTTCTTTATGTTAACCAAATGGCAGACATGGCATCTTGTTAGTTATAATAAGTGCGGGATATAAATAATTTACTGCTCTCTACTTCTCCATGCTGCTCGGACTTTGAAGGGCTGTCACTCGGAGACTATTTAAATCAGTTACATTGTTAAAAGAGATTTATGCATATTTTTCAAGCACTACAACTTTCACATTCGCATTTTTAGGAAAAAACCACCCCCACAGAGCTATAATGGCGGAAACCGATTTTTGGTAACTTTGTCGCTTTCTACCGTTTGAAATACCAACTTCTCGGTATCGCGGCACGGATTAGAAATGTGTAGAATTTTATTTCCAACATTTTTTGTCAATAACTTTTTCTGTACGACCAATGGATCGCGAGAAAAAAACAAATTTTATTGTTTTCAAGATGACGGCTGTTTGGCAGGGGGGGGGGTAACGCCTTTTTGGTTTTAAGCTTATCTAATGACCCTAAACCACTGGGCAAGAGGAATAGCCGCGGTCAATTTTTTTAAGGTGACGGGGTTTTTTCGAACAGTTTTACTGTACTAATATACTTATATATCAAAAGCGACAATTATTGTTGGTAAATGTATATTCATTGACTAGGTGTTATGAAAAATGGAAACCACCAGAGGTTGATAATCTGTTTCCATAAGTAGGTACATTCACAAATGTATTGTTAAAATTTCTTAAAGCTATACAGAATTGCAAGACATTATTTTTCTAATTGTGCTAGTTATGTTCTTATCTTTACCCTCACCGAGTAGACCATTAGCTTGATATTCTCGACATTATATCGCATAAGAACATTGCCTGCCCTTTATTCCAAACGGCGTTAACAGAACTTTATTCGAATCACGGTGCGAATTATTACTTTCAGAGCTTTGTTTAACGGTGTCATCTTAACTTGACAATAACCGTGACAATAGTTTGTTTGAATTTGTCATATTACATCCCAATTAAATCTGTTCAAAGATATCTGTAGCAGTTTTCTATGAATGCGATGGTATATAGACGGAAATAATTTTTCGTCCAATCGTTTCGAAAGTCTTCGCTTCCCTCGGTCAATTATACAGTAACACTAAAACGAATATACAAGTTGTATCAGCTATAAGAGTGATTGTAATTAGTGTTACAAAACTTTCGTTACCGAGTAGGCACTAAAAATAGTTGCTAATGCAACTCTAATTTATTTAAAAATAAATTTTCAATTTTGATATTTAAGTATAAACATAGTTTAACTCATAAATTAGGAACTATTTTCGTGCCTACTCGAAAGGTTTAAGACACCTGTTAGAGTCTACCATGTGTTCCAAAAGAAATTACATAAGGGTTAGGCATGGAAAATAAAACTAATGTCCACAGCAAGCTTTAGAAACAGCAATTTTTAGAATTTTTAATCACATTATCAGCGTATAATATAAACTTACAATAACAAGAGTGATGACAGTTAATGAATTCTAAAGCGTGCTATTGACGTTACTTTTATTTTCCATGGCTAACACGTATGTAATTTATTTTTGAACACACCGTTTTTCTATTATGGAAAGCAAAAAATTTATAATAATAATAAATAAAACGCTCTATTTCGAGGGGATATCCTAGATTAGCGCATATATGTTCTACGGTGGCCATATAGTCTAATTTAAGTTTCAAATTATTATTATTCTGGCAAACGTCTGTTTTATGTCTATGAAGAATAAGTAACTGGATACCTTTGTCATATTGGCGCCCTTTCTCTATTATTTGCTTTACTCAGTCTTGTGCACTGCCATATATCTAGTTGGTTTTCTAATTTATCTCTGAAACGCTATTCTAAAATGCTTAAAAATCGTTTTTGGAAAACCAGAAATGCTCAGCATGGAAATGCTTTTGTAGTGGGAACGGTCCTTGGAATCTCTGTTTTTGTAAATAGGCACCGCAATTGCCATTCTCGACGTGAAAGTATTCTTGCTGCTTTCCATGGTTTTTTCATTATTTCTAAAAGAAACTCTACTTCTCCATAACCCACGTATCTAATCATCTCAGGTAATGGAATTTCATTCTATCAATATCTACCCATTTATATAACATGTGAGCATACGAAAATGAAATCAAGCTTGGCTTTGAAATATTTGTTTTATGGATAAAATGTTGGTGAGACTGTTAGTCTATGTCAAATTTGAGCTTAGTAGGTTATGTTTTGCACCAGTTTTGACACAGACTGACGGAAAACCTAACCCGATAACCTCGAATTTGACATAGACTTACAGTTTCACCAACATACCTATTATTCATAAAACAAATATTTCAAAGCCAAGCTTGATTTCATTTTCGTTTTCTCGCATGTTACTATTGACATCTCGATTATCCGTATAATCTTACAAGTATTAATCTGGGTTTTCTCTTAATACCACTCCAGGTCCGTCTAAAAATATATATTCCTTGTAATAATAATGTCATGTTATTCAATTATGTCCAAGGCCTACCCTAAATGAGTTTTTAAAGGCACAATAATATATAGAAATATGCTTTGCATCCATTTCCTTATCATACTGTTCAGCCCTTATCAATTGTTAGTTAATTAATAATTGCAACGGGTTGATTTTTCAAATTGGACAAAAGTAGGAGTAATTAACAATAACATTATTGGTCCATATTTTCACATATGATCTCATAAGAGCATTATATCTTTCCGGAAATTATTTTGAGTGCTTTCCAACGTCGTCGTATTAATTTGCCCGAGCGGAACGGGAGGACAAATTAGGACGTTGTTGGAGTGCACGAACAATAATTTCCGGATATGAATTAATGCTCGAATGCAGATTCGGTAAGAAAATCGTAACGACACAAACACCCGTATTCATAGTCGTTCGCCAGCGGATCGCCGGCGACTCGCCGGAGTTTCGTTATGAATAGTATGTTGGCGGCACTGTACGTCTATGTCAAATTCGAGGTGATCAGGTTAGGTTTTCAGTCAGTTTTGACAGAAACTGACACAAAATTTAACCTGCTAACCTCGAATTTGACATAGACGTACAGTGCCGCCAACATACTATTCATAATGAAACTCTGGCGAGTCGCCGGCGATCCGCTGGCTAACGACTATGAATACGGGCGAAACTCTCACAGTTAGGTTGGTCTACCTACAAAACATTTCCAAGAAATTTTGTTGTTGTCTTGGTTATGGCTTGTGAACTAATTTTTCTATTGGTCACTAATGAGTGTCGTACGATTTTCGACTAAATAGATTAAGGAGGTTGGGGCGATCCTGTGCGGGACGCGACGTAAGGGGGTTGGCCTGTGATAAATGCATATACTACGGCAGGCATTGCCAACTTCAGAAAGACAAATAAAGTATAATGTTTTTCTAATTTTTGAGTACATAGTAAAGATGAATGTATGGTTTTTAAATATTTTTTACGATTTTGTACCTGTAATAGCTGTTTTTTGTACGATTAACTTGATAAGAGGCTTCCACGAATGGGGCCCCCAATTAATCCACTGCGAGTTCCGGTTCAATGGGATTGCCGGGAACTGCCACTTAATAACCCTAACTTGGGTTCAGTTAGTTGTTGGAGTGAAACAAGACTTAACAAACACGAGTATATTGAGTAACAACGATTACAAACGTCACTGATGGACCGATGGTTTTTTACAAAAGCTTCAACTGTTGTGACACGCTTGGATTGGCCACGCGAAAATAGCGAATTGCGCGTAACCGTAACACAAAACAACCTGGAAACGACTTTACCAGGGAGTTAGACCGAAACGCAAACTAGCACAAAGCATAGCTGAACTTGCTTCCTCGAGGCTCTGAATCTAACTGACTCTGAATTTACAGCGAGACGAACTCGCCAATTCAAGGAGGGGCAAGCTCAAACACTATTGGCTGAGGCGATCCTGCGTAGCCAATCGGAGCATCGCACGTTATTTAGGAAAAATGCTTATTCTAAGAAACCTTAATGCTAAGCTCTCTCAATGAGGCAATTGAACGAAATCCATAAACCCATGATTCCCAAATATGCTAAGTCGGCTTAAGTTCTAGTAGAAAATGTATCCATCCGCTTTAAAGCCATTAAGGGAAGCTTACAAATTCCTTTCCAACATTAACAGAGGCAAACAAATACGGCAAGATGCAAATTTGGCTTTACCACGACCTTTGAATGAGATAAAACAGTTATGACTTGAATTACGTGATTAATTATAATCAAAAAGGTTTTGATGCACGCATCTGTGTGAATCAAACAATAGCAATGAGAAACTATTTTTTACAGACAAAATGTAGTTTCGAATTGAATAAATTAAACGCTGAAGTTTGTCAACGTTGCCAGTCGTTTGAATGAAACTTTTGCTTGGCACTACTGCTCTTATGGCACTCTAACCTATAATACGCTGTCAACAATGAGTTGTTGCATCGGAAGAAGCTGCGTCAATCGTGCATGCTTCTAAATGCGCATAAAGCCGCGACGAAATTGTGCAAGATAGCGTGTCGCACGGAGTAGAAGGCCGGAGAATCGTTGACATTCCGGTGTTAGCCAAAAACTTGAAATGCCTGGTCTGCGACCAAATTTTGTCGTTATCGTGCATAGAAAATGAAAGCCGCCGTGGTCTGGCAAGTGTCTTCAAAATTCGATGCCATGTCTGTTTGACAGTTCGTACTGTGCCAACGATTGGTTGCTCTTATTCTGACGGCTATGTTCAACGTAAAATATACCACGTTAATTCTAAAGCTGTTCTTGGGGAGTAGCAAGTATTCAATTAATCCGACATACGTATTTCGCTTGCGCATGAAGCGCTGAGAAAGCTGACACACCCGTATTCATAGTCGTTCGCCAGCGGATCGCCGGAGTTTCGTTATGAATAGTATGTTGGCGGCACTGTACGTCTATGTCATATTCGAGGTGATCAGGTTAGGTTTTCAGTCAGTTTTGACAGAAACTGACACAAAATCTAACCTGCTAACCTCGAATTTGACATAGACGTACAGTGCCGCCAACATACTATTCATAACGAAACTCTGGCGAGTTGCAGGCGATCCGCTGGCGAACGACTATGAATACGGGTGTGAGACTTCGCAGCGTTGCCGCATAAAAGTGACAGGCAGGCCGACCGGAGCCATTTTTAGTGCACAACGATATATTTTTCACTAATGCAACAAATTCAGCGAGTGAATCGAGTTCAAATTGTACCAGTGTCTTCGGAGAATATTGCATTTGGTTGTGCAAAGTGTTTCATCAACATTTCTTCGTTTACTTTTTTTTTTAACCGTCCCGAAAGTTTCCGCCCATAAGAGCCCATGTATTTTCACACAACTTTACGATTTATTTTCTCCTATTCTGACGAGACAATTTTCTTCAAATTTATAGGGGAGTTTTTAAATGCACTTTTCTACAGTATATATTTTTTTTACGATTTTCTATTCGTCAAGTACGTAACGCCCCAACCTCCTTAAATGGTAAAAATTACTTACAGTTCAGAATTAACTTATGATTGACTACTCAACAATCTAGTCTACATGCATGATAGTGCACCAGATCACTATGCTCATTTTGTTGGAGAATGGCTAATTGAAAATTTCAGACAACGGTGGACAGGTCGCAACGGTCAATACCATGCCCAGCAAAGTCGCCCGTTTTGGAATTTTTGTTTGAGGTTTGACAAAGTAAAGGTGTACCAAAAACCACTAAAATATGTAGAACAAGAATAATGGACAATCGCTCCGAAAATGTTTCAGAAAGTGTAGAATGCAATTCCTATAAAAGCAACCATGTGGTTTGAAGCTAATAGACCACAGTTTGAACACTTGCTCTGATTTAAGTCCTAAATTGTTGTTGTTGTTGTTATTTGGTGTAAATTTCAGTTTATCGATATATTGACTTTTTGAAATAAAACCTACGTGCTTTGCTTGCTAACTGAATTTTGACATTGTTATTGAACCTATATTGCCCAACTTACAGTTCTTAAACTACACTTGGGAGGAATAACTACACATCAAAGAACATTTTCGCATTTTCTTCATTTTGTATAAGGAACATCACCAACATCGCCAATTGTTGTACACTCAGGGCCGGTTGCAGAAAGCAATGTTAAGTCTGGTGTTAGCTAACATCGCGTCAAAGTGAACAAAATCGCATCAAATTTTGTTTACTAATGTATTAGATACCATAAGCATTTGAGATTTGATTAGTTTTTTTTTCACTTTGACGCGATGTTAGCTAACACCAGACTTAACATTGCTTTCTGCAACCGGCCCTCAGTGTTCCACAAATATAGACATAGGAGGTTTCTGGTTGATTCAAAATTTAACCGATGTCGGTGTTAACTAATGACTAGTAATGCCTTTAATAATAGTCTTTCCGATGGAACAGAGGTTGATGTAGTACTAAGAACTAGTATGTTCTTAGCCATTTCAGATAACGTAGGGTTCGAATACTCATGCTTACTCCACCAGCCAAGGACATTCGTATTCCCCTCCCCTTGCGTAGTACTAAAATAATCGTATATTTCTTGTCTCCATCTGAATATGGAAGATGCTTCGTGTTTAGATTGATTAAATATCTGACCAAAATCTCAGTTTTTTTTTATCGCGGATGCTAGAAGTGCTTCCTTCTATACTGAAATTTGCAGCAATAGCAAAGAAACTTAATTCGTGATGGACATTTCAATCCCAGTCTGATTATTATATCTATTTAGTTTTTACGTGTGCGTCTTTGTCATTATTTTAAGAAGTTTTTGTTTTAGTGACATTGCTTTTCAAGTTGCCTGCACTTAAACTCAGTATTTATTATTGTGTTTTAGCGTGCAGTTTAGGTTTCATTTTCTACTTGTTATTATGGAGAGAGTAGGTCGAGTAAGAGAAAAACTACTAAATAGGGTAAGCTGTGGTCTAATTAATCTATTAATCATTATATTAATATGAAAACTGTAGTAGGGCGGAACAATTTAGTTTGAAAATTTGAAGTGTTCAAGTATTGTAAATTGTTGCATCCTGAATTTATTACTGCAAATAATTCAGCTGTAAAAATAAGATTTCCGTCACTCAATTTAATGAAGAAAGTAGATATTTGCATCACAAGTGATGAAAGTAAGGAATTTTCCTCACCAGTGAGAGAACTAAAAATGACAGTGTCAGCTTATGTCATATTTAAAATTAGCAGGTTAGGTTTTGCGACAGTCTATGTCAAGCTTGATGCAAAGTGTAACCTGCTAACCTCGAATTTGACATAGACTTAATGACAACAATAACACACTTCAGTACTACCAAACGTAGAAAACAAATCACAGGCGACTAATTATAAATGTATTTGATCTCTCGGTAGAACCTACTATTAACTTGTAGTTCCTAGTGTGACGTTGGAAAAAGTATGTAATAGTATATTGTATGTTAAGAGCTGAAAGTGCATTCTTGCCGCTTGCGCATGAATCATGCAAAAGCGGCAAGCGCACTTTTAGCTCGAAACATACATACTATTTTTTCGACGACTGAGCATATTATTAATGGAAAATATCATATTTCATTTTATTGCAAATATTAATTGACAATCAAGTTAACATTACTCGCGCAGTCTATTAGACATGTGACGCGATTATTTCGATAAATGACGGGCATTGCCAAGGAAACATTCGGACGTGCCTACCTGTTTTGTTCACGTGGAAACCCAAAACGCTCGGCGAGCGGCAAAGTGATGAAAACGCACGCTCAGCGGCAAATGTCAACTTTCTGTTGTCAAATGACAGTGAGAAAAATTTACTTTCGATGTCAGTCGTCGAAAATAGTATATTAAAGTACCAGTGGATAAAAAGGTCTTTAAAACACGCGCGAGTTTTCGAGCAAGACGGCGTAGCCGGAGTGCTGGAAATAGAGCAAGTGTTTTAAAGACCAGTTATCCACGAATACTTTACGCTATTTTTTATTATACCTCCAATACTGGAAATAAATTACGCACTAAAAACGAAATAATTTTTGTCGTGATAAATCGAGAGGGCATAATAATATTGCTACTATAGTTACGAGAATTATTTACGTTTTTGTCGCGTCCATGTCCGTTGTTGCATTCAGTCGTTTCCTTGACAACCTTTAACCCTTAACTGGTAACGTGCCGTCTGTGAGACTGCAAGCAAATTTTAATCTCAAATTTTCAGCAAAAGAGTACCGCTTTTCGGCGAATGATCTTACTTAATCTTTATCCTCTTGGTGCCCCACCTATCGCACAATTATTTGTAAATTTGGGTAACTGACGCTGGAGATGTGTTTTATTTTTAGTTCAGTGCAGTCTGTGAGACGGAACGTTACGGTTTACGTGATAATTTTTTGCCACTGGCAGGCCGTGCGAATTACAATATTTCTTTAAGTTTTTTTTTTACAAATGCATTGTTGTACTATTAATTAATCGGAAAATAAATAAAATTACTTTTGATCAAAAGTTTTATTTTTTTTATCTTGGTCTGGTAAAAAGTACATTGCCAATTTGTTTTCAAGTTGAAAATTATCTTATAATTTTTTCTTTACATTAAGTTTTCGGTTATCATTACTAATAACACATTTACCTTGTCAATAAAGACACATAAGTTGTCACTTTTATGACGTTTGCGGATAACAGTATATTAAAGTATGAGTGGATAACAAGGTCTTCAAAACACGCGCGAGTTTTTGAGCGCGACGGCGTAGCAAGTGTTTTAAAGACCAGTTATCCACCAATACTTTACGCTATTGTTTATTATACCTCCAATACTGGAAATAAATTACGCACCAATAACTTAGAATAATTTTTGTCGTGATAAAACGAGAGGGCATAATAATATTGCTACTATAGTTACGAGAACTATTTACGTTTTTGTCGCGTCCATGTCCGTTGTTGCATTCAGTCGTTTCCTTGACAACCTTTAAAGCTCGGCGAGCTTTAATCGCCTGTTTTCGCAAGCTCAGGCGTGCTTTAAACGGCGATTCTGATGCAGGTATAATAAAAATACATTTTTTCTACGATCGTGTCAAAATAACAACTTTTTACACAGTTTCTACTGTCAAAAGTGAGGTTTGTAGCACTCTTAATATTAGCGCCCGAATTACGTTTTTTTGCACTTTGCCATTGCTGCCGTGTTTTAATAAATATAAAATTTGATCAACATCCTAAAATCATCTGTATTGTTATGATACATGATATGGGCAGAAATCATAATAAAGGAATGTTGAAAATTGAACGAATAAATTTGGACAGTTACAAAAATTGAGTCTTAATAGATAAAAAATTTTAAAATTAATTGATGAAAAACAACTCTGATTGCGTTATTCATTGGGATTCATAAAATATTGGTAGGCTGATTTGAATGCATTGAAATTAATAATTAAGGAAAATAAATTCAAACTAAGGTTACATCGACAATTGTGTTTGTTAAGCAAATGATGTATTGTTATTATTTAAATTAATTAAATAGTGTGCATAAATAATGGTTACTAGTAGATAAGAAAAATTTGTTTATAAAACAGTTACCTAAACAGTACTCACAAAAGCAGATGTAATAAAATTTCTGGAAAATTTAACATTGAAAATAAATTGAATTTCTGCATAAATTGTTTAAATATAATATGGTATTGTGAATAGTATCACAAGAAGCAAAGATAAACAGTTATTGTAATATTGGTTTACAAGAATTAATAATCATCGATGGATAATGGATTTATTGTATTAAACTACAAATAAGAAGAAGTAATTTCATATTGGTTGTTTGTGGAATTGGATAGATACTTGGTGCATGGAGTTTGAACCGTCAGCGTACCTGAAATAAATGGGACAAAGTTAATATTTAAAAATTAATAGAAGGAGAGTAACTTACCAGGACAACAGTTCGTGTGAAGAGCAGATCTAGGGGTTGCCAGTACCAGATAGCAGGACTGTGGAATGCAGCAGCCACCAGGACGAGGTTTTGGAAGCAGATAAGTTGTTTGGACGTGAACGAGCAAGTAGGACATTGCTAAGATTTGGATTGATGGTGCAGACATACAAGAGGAGCCAATAGCTGTGATGGTTGTACCAGAAAGAGCAGTAGCAGCTAGGAGAAGTGTTCTTTTTCAGTAAATCGCAGGGCTAAACGTAGGAGCTTGTTGTGACATCGGAGACTAGCAGAACAGGAATTTGGAGCCAACATCAGTTGACAGGACCAAGGAAGGGTTAGCTGTTTGGTGTTTTGGACGTTGCAATCTGTTCGAGAAAGGCTTTAGTGGTGAGTGTTGTTCGTGGTAAGGACATAAGCAATAAAAAACAGGTTTGTTAGATTAAGTTGACATCGACTTCCATTTGCGATTTGGTCGCGAACACGTCGCCTTTTCGCTGTGTAAGTTTTCTTAGCTACCGATGATGACAGCGTGGCTGTCGAAATACGTATTTAGCAGTTGTTAAATATATTTGTGTTGAGGGGTTTTAACGAATTTGTGACATTTTCGAACCACAGGCTCCAGCAGTGTTTTATCGAAGTCTTGAATAACTGTCAATTTTGAAAGCAAGTAACAAAAACTGAAGCAATAATTATCTAGTAGAGTCAATTAATAGTAAACGTCAAATGTAAAAGCACAATTGTCAGTACACCGTGGTGTAGTAAATTTGAAAAGTAAAATTTGACATTTAAACATTAAATTAATTCAAAGAATTTGAGGTTATAAAGTTTCATTGCTACAGTAAATAGCATACTAGATTTGATGAACCCAGCCCGAAGAGATAAGAGGTCTTGATTATAGTAGATATCATTGTGATATAAAAAGAAATACATTGAAGGCATAGTTTCCATAATAGGGGCTATATAGCAGTATATACATGTTTGCACACATATGCGGGCCATACAGACAAATATTTTTTTGTATACTGATCATGAAAGTCGTCTTTTTTAATGAGAAATCGTGAAGAAAGTATCACTTTTTTTAACGAAAAGTCAGAAACAAAGTAACACGTTTTAAACTATTTTATTAGAATGAATTATCAATTTGACAATTGTAAATTCTGTAGTCCTTTTCGATCAAATTTCGAGTTATTCACTGTATAGAAAGTCGACTTTTGTGCCGTAGTTTTAAGAAACAAAACTGTCAATTTCCAACTAGCGGGAGACAATTTTCATAACCGGTTATCCGGTTATTGAAATAACCTATGTAACTCTGTTTTCGTTTCAAGTATTCGAATGAAAAATAATCTCATCTTGATACGTACTACGTGCCATATCTCAGCGACCTGCGAGTGATCGAAATTCTGTAATTAATACGTCATTCATAACTCATAAGCATAAGCAAGGCTGATTGTATTGAAAACACCATTTAGGCGTCTCGATCTACAGTTTTCTCCCTTGCTTTCTTGCCGGCTGAGGCTCGCGGTCGATCCATCGTCATATGATATGAACATAAATCAATTTTTTGCAGCCTTTAACCCGACCGATCGATAAACATAAACGTTTTACCACTGTTTTTTATTGCGCTTAGCAAGCAGCCCCGCATATTTCTTTCTTTCTACACGTAATAAATACCTCTTAATTTCCAATACACAACACATAATGTACATATTATGTTTTGGTTATAGATCGGAAGAATGTAGGAGTAATCGAGCTAATGCAGAATAGCGAGTCGTAAAACTCATACAAATACAGCAATATATTATTTATTATTATTATATTATTATAAATCGCCAGCAATCGAAAACAATAAAGGTGTATCAAGATATATTTCATTCATATCCACAATTACTTATTACACAAACTCCTTAGAAGACAAATAAAAATCATTTATACAATAATTATTATAATTAACGATTAACTTGGTTCCTCTGCTATCTGCAAGTTACAATGCCGATGCAGATGACACTGAACCGCGTAACCGGCAAACCGGCTAAATCGAAACGAATCGAGAGCCAAAATGTATTCGAATGATTATTCAAATAATCATTCGGTTATTAATATCATTCGAATGCAAATAATTCGGTTATGAAAATTGTCCGGTTATGCCCATCACTATAGTATATTGTCTAACTAGTGCTGAAAGTTGGATATTTCACACGAATGCGATAGTTGAGCCACGCGCCGAAGGCAAGTGGCTCATTCGCAGAAGTGTGAAATATCCAATCAGCACGTGTTATACACTATACTTTTCCGACGACCATCTATTCTTTATAATATAAACCAAATTTACCACCTTTAACCGCAAAATGAAACAATTATTGTTTAAACATCAACTTAAATTGTCATACTATTTCTGTGACATTAGCTTACTAGATTTTTGAACCGGCTTGTTTCGTGACTTGCTACGGGAGACCATGTTGCACTAGTGTTACAAGACGGAAAACGCACGCTCCACGTGATCTTTTCAGGTGATCTGTGCAATGTATCACTTTCAGTAACACCAAGCCATGCGACTTTTGGCATTTTTCGTAGTGGTTGTCGGAAAAATAATATTATGATCTATGTAAATCTCCACCCTCTGCCTAGTTTGCTATGCAGTAACTAGAGTGATTCATTCAAATATATCTCGTGTTGGTTGATATTGCCACTTAAGGCATTCAATATGTGAATTGCTTTATTACTTCTTGTTTTTCTTTTATTGGATGTCTATTTCAATCTACATATTTATAATATCCTGACTAATGTCAAACGATAATTTTGTGACTCCTTAATGCTGTTTGACATTGTAGATATATTTTAATTGAAATATAATAATGTCTTTTATTGGCATAAAACAATTACAAATAATAAAAAATACACTACAAAAAATATTTACGTTTACTACACTGTTACAAATATAGTCTTCTTGCAGGTATACGTGAGGCTGCTCGCATATAAAAGAATGCTAATGTTTCTTCAAGCAGACTTGAAAACAAAAAAACGCAAAGATCCATGTATGGTGAAATATGCCATTAAATTTCTAACTATAATTTACAAGAGTCGATCTAGAGATCAAGTGCTTATAAAGGAGGCAGCTGCAGCAGCTGCTGTAATTCTTTCCCTCAAAGATAAATATACTAGTGAATTAGCAAAGCAAGCTCCTATAACTAATGATGAAAGTGATACCAAAGAGACTAACAAAAATGAAGAAGTGAGCAACCTTCAACGCCCTTCAACATCAAGAATAAACTGGGTATAAATACATAAATTAACTATCACGATTAATGGTAAAATATCATGTCTTTTTAGGAACTACCAAATGAATCTACCAGTGAAATCAGCACCAGCAGCAAGTATCCTATGACTCCAAGAATTATACGGGTATAATACTTAGCGAGATAGAAATTATATATTAATGAGTTGTCTTTTTAGAGATTAGTAATTGAAAGACCATTAAAAATAGTAAAACCAGCAATAGTAAACGTAACCAAGCCAAGAGATGAGCAAAAGACAAGAAAACAACGCCAAACTAGCGGGAATGATGGAACAGCTAGTAGCCTTGAATGCTCATCAACTTCAGGAATAGAATGGGTACAATGCACATGATAGTCGCTGGACCAATATTTTAGTATAAACATTTGAAATTTTAGAATCTACCAGAGAAAACCTCATCAGAAACAGGTATCAAAGGCAGCACAACCAGCAATTATTCTATGACTCCAAGGTGTATATGGGTATAATACTTCGACTCCATGATGGCAACATACTATAGATGGAATGATTTGTTTTAGAAATATTTAAACGGCACAAATTTAAAAATACTGAAACCAGCGTTAATCAGACCGACTAATTTCAATAACGTGAAACTATCTGATGAACTAAAGCAGAGTACTGGAAGCAGCCTTGAATGCTCGACAAAAGAACGCGTACAATATAATTGTGAACTGCTGTGGTAATATATTAATGTAAATATTTTAGGAACAATCCGATAAAACCTCAATGGAAGCAGTAACCATTGAAGTCGGTACAGCCAACAGGAATCCTACAATTAATAAAAATGTTGGAGTACATGTAACAACTTCTACAGTACTATGGGTATTATACAAAGATTAAAGGCAGTGGCAATATATAAGTGTAAATATATGTGCATTATAGAACCTATCCGATGATGAAACGGCGTCAGAAGCAATTAAACCGGCAATAACCAGTTGTACTATAACTAACAAAAATGTCACAAAGGTGAAGAGTCTGACACGACTTTCAACTTCTACAATAAATTGGATAAAATATAATCTATTCACGATGTCTTCTCCTCCCAGTAGGCTGTTATATGTTTTTATTAGGTTGCATTCATGAATTATAATAGACGTCAAACTGTGACATGAAAAATTATGACATTTTTACAACTGCTTTATTGACATTATCGCAATTTTAATGTTAAAATTACGAAAATTGTAAAGGAGACAAACATTTAAGTAGCTACAGTGCAAGCCTCCACTAATCATAACCACAAATTGAAAACAACGTAACACAATTTTGACATGTTTAGTTATTTTGCATTCGTACCAACAAAGATGTCATCCTAACATAGCCTGGTGGGAGAATGAAACTTTGTGAAGGGATTATGTTAACTGCTGCAGCAATGTATTGGAATAAATATCTTGGCTTTTAGGAAATATCAGATAAAACTTCATTGGAAGCAATGAAACTCATAGGAGTGAATGAATTCAGCTGCACAGTCAGTTGTGATACTATACATAACGAAAATATTTCAGAGGTGAACAGCCTTGCACGACTTTCAGCTTATACGATAAATTGGGTATAATACAAAGATTAACTGCTACAGCAATATATTGACAAACATTTTCTTTAGGAAATATCAGATGAAACTGAGATCAGTAGTAATGAAAACCTCGAAGAAAAGAGCTGCCCTGAATATTTCACAATTTCGTCAGTAGAACAAGTATGTAATACAATGTTGAATTGCTGTAATAATAGATGATTATAATCACTTTGAATTTTCAGGACCTATTAAATGAAATCTCGTTGATAGCAAATAAGCCCACACAACTGCCTGAAGTCAGTAGCGCAGTCAGTTATGATGCTACAATAAACGAAAATGTTGCAAAAGTGAGCAGTCTTGCACGACTTTCAGCTACTACAATAAATTGGGTATAATGCAAAGATTAATGGCTACACCAATATATTGATATAAATCTTTTGTCGTTTTTAGGAAGTACCAGATGAAACTGAAGTCAGTACTGATGAAGATCTCGAAGAAGTGAATGGCATTGACTATTCTACAATTTCATCAGTAGAACAAGTAGGATACATTGTTGAACTGCTGTAATAATACATTTTATAACATTTTAACTTTTCAGAACGTAATAAATCAAACGTTAGTGGTACAAAATAAACTCACACAAATGCTTGAAGGCAATAGTACGGTCAGTTGTGATGCTACCGTTAATAAAAATGCCGCAAAAGTGAACAATCTTGTACGATTTTGGACTGATACAATAAATTGGGTACCTATAATACAAAAACTAATTACTCAAGGTTATGTATTGGTACAAATATTTTGGCATTTTAGGAAACTTCAGATCAAACCTCGTTGGACGCAAACAACCCTGTAGTAATAGCTGATGTTAGCAGCACGTTTAATAGTTGTGCTATGATTAACTACAATATTGCAGGAGTAAAAAGCCGTAGGCGTCTTTCAGATTCTGCAGTAACTTGGGTATAACATAGAAATTTATTGTTATAAATATCCTGGTTTTTAGGAAATATCAAATAAAACCTCATTGGAAGCAATTAAACCCGCATTAATGACTGAATTCAGCAGCTATGCTTTAATTAGTGAAAATGTTGCAAAGGAGAACAGTCTTGCATCTCTTTCAACTTCTACGATAAACTGGGTATAATACAAAAATTAATCACGACATCAATGCATCTATAAAAATATCTTGACTTCTAGAAAACAGGTGAGACCCCACAGAAAGCAATTAAATATAGAATAACAGAAGTAAGCACAGCCAGTAGTGATTCTCTGATTGAGAACGTTGAAAAGGAGAGCAACCTTGATTGCTGTTCAGTTTCGACAATAGAACAGGTATAATACAATAGCTGACTGTTGTAATAATATATTATGTAGTAAAAATAATTTTGGTTTTTTAGGACATATCAGATATATCAGCAATTAAACCCCCAGTAGTATCTGAAGCCAGCATAGTCACTAGTGATTGTATGAACAATAAAAATATTGAAGAAGAGGGCAGTTTTGAATGCCTTTCAAAAGTCAGCACAGCCAATAGCGATCCTAGGAGTAATAAATATGTTGCAGAAGTGAGTAGGTAGCCTAGCATACATTTTGTCTTCTACAATGATATGGGCTGATTTAGGGGACTTTCACGGCCATTGTCATTATGTAACATACAACTTTTTTTGATGAGACTTTTATTATCGGCAAATCTCAATTATTTTTTAACAGAGAGATTCGCAAAGCCAATAATCTCAATCGAGACGAAAGTTACCCTCTTGCTTCCATAAGTAAAGCGCTAAATTTCCAACCCCCCCCCCCTCCTCTCCCGGCCTTTTCCCGCAACAGCGACGATTTTTGTTCTATAAATTTAGCCTTTCTCTTTCGAACTGGTAGAAAAGTTTTGCCTCTGACGTGGTTCACACGTTCAGTTACTACGCTCTTCTATCCCTTCCCTTGCAAAAGAGTTTTGCCACTGGTTTGGTTTACACGATGAGTTACCGTACTGTTTTGCTTACCTCTTGATAAATTCGCTTATGAAAATAGGCGAAACGTTGAGTTCTGCAATCTCAATAATAACACGATCAAAACCCGGAAGTCGTTCATTACACAATAATATGGGTACCACAAAAGTTAACTGCTACGGTATAAATATCTTGATTTTTTAGGAAATACCAGACGAAATGTCAGCGCAAGAAGTAAAATATGCAGTAGTGGCTGAAGTTGGTAGTGATCCCATGATTAATGAAAATGTTGAAGAAGAAAACAGCCTTGAAAGTTCTTCAACTTCATCACAAGAAGAAGTATAATACATGTTAACAACTGTATTAATATATCAATATAAATATATTGATTTATTTAGGAAATTATAGACGAAATCTCAATTGAAACAATTAAACCTGCAGTAATGACTAAAAACACAACAAGTAGTAATCCTATAAGCAACGAGAATGATCGAGAAGTGAGCCTTGAACGTCCTTCAACTTCTAAAATAAAATGGGTATAATATAAATGTTAAATAACGGGATTATATTTTAGTATAAATACTGTGTTGTAGAAACTATCAGCTAGTCTTTCATTGCAAGAATTTAAACCAGCACTAACCAAAGTAGACAGCTTCACCAGTAGGAATCCTATTACTAACAGCGATTACCTAGAAGCAAACTGCTTTAAACGCTCTTCCACTTCCAGAATAAGTCGGGTATAATTAATATATTTACTGCTTTGGCGATATTTCAATACCTATAGATATTATGGTTTTTCAGGATTCAGATATAACCAAGGAAAGAAATACCATCAGCAATTATCCTATGACTCCAAGATCTATTCGGGTAATAATACTTAAGTAAATGCTTTGAAACAAATTTAGTTATGTTTTGATTGTTTAGAAATTATTGAGTGGATCACAATTAAAAACACTTAAACCAGCGGTACGAAAGGAAATCTTTGGCGATGTGGAAGTAACGAATGAAGAAAGCATTTCTAGGAAAAATGGGGAGGCAGATCCATTACCCAAACTTGATACCTTACCACAGTCAGATTTAATGTCAATGCTATTGCGTTACAAACAGAAGAAAGGAAAAAGAACTGACAATTAATAGCTGCAAAAAAAACCTGTTACATATTTTTAAATATGGTCAGTCTTCTTGTTCTGATTATAATGTTCCTTTCGAGTAATCACTTAAATTATTGCAACGTAACAACATTTATAGAGATATAATAAAACATGATACTATAAAAATGTGTTTTTATTTGTTCACACGAATTGAAAATTCTAGCTTGATGATATGTTTTATATTATAGGACTTTTTCCACAACGCACAACGTTTCGGGAGTTTCTGATCTACTCCCGTCCTCAGGTGAATAAACTCCTAGTTAGTCCTGAGAAGGACTGATTTTTTGTACGTTTTATCACGTACACTCGTGCCTACCCCTGTGTTTGAACCCGGCACCACTGAGAGTTTGTAACACTGGCTCTATTGAAGAGCGTGCGAGTTTATTTGCAGAGAAACTGGAGGTTCAGCAATCAGTGGTTCCGGTGAATGGGAGAGGAATGGTTTTTATACCCACTACTGACTTGTTTTGGATTATTGGGGAAATTGTTTTATTTGTTTCATTTACTGATAATTATATTTATGTATTAATTAACTTCCTATCTTTATTTCTCATATTAGACTACTGAAACTTATTTTTTCAAATAATATGATCAATTTTAATTTTCTATTTCCAAATTGAGAAGCTTGATCTCTGCATTTAAATATTCGATGTAAATAATATTTCTGATCAGTCAGAAACGTAAATCAACTACTGTAATATTGGTTGCATAGCCCTGTTCATTTTCGAAGCTTCTTTGTGTACATTTTGTTGTAATCATAACTATATAGATACTGGTCCTAAAGTAATTTGAGATACCTGCAAACCCCAATTAAAAGATCTAGTTCTAGATTAATAAAAAAATGATATTGAGTTCCAGTAACAAACATAGGTACCATATACGATTCAAAATTGTACCAAAGTATTTTAGAAATCGATCCTACTAGCTAGAATTTAAAGAAAGGCTAAACAAAAGTCTAAGTTATAGTGACCTTAGTTTAAGTACTATAGAGACGCAGTCTCGTGAATTAATTGAGCATGCAATTCACTAGTCTCCAATCCAAAGAAAAGAGAAATGTCTTTACACACATCGAATTTAATTAGTAATTTATTGTATATGTTAGAAGGCGTTTGAACCATGAAAGTAGCTATGTTTAAATGCGAGAACGAAGTTCAAGCATTTAATTTTCTAGAGTGGATGAAGGGCAACTAAAACACGAATATAACGATTTATCCACAATCAAAACTTTTTCAACGAGATCCATGTTGTCAAAAATTATATGCATTTAGAAGGCTATGCCAGCGTACATCAATCAAACAAGTAGAAACACTCACTGTCGGTTCCTTTGATGTCAAAATTCCGATTTGGATGACCTTGAACGGCTCCTGGGCGGGAGGGGGGGTACTTTCCGATAGTACTAACAGATACACCACTACTTTATCACATCCATAGATAATATAAAGGGACGATGATCACATCCATAGATATATAATCCATGATCACATCATGATTGGTAGCAGAGCCAGTAACTGTAGAATTTTGTGCTGCCATCTGATAGTTAAGCTTCGAAATACCCCCCGAGTTACTGTCCCAGGCACTCTAGACAGGATTCAACAATTATGTACGCTGGCTATGCTATAGTAGTAGCTATGACAGGTTGTTTGTGTTAAACTGAAAACAAATAGTGAATTTAGTGAAAAATTGAACAAATTGATTATATTTCTGCAAAAGTTTTTGAAAAAGCTCGGGAAACAGCTATGGTATAATAAGAACGGTTGAACAATTGATCCCCTCCAACAAAGATTCTTTGCCCAGATTACAGACAGAAGGAGTTTACCAACTCCAATGTACCTACTTGTGGCAAATCTTACATCGGACAAACGGGAAGAAGCATCCAATGTCGAATAAAAGAATACCAGAGCCACACACGACTTGGAAACATACAAAAATCAGCCATCGCAGAACACTTATTAGGACCAGGGGACCACAGAATAAATTACGACTCCGTAAACATACTAGCCAGATTAAAAATCTAAACAATTTCAATCGAGACGACGGCTATCGCCTTACTAACACATGTAAGGTAGCTCTGCAAAACCAATCCATCCATAAACAAGTTTCACGTGAGCAACCAAGCGGAAAAACGACAAATCCGAATAACATACAAGATCTACATGAGCAGCCAACCGTAACGACTCCTCGGTATATAACCAGGAGCAAAAGGCACCAACATCAGTCTTTAGAAAACTTCTGAAGAAGCTGACAGCATGAGCAGCGAAACGTCAAGTTCAAATCGACGACCACAGCATAGCCCGGAAGAACCTACCATTATGGACAACGGCCGTGAAATCCTGCGTTCGATTACCTTTTAGTTACCCCTAAATTCAAACTCGAATATTTTAAAAATGGTTGAATGTAAAAGGATCACGTAAGATATTAGAATAAATCTCATTAGTAAGCTGCATTACATAAATAATAATAAGTACCTGGAGATCAAAAATGATTGACTTAGCCGCTCTCATAAAATATGCCTTTAGTAAAAATATGCAGCCTTGCACCGATTGGCTCTGAACTATAGTAGCTAACTTCAAGTAAAATACATTACTTGTTTAAATTGATTTATTCATTTATAATAAACTAGCTTTAAATATATCACAGTTGATGCTTGAAATGTGCACTGTACGATCCTGAAAAAGTTCAGTAGTGGACTGTATGCTAAACAATAATTGATTGTAGTAGCAAACGTTTAAAAATATACTTTTTTTAACTACAATTACACAAACAAAAACTTTGGGTACAAAGAACGTTAAACCGACCAGGGCTAACGTCGGTTCGAGTCTACGCTTTTCGATTTAGGGGCTTCTAATCATAAAAATGTCCAGATATCGACGAACAAGTAGCCGGCAAAAATAGCGATGCAGTTTGTACTCTTCTTAATACTAAACATGCACCATCATTGGCTATATACGAATCTACTCTTCTTTTCTGAATTTCAAATACTCCATACCTACAGCTGTTCTTCGGTTATTCTTTGCACTGCACCTTCTATCGCTTCTTTTAATTCGTCCAATGTGTAAAATCGATTCTGGTAAATTATATTTTTTAAATGACAGAATACAAAGTAATCCAGAGGAGTAAGATCTGGCGACCTTGCCGGATAATTTCCTCTCCCTATAACTCTGTTACGCTTCAATAAACTGATAACTTGCTCTGGCAGTACGTGCAGTGGCATTGTCAAGATGAAAATAGCCTCCCTGGAGTTTATCATCACCAGGTGTCTTCCCTCTAACAACGCTTCCTGTATATTGAAAGCGATCAACAACTCTGCGGATGTGACGGCATAAAATTCGTGATTCACTTCTACTTCGGGAAATCATTCCCAGAATTTGTCAACACACGGCATTATTGGGTGAACCCACCTCCCATTTTCATCTCTATTTCCATTTCGGAGAAACGATTGTAAAATGAATTTGCCCTCAAGTGAAAATAACATGATTGCAATCACCAGTTTAACGTAAAATACAAACATTCGGTAAAACTTTTCAATAATTAATAAAAAGGAGAAATTGACTTACTTTTGTCACAAACTTGGATGCTAATGTTAGTTTTAAAAAAAACTGTTGTTAGAATTAGCGAAAAATAGTGAAATGAACGGAAAATTGACATTTATACAAAATATAGATATTGATAACCTCTGCGCGGAAGAAAGTTTTTTTCGATCAGCCTTTGTTGATCTCCCGGTAGTAGAATATGAAATTTCAAACAAACGAATCCAGCCCAAATAGGTAGCCAGTAGAAAACTTATGCATCCATAGAATTACAAGATAAATTAATACGGCTATTTGATTGTTGCAAAATTTTTGGTCGGAGCTAGGGTGGCTTGATGTCAATTTGACGTATTTGTCATTTCCAGGGTACGGACAGATCGTCGACAAACAACGGTTTGTCCGTACCCTGATCGTTGTCCCGCCTCACTCTACAGTGCTTTAGAGTGAGAGGAGACAAAGATCTGTCAGTACCCGGAAAAGAACAAATACGTCAAATTGACATCAAGACACCCTAATCGAGGGCATCGAGGCCAAACTGTCCTGGCTGCGAATTGGAGTGGTGCCGGATCGCCGGCGCTGAATTGTTGTGTACCATGTTAGACTTAATTGAATGTTTTTTCGAAGTCTAGAGGTAATAGTAGTATATTGCTTTTGCACTCGCTTGTAATAACAGATAATAGTATGAGCAAAAAGAAAGTTGAAAGATGCACTTAGAATTTTGAAGACATATGTAATACTAGAAAATTATAAAGTTAGGAACTCTAGAAAATTATACTTAATCCTTGTCTAAGGCTGCCAACCGTCCCGGATTGTGCGGGACGGTCCCGCAATAGCAGTACTAGTTCCGCATTCAAATACTGCATTGAAAACGTCCTTAGTCTCAAATGCTTACGAAACCTCGGCTTTACGCGTTCTCAAACTGCATTCTCGATCTGAAAAGTGTCACAATTTATGGTACGTGATATACCACCTGTCAGGTCATTTTGTATTTTAATTAGCCACCTAGGCTTTAGGGCAGCGTGCCCGTATGTTAAACCCTTTTGGTCGCTTATTTGGCTTCGTCGCCTAATTCCATAATAATGATTTTGCACATAGTTGGCCTCGGGCGAGGTGTTTCTCGTCATCCGGGGCACCCCTTTGTTGGTACTTTGACAATCGGGTGTTAACGCTCGCAGGATTTCCGAACCTTCTAGAATTTACGCTGTTGGTGTGACTGCGAGGCCTCGCGCTGTCTTTGTCACCGGCACTTATTTGTTTTATTGGGCGCCTTGCCATTGGCTGTCTTTGTCACCGGCACTTATTTGTTTTATTGGGCGCATCGCCATTGGCTTTCGAAAGTCAGGTGGGGACGTGCTTACTTTCCTCGAGTTTTTGCTAACGGTTTTTGGCAGTTAGTTAGTAGCCAGCTACAGTTGTGAACGTGTCTTGTTTGTGCAGTTTTCTGCTAGAAGGTTTTGCAGGAGCGGCTCCGCCGCCCTCTACGGCCCTTGGGAGTCGTCGGGTGGCGGCACAGTTTTTGTTTTAAGTGGACTGGTACCGCGTGGCATGGCTTTGGTTTCGCAGAAAGTTCGGTTCCATTAATTAGGCCGTGAGTATGGTACTGTTACAGCGATTGTTGATATCGTGAATTTTTGTGACTTTGTTTGTTGAGACGTTGCCCAGCTGTACGTTTGACATTGTTTAGTGTGAGGGGCGTGAGTGTTCGTTGGAATGCCGTGAACGCAAGCCTTTGAGTCTCCAATTTGCTGTGGGGCCGCAGGCCTCGATTAAGCGCCTTTTAGGCGGATTCTTCTCGTTAGGGGGACTCATTTAGCAGTGGTTTGTACCGGCGAAGCTGTCATGTCGTTCTGCCTCCCGTTCGCACTTCGTATTACATGTCGCTGTGAAGATAAATCTCCATGCGTTCGGCTCACAGCCTTCCGCAAAGTTATCACAGTATATGCTTCCCGTCTCGTCCAAATATGCAGTATCTGGGGCGGTGGTTTCTATAGCGGCAAAGGACGTCAGTACCGCACAGCCAAGCTCTGTCAGGTATGGTCTGTATTACTTAATAACGTTTGTTCGTGCAGTTTGATATTGATACGGTGTGTTGCGTCGAATTAGCGAACAGTTGTGTTCTTTGACTGTCAGTTAAGATAGCTTATTTGCATAGAACGTATTAGTCATACCGCTTCACGAAATTATTGTTGTTTAGCGAATATTTGTGTTCTTTGACTGTCAGTTAAGATAGCTTATTTGCATAGAACGTATTATTTATATCGCTTCACGAAATTATTGTTGTTGTACAGTTTTTAGGTCACTTTCTGATATTAGTTTAAGACGTTGCGCAACCATCGAACTGCCGTATTTACACTTTGGATTTACATGTGCCTTTTTTTTGTATACAGTTTCTAATATTTTGTGTCAATACATGTCATATCATTTTAAATGTGGTTTCCTTGTTATTCTGTATGCGCCCTGTGTGGTTTTGTGTTACAGTTGTAAGAGGAGTTTGGCCAGTTGCCAAGTGGATTTTCAAAAAGGTAGGTCCATTGTTGCTGAACCGGCCTGCTGTCCAGATTACTGCCAAGTGTCGGTTAGAAAGTAGGTCCGCTTGATTTCCCGGTTTTTCTCTGGGTCGATCCTTATGTTTTCGTATGTCTATTAAACCGGGTGGCGTCCAATTTAATTTTATTGTTATGTACCGCCCCTCTGGCCGTTGCCCTTAGGTGATCTCGTAAAGAACCCGCCCCAGCTCCACTGAACGCTCAGCCGGCTTATCTTGTTGCGGCATGGGTAGCGGCCTAGGAGAACTTTCGTCCCGATTTTGTCCATTACGGCACGCGCCGGCCGTTTCGTTTATGTATGAGCCGGTGCGGTGTCGTAAAGTCAGTTCAAGACCGTAACACACCATTCAAAATAATAGTAAAGGGCAGTTTTTTTTTCAATGCCTACTTGTAAAGCTGTATTTTATCTACGAAAATCTATAATAAAGTAACATTTTAAGGATGAGTGTGGATAATCTGCTAACAAAATAAATACGTGCTACCGTGGTAGCTAGTACAAAAACAAGTAACATGATATTTATTTGAAATTATTTATCCAATTTCAAAATTTTATAGACCTAACTAAATTTGGCTTTGCCTCGTGAGCTAAAGTTTTCCCCTTATGGATAAAATGCCTTTTTATTCAGTTGTACCATACATAACTGTTATTATATTGCAATGATCCTTGTCTTTAATGTTTAATAATATGTAAACAAATAATTCAAATACAAAAGATCACTACAAACCTTTTTGTTTACGTTGGTTCTTATTTAAAATCAATATTTGACTGACTAATAATATTTACGTAGTTCGTTCTATTCAAGTGTTAATCGTCTTTTGCCCTTTTATTTCAAATTCACCAATCCGTAATTAGTAATTTGGCTAGCACCGGAATTAAGCATGAAAAACTCAAATATCTTTACGGGTCTGAGGTTCCTTCGTGTTAATAAAATTGTACGCCACTGAAATGCGTAGTTCAAATGCTCTAGCATAACCTTGTAACTAACTCAGTCTAAATTGACGTTCTACAGAGACATATTTAACTAAGTGCAAGTCGCCTGAAAGTTTAATTGTTTGTTTACTGCAATTCGAATGAGCAAACGAACTCGGTAAGATTTGAATTATCGCGCCCAATCTACGCGTCGCTCTAGCAATTGTTTTGCAGATCGAAAATTAGGCTTTTGTTTCGGTAAATTAAGAAGAATCTCAAATTTTCTAACCCAACTTTCTGATGGCGGTTATAGCAGTTTTAAAACGTTCCGAAGTCCTGGACTCTGCTTATATCGGCTCCGCAGCGCAGCTTTTAAATTTTCCCCAGATGGTCTCCGTTGAGGTTCCGCAAGTGAAAATTGCTCACACCTTCTCTTGAGGTTGGTTGCCAGATGTGCGATGCTGGTATGGTCCTCGTAGGCCTCGGCTGCTAGTGCAGGAACTCCAGTATTGCCCCTGGGTGTCCTCGAATGGCCCGAAATGCTTTGTCGAAGCTCGGTCGTCAGGAACGGAACGATGGCCGAAGATGAATTTAACTTTAGGTGAAGGATTTTATTGCCTTTATTTGTGCACGAACACTGACACGTTATAAACACTTTGGTGCAATTTTGTGGCTGTAAATTAATGTAGAAGGTATGAAAATTGAAATTAAACACCAGCCACAATTTAAGCTGTCGACCAGCAATTTTTATTCATTTGTCAATCCCCTTGTTCGTTATAAAGAAAAAACAATCTACCAAAATTAAACAGGAAATTCGAACTGCGCACAATTCAGGATCTTTACAAATTAAATCTTAAATTTAATACATTTTTACAATTAAACTTAATTCTATAAAATTGTCTTTGTAAGTTTATGGTTATTGTCCTTTGATTTTCACTCGCGTTTCGCTAATTAACAGGCCCTTTTGTTCACTCATTTCACTGATCACTGCCTCCTTTCGTTCATTTCCTCTTTAGCTACTTTAGAGTTCAATGTAAGTTTCGCTTTCACTTAGGTACTCTCAAACCAATACACATTTTAAATCCAGCTATTTTCGAATTCTTGTTGATCCATTTTTAATTCATGATTCGCCTTCTAAATCTGCCTTTGGGTTCTTTTACCCCATTCTTTCATAAGCCTTCAGCCTCTCTAACCTTTGTTTAATTTGCTCAAAGAAATTATTATTTTAATTACTCTAGTTCAAACTCATTTGCGACACACAGTTAATTATTGCTCTCTGTAAGAACTTGCTTTTTCTCTGCATATTTTAAATAATGCCATAAGTTTAACTAAATTACTTTAAGAACTGCACACCCTTGTGACAATCAAGCTTCATTTCCTTCTAGCTTATTTAATTTATTTCCAATAGTAATGGCTCAATTTGTCCATGTAATTTCATATTGACAACTTATGTGAAAATTATACAGATGTGTAAATTCTATCAACTCTGTGCTTTTCTATTTTGATTTAATTTGTTCGCACTGCTACCAGAGCTGCTTTGAGGGCTAAAGACCATTGCATATTTCTGTATATATTGTGTATTACACCCCCCCTCCCATAATAACCATGTCCCGCATTGAGGCTTTCAATAGTTGGCAGCCTTATCCTTGTCACTGACATTTTATAAACAGTGGATGGCAATGGCCAATATCGCGACGAAGACTTCCCGTAATAAACGCAACGGAAATACCTAGGAAGAAGAAGAAGAATATTATAACCTCACTTTGTAAAAAATGTTCAACTCCTAATGAATTTTCTTTTTACACATGCGATGTGTGAAAAATAAGATGTCTCTGATGGTTAATTAGAAGCGGTTGGAACGAGCCTACAGTAAAACTTTTGCTGTAAATATGTTACGGTATGAAAAGGACTTTACGACACCCACCCAAGGTGAGCATCGCACCACGGAATCAGTCCTGAAAACATGACACACTTGCCCTGAGATCGGTTCGAAATAGGCTAATAGGCCACGGCTGGAACGCTCAGGGAGTCGGGCGTGAGTCACACGATACGTTCTGGGCAAGCGCGTTGTGGCATAATATATACAGGGTATGTCGAAATTATGAGGGCGCCACCAAGCCTGTCTTAACCCGGCTAACCGGGCCTGGACGGTTAGACGGGAGCGAAGCATGCAAAAATACTCCGCCAATAAGATTATTCAAGAGTTGCAAGGTCAAACAACAACTTCGGGATTGCCTTAAGCAAGGATTGTGATTAGGTGTCCATCCGACCACGACTACGCAGCTGTCCCACTCACCTGCACGCTCACAGCTTCCTCGTTCCGTCGTACAATAATTCGTACAATAAAGGGGCGTCTATCTGTAACAGAACATGCACAAACCGAAACAAACAATAGTTCCCTTAACTAACCAATCATATATTTCACTTCGAGTTACAATGGGGTAGCAGAATGCGTCGCCCTGTATCTAACCTTACTCTATAATTAAGGGCACCAGCTGGCACGCGCGCTCTAAGCTTAACGACAGATGTTGAACATTAGTGAACAGCAATAATAGGTACAAAGATGCACATTGCCTTATGCAAGGGCAGCGACGATTTACATTAGCCTTCACGGCCTGAACTGTCTGCAGTCTGAATGAATACACTAGCGTAGTAATGAATAGGTACAAAGATACACATTGCCTTAAGCAAGGGCAGCGACGATTTACATTAGCCTTCACGGCCTGAACTGTCTGCAGTCTGAATGAATGCACTAGCGTAGTAATGAATAGTAATGAGTAACACTCGCGTTCACAGCGGTAATCAGGTTAAAGGCACATACCTTAATGCGTGGGCGGCGAGGGAGCCTGGTACAGCTGAGTTGCGACGAGCTGCAATCGTAGGTGGTAGGTACCTTCGGTGTTACAACGGCGAAAGGGGGTGAATGCATAACCGCCTCAATGGCGACGGGAGACGCGTCAAGACGCGTACAACGGGACGACGAAAATGATGGGGGCCTCACTCGTTCTGCTGAACCAAATCCTCGTAGGTCGAGATGAAGGGGGCACGACCCCTCACTAATAGTAGCAGGAACTGGGCTCCAAAACACCCACGTTACGCCGAAGATCACTCGACAAATTTCGAATCACCACCACCACACACAAGCGCTCTCTGCCACGGGCTCTGGAAGACTCACCGAGGGAAGCGTCGGCAAAAGGTCACCTTCGCCGCGTCCCCCACGTGACTAAACCACAGCGAATCGCAAGGCGATGAAATGAAACCAACCAATGCGGGCCACGCTGGTATCACGCCGCCACCGCGTGCTAAATGAAACAAACCAATGCGGGCCACGCTGGTATCACGCCGCCACAGCGTGCTATTCAGAATTCAGAAAAACGCCATCAAACGAGAGCTCCAACCGACGACAAATACTGCTTTTTAGGCTAACTATGTGCGAAATCGTGATTCTGGAATTAGGCGATGGAGCCAAATAAAGAGCTAAAAGGGCTTAGCATACGGGCGCGCTGCTCTAAGCTTAGGCGGCTATTCAAAATACCAAAATGACCTAACTAACGGCGTGAAATGCAATTAAGCATCTGAAATAGCAAAATGACTTAACACTCCCCTTACTTGAAAGAGAGTTCCCCGAAGTCTCTTATAAAACAACGAGGCATTTTGGCTGCGGCGCCACGAGAACTCAAACGGCCGGAAACGCTGATACGATAGCTGTACCCCCAAAGGAATTACGCACACCGGCCACCAGATAGGGTACGACAGGAGGGAAGAGAGAAGAGGGAGAAGAAAGACTGGATACGCCAGTGGAAATACGAAAATTGGGTAGGACCTGGCGGTTCGCTGATGGCTAGTACACACTCCCCGGACCACGGAAGACGGGCGACAAGAAAACTGGCTGTCCCAAAAGGAGTGGCGCTCCGCCAGGGGTCCACAAAACGATTCGCGTCTGGCTCCCTCGGGGAACCAAACGGGCAAAGACTAGGCAGGCTGAGGACAGTCTCGCCGATCCGGCTCGACTGCCCCTCCCAAAATAGGAGTGCCACCACAACGGTTCGCAAAACCACGTCGATAATCGACCACCAAAACGACAAGACAAACAAAATATAACCGACCAGACCCGAAACGGGTGTGGCACGCACTGCGGCGGCGGCCACGAAACGCCGACTGGACCTTAACACCGGGTCCATGACGGTCGCCTAACAGTGCGGTTTTGGAAGGTGGAAAGAAAAAGAGAACAACGGGGTTGGGTAGTTGTCGCCGGGACACGGTAGATAGTAATGACAAGGGGAAAAGAAAGGTAAAGATAGAGCATAGGGAAGGAGGGTTTTGGGTTCCAAATTGGAACCGTGAAAATATCTAATAATTAAAAAAAACGCGCGGTTAGCGCTCGTCAAAATCGGGTCAATAGAACGTCTTACTCCCATGCACACTTCCGACCAACCGTTCCAAAAGAACATGGGGGGGAGAAAAGGATAAGTCCCTCGTAACCTGTCCCGCAAGCCGCCTGAAGAGGGCACGTTGCGCGTCACGGGATCGGCGCATTGTGGGGTTCCCCCAACAAGGAAGCTCGGGGAAAGGTAGGTACTACTGAAGATACGGCTCTAGGCCGGCGGTATGGCCGTCAAGGCCTACAAAGAAAAAGGGAGGGGGGTTAGGGAAAACGGGCGTTAGAAGGCTAAACGTCCGTGGGATTGGGTTTTAGGTCTTTCGCGTGCCAAGTGCCTTTCGGGGCACCGGTCTCGTCGGACAGCTCGTAAGTGGCAAGCGAAACTTGCCGACTGATATAAAACGGCCCTATAAATTTTGGAGCCAACTTGGCGTTAAAATATTTCGCCGCATCGGAAAGTACGTAATTTCGTCGCCAGACGGTATCGCCAACGGCGAATTGAGCCGGGCGCCTTCGCAAATCGTAAGTCGCCTTGGAGGCTTTGTACGCCACGTCTAGTCGCTTGACTATGTCTTCATATACCGACCTTAACGCGGGAGTCCGTCGTAACAAGTCTTCGCGACTCTCTACTCGTATTTGTTCCGAAACATCCACCTCCTCGGGGTTATTGGCGCGCGTCCCCTCTAACTGTATCTCTCTGCCGAAATTGGCAAAATATGGGGTCATGCCGGTGACTTCGTGTACTGCGGTACGCACTGCGCAAGCGACTTTCGACAAATATTTATCCCACTCCCGGTGGTTGTCTTTCACGTACGACGCTAGCATAGTTTTTAATACTCGATTAACGCGTTCGACGGGGTTGGCCTGCGCATGATAATGCGCGTTAAAGATGATTCGTGATTTATACGTATCGGTAAGCTGTCGGAATTCTCTACTGCGAAACTGTACGCCGTTGTCAACCAAGACGTACTGAGGTGCTCCAAAGAGCAATAAAACATCGTTCTCAATTTTCTGAGTCACCGCGGTCGCAGTGGCGGTACGCAACGGGAAGAAAAGGGTAAATTTGGTAAAGTAGTCAGCCACGGACAGAATATATACGTAGCCTTTCTTTGAACGGGGCAACGGCCCTACAATGTCGATAGATATCATTTGCCACGGCTTATCCACCACGGGGTGACGACACATCAAGCCGGCCGGGCGTTTTTGTTCGGGTTTCTGCGCTAGGCACGTCGCGCAACGGTTAACGTAACGGGTCACATCCGCCTTAAGTTTAGGCCAATAATACTGTTGAGCGATACGACCGTAGGTCTTATAAATGCCTAAATGGCCTGCGGTAGGTTCGTCATGGTTTTTGCGGAGAATTTCGGCGCGTTGAGGCTTCGGAACCACCTCTTTCCAACTCGTGCCTTCGTCCAATTCGGGATATTTTACGTTAACATGTTTAAACAATTTCCCTCGCGATAGTTTCCACGCCGAATACTTGAATGGTCTTTCTACGACGCGTGTACACATGCGCCTATGCCAACGGTCAGTTCGACTGTCGTTCGGTGCCTGAGCACCGGCTTCGGGTTCTCCAGAATCGACAACTGAGACTACATCTATTTCGGGTATAGCACGGGACAGCGCATCCGGAACGACGTGGTCTTTTCCCTTCCGGTGTTTGATCGTGAAGTCGTATTGTTGGATACGAACAGCCCAACGGGCGAGTCTCCCGGTGGGTTCCTTAAGATTATTTAGCCAGATAAGTGAATGATGGTCAGTAACGACTGTGAAGTGAGTGCCTTCTAAATATGGGCGTAACTTCTCTATGGCCCACAGGACGGCCAAACATTCGCGTTCCGTAACCGAAAAGTTACGCTCAGGTTTCGTAAGAGTCCGACTAATGTAACAGATGACTTGTTCTTGGCCATCAACGGTCTGAGTCAGCACGGCGCCGATACCAACATTGGAAGCGTCCGTCTGTACGATAAACGGGAGAGAAAAATCGGGACACGACAAAATGGGTGCCGAAACTAGGCAATTTTTGATGGTTGTAAATGCGACTTCGCATGACTCGGTCCACTCAAACTTCTGAAACTTTTTCAATAACGACGTCAGCGGAGCAATAATGGCTGAGAAACTTGGTATGAAACGCCGATACCACGATGCCATGCCGACAACTCGCCGTATCTCCGAAACGTTTCTAGGTCGCGGCAAGTTAAGAATCGCCGAAACTTTATCGGGGTCGACTAAAAGTCCTTGGGCGTTAACGACATAGCCCAGGTATCGTAATTCTGGTTGGCAAAAATGGCATTTATCACGACCCAGTGTTAAACCAGCGTCGTTTAGTCGCTGCAATACTTCGTCTAGAATCTCGACGTGCTTTTCGAAAGTCGGGGTACAAATAATCACGTCATCTAAATAGACAAAGACGTAAGGTTCCAATTCGGGACCCAACACATGGTCGACGAAACGTTGCCAAGTCGCTGGCGCGTTATGAAGCCCAAAGGGCATGCGAGTAAATTGAAACAAACCGCGCCCGGGTACTGTGAAGGCCGTTAGTTCCTTAGATTTCTCTTCCATTTCAATTTGCCAGTACGCGGATTTGATATCAAGCGACGTCATGAACCGGGCATCGCGTAAGCGATCCAAAATCGAAGACACGTAAGGTATCGGGTAGGCGTCCTTCTCGGTGACGCTATTTAATTTGCGAAAGTCAACGCAGAAACGATAGGTCCCATCTTTCTTTTTAACTAGTAAAATCGGGCTCGACCAGGCTGAACGAGAACGTTCCACCACGCCTGATTTCAGCATCCTGTCCAACTCAGCATCGATATGCGCCTGCATTGCGGGAGAAACCGGGTAGTACCTTTGTTTAACCGGTGCCGCCTTAGTAGTGATTTTATGTTGAACGTACTTGGCGCAGCCGAGTTCGGGTTTAGCGGTAGTAAAATGTCGGTTTACGAGAGTGTCTAATTGGGCTCGTTGATCCGAGTTCAGGTCGAACATAGACTGCAAATTGCCGGTAGGAGTATCAATGGCCGCTACGCCGGGTTTTGAGAATTCCCACTCCCCTCGAAACACGTCTGGGACTATTCCCACTGACTTCCAAAAGTCTATCCCCAGGATCAGGGTGTGCGGAACCTCCGGAACTATCAAAACATCGATAGCTACCACTCTGTTATTTAAACGAATAGGTAAGTGCAGGGTACCTAGACTGGTCACGGTCTGTCCATTAGCCACTGAGCAAACGGGTCTCAGCTTCTTATTTATGCGCAGGCCTACAGTACGCAACACGTCCCAACCCTTAGCTCCTAAGATCGTTCGATTCGCTCCTGAGTCCAACAAAGCTAACAACTCGAAACCCATGATTTCAACAGTCACATGCGGTCGACGGTCATCAGATGACCTTTCTAATACGTAATCGAGAATGACTTTATTTTTTTTAAATTTGGTCTCGCGCTCCTCGATAAGTCCCTTCATAAATTTAGTCGAATTGCTAAACACGCGCGAGGACACTGCTCGACCGTTCAGCGTCTCGCGGGGTCGTTTCCCTGTCCCCTATCTCTTGTTCGACAACGAGGACAAGTGTTTACGGTCACTTCAGGTTTGCCGCAACGGTAACAGAATTTCTTGCCGCGGGGTCGCGGACACCTACTGGCTCTATGGCCTGGTTCGTTACAGTTCCAACACCGTATGCTTGACTTGGGTGCCGGTTCTCGATTCCTCCTCTCGGGAGTATTAACGTCACGCGTTTCGACAATATCAACTGGGCACGTTTCCGCGATAGGCGCGACCTCGACGTATGCCAAGTCTGTTTCTAAGTCAGACTTCTTTCTAGAAGGTGGCACGTAAGTTTCAATGGCATAGCGCCGTTCCTCAATCTTCCGTCCGTATAGCGCTAGCTCGTCGACCGACCGGACTTCCGTCAATCCCAACTGGGTTTGGTATAAAGGTGAAATATTATGCAACAAAATACGCAACTGTTTCTCTTCGGGAACCGCTTCGGTCAGGCGCGAAAACATTGTGCGCATGATAGCGATATAAATGCCCATACTTTCCGTAGGGCCTTGCGTGCGACGTCTAATTTCGTCCAACAACCGTTCATCATAATTCGCAGGCTGAAACTCTAGACGCAATAAATTGACTAACTGTTGCCACGTGTTAGGGGTCGCTCTATTCGCGCGATACCATAGCAATGCGTTGCCCGAAAACAAATCGATGGCCTGCATAAACAACTCTTCTTCGGTAAGGTTTCTGGCCACTCTGAGTTCGCTAACACGCTCGATGAAAGCGTTGACCGACAGACCTTTCGGGTCACCTGAGAATTGTATGTTCCATTTCGAAACAGGGGTTGCCTTAAATGAGATCGTACGCGACATCGGCGCAACAAAACTCGGAGTCGACATAGTTGCCGCCGTCGTAGTCGTAGTCGTCGTCGCGACGGTAATGGTAGGTGCGACACCGGACGTCGATGGCAGCGCTACGGCGCTTTCTTCCTCAGCCGTAGTCGCAGACGACCCTAGCTTTACTTGGTTAAGTTCGTAGGTTGAACGTATGAGCGATAATTCCGCGAACGCTTTTTGTTTGAGCGCTCGCTCTTCCTCCGTTATAGCTGAACAATTCGTCAGACGGTTCATTCCGTGATAAAATTTCGTTTCGATCGTAGCCGCTACTTCTTTAGTCGGGTTAGCTAAATATAGCTGAATCTTTTCTTCTAATTCGCCAATCAATGTTGTCACGGCCGTGAGATCCTCCTCGAACGTATACGGGTACGGCGGTCGCGTATCCATATCTGCGCGTCCCTCCTCTCTCAATACGTCGCGTAACCGGGAGCGCAACAAGGTAACCGTGCCGGAAGCATCACGGCCTCTGATTCTCAACTCGTATTCAGCCTCCGCGCGAAGCAGGCGTTCAATATGTAGCTTTAGCACCATGTTTACAACCGGGAAAGGACCGACTTGTGTAATACGTCGTATAAAAAGAAAAACGTTAGCACGTGTTTGGTAAGTCAATTACGTCAGATATCCGAACCAAATCGTAGACGGTCAAGACGGGAGAAATCGGGAAAAAGTGGTTTGTTACCTTTCACTCGCCCAATGGCTTAACGGGACTATCTGTCCATATCCTTTGCGAAGAGACCGAACATAAGCGAAAAAGAGCAAATTCCAAAACTAGGCGGTCAACGAATGGCTTAACGCGCCTACTATCAACCAACAATGGTCACAGACAGTACTGCGCCCGAAATCGAGCGACAGAAAAAGAAGAAAAAAAAATCCGAAATGGGGTCGCGCGTTGTCACGCAACAAGGTCTCAGACGTTAAAGCGTCAGAATTAAGACACACGGATGGGCTTAACGAGACTACTCCAGTCCAATAACAGCAAAATTAAGACACACAGCGCAAAAAAAAAGGAAACCCCAAAATGAGGTCGAGCGTTGTCGTGCACCAATAGGCTCCAAACGTTGGAATAGCCAAAATCAAGGCACAACGGGTGGCTTAATAAGAAAAACAAACATACAAGGCCTCAGACGTTGGAATAGCCAAAATTAAGACGTACGACGGGTGGGCTTAACGAGACTACTACCGTCCAACAACAACAACAAACAACAAGCCCCACGCGATTGGGCCGCCAAAATTAGCCTGTTACGGTATGAAAAGGACTTTACGACACCCACCCAAGGTGAGCATCGCACCACGGAATCAGTCCTGAAAACATGACACACTTGCCCTGAGATCGGTTCGAAATAGGCTAATAGGCCACGGCTGGAACGCTCAGGGAGTCGGGCGTGAGTCACACGATACGTTCTGGGCAAGCGCGTTGTGGCATAATATATACAGGGTATGTCGAAATTATGAGGGCGCCACCAAGCCTGTCTTAACCCGGCTAACCGGGCCTGGACGGTTAGACGGGAGCGAAGCATGCAAAAATACTCCGCCAATAAGATTATTCAAGAGTTGCAAGGTCAAACAACAACTTCGGGATTGCCTTAAGCAAGGATTGTGATTAGGTGTCCATCCGACCACGACTACGCAGCTGTCCCACTCACCTGCACGCTCACAGCTTCCTCGTTCCGTCGTACAATAATTCGTACAATAAAGGGGCGTCTATCTGTAACAGAACATGCACAAACCGAAACAAACAATAGTTCCCTTAACTAACCAATCATATATTTCACTTCGAGTTACAATGGGGTAGCAGAATGCGTCGCCCTGTATCTAACCTTACTCTATAATTAAGGGCACCAGCTGGCATGCGCGCTATAAGCTTAACGACAGATGTTGAACATTAGTGAACAGCAATAATAGGTACAAAGATGCACATTGCCTTATGCAAGGGCAGCGACGATTTACATTAGCCTTCACGGCCTGAACTGTCTGCAGTCTGAATGAATACACTAGCGTAGTAATGAATAGGTACAAAGATACACATTGCCTTAAGCAAGGGCAGCGACGATTTACATTAGCCTTCACGGCCTGAACTGTCTGCAGTCTGAATGAATGCACTAGCGTAGTAATGAATAGTAATGAGTAACACTCGCGTTCACAGCGGTAATCAGGTTAAAGGCACATACCTTAATGCGTGGGCGGCGAGGGAGCCTGGTACAGCTGAGTTGCGACGAGCTGCAATCGTAGGTGGTAGGTACCTTCGGTGTTACAACGGCGAAAGGGGGTGAATGCATAACCGCCTCAATGGCGACGGGAGACGCGTCAAGACGCGTACAACGGGACGACGAAAATGATGGGGGCCTCACTCGTTCTGCTGAACCAAATCCTCGTAGGTCGAGATGAAGGGGGCACGACCCCTCACTAATAGTAGCAGGAACTGGGCTCCAAAACACCCACGTTACGCCGAAGAT
Source organism: Agriotes lineatus (assembly GCA_940337035.1). Taxonomy (NCBI): domain Eukaryota; kingdom Metazoa; phylum Arthropoda; class Insecta; order Coleoptera; family Elateridae; genus Agriotes; species Agriotes lineatus. Next base: position 10,600,199 of record OW679200.1, read on the forward strand.
CACTCGACAAATTTCGAATCACCACCACCACACACAAGCGCTCTCTGCCACGGGCTCTGGAAGACTCACCGAGGGAAGCGTCGGCAAAAGGTCACCTTCGCCGCGTCCCCCACGTGACTAAACCACAGCGAATCGCAAGGCGATGAAATGAAACCAACCAATGCGGGCCACGCTGGTATCACGCCGCCACCGCGTGCTAAATGAAACAAACCAATGCGGGCCACGCTGGTATCACGCCGCCACAGCGTGCTATTCAGAATTCAGAAAAACGCCATCAAACGAGAGCTCCAACCGACGACAAATACTGCTTTTTAGGCTAACTATGTGCGAAATCGTGATTCTGGAATTAGGCGATGGAGCCAAATAAAGAGCTAAAAGGGCTTAGCATACGGGCGCGCTGCTCTAAGCTTAGGCGGCTATTCAAAATACCAAAATGACCTAACTAACGGCGTGAAATGCAATTAAGCATCTGAAATAGCAAAATGACTTAACAAATAGTGTTAAACTGCAGCAAGCTAACGTTTTTAATTACACCAATGCATTATTCAAAGTGTACACACAAGTACACCATTTGTACCGTATTTTACGGGCACATTAAAAACGTCCATTTGAAGACGCTAATTTGCACCACATAATCAGCATGTGTATTTTGGGCACTTACATCTTTTGTGATAGTTTAAAACATTAAGATGGAAACGTCGACCTAATCTTCAAACTGATGTTGTTACCATGTCTTTCGCTCTTCTTGCCATTCTGTCGACAACTCGTGCAGACAAATTTTGGGATGTTCACTTTTAGGTAAATTTACATAAAGTATTCCTTGTTCAGTTTCTCTTAATAATTCAATAAATTATTGAAACTGACACATTTTGGTCTCTGAAGATGTTGACAATATCGCTCATTCATCGAACCAATTGATAACTACTCATTCGGATTTCAAGTTCATAAAACATTTTGATCAATGTGATTGCAAAATTTGTACTGTTGGCATAAAGTCTGATACCATAGGCCTTTTGTTTTAAATTGCGACTTGGTAATAATAATAATAATAATAAATTTATTGATGTCAGAATACACATAATATTTTGTACATTATAAATTAAACATATAACGCCTAATCCCCCGAGGGATTGTTTTGTGCATCTTAGTGAAAAAACATCTGTATTTCTAAATGCGCGCGCATAGCATCAGCGGATAATTAGGCAATATGAACAATAAATCATTAAACAAAATAAAAAGCTTTAGCGAGATCTAAAAATATAGCAATAGTTTTAAGTTTTTTATTTAATGCGGAATATATTTTGTTAGTGACGTCAAATATAGCATCTTCTGTTGATGTTTTTTCGCGGAAACCAAATTGTTTAGAGGATATTATATTGTTTTTATTGAGGAAATTGCATAAACGTTCTTTTAAAGTTTTCTCAAATATATTTTCAATCTGGCTTGTAACTGATATAGGTCTGTAATTATTTCATTCTTGTCGACTACCCGATTTATGAACCGGTGTGATAACGGATTTCTTTAGTATTGTTGGGAATACGCCACTTTGATAGGCTAAATTAATTAGAAACACCAATGGCTCCACTAGATGGGCCTTAAAGGTTTTTATAAAGAAAACCGATATATTATCCTTACCACTGGCAGAATTGTTTTTAAGCTATTTATTTGTTCGTCAACTTCATGATGAGTAACAGGAATAAGAAAAAAAGAATCCTTTATCTAATAGACTTGTCTGTCCGGGACGCTGTTTCAGCAGCCAAACCGTAAGAGATAGAGAAAAAAGTTATGAAAGTTATATGTTTGGAATGGTCATGTCAGGTCAGGAAACGAATTTCAGTCACGTGACACTTCCGGTTTTCGAGAAATCACGTGCGACCCTCTGCGCCTTAAAACCTCGATCGGTTAGACAACCACTTTGACAGCTTCCAGAATGTTCCGATGCGGCGTACCACTTTGACACCTTCCAGGTCTGGGTACAGTTTTTATTTAATACGCGTTCTATTTGAAAAACGGTCTTTTTTGTTTTTTTAAATGAGACATTTGTCTCACTGGGTTGCTAGTTATTGTTTATTTCATTAAAGCTTGCGTTTCCATAATAATTTGAATCAACATCCACCTCAATACCTCATCTTGTACTGCTTTCGCCATAGTTACACCAACAGATGAAAAGAAAAATTAAATTTATTTGCAACTAATAGAGGGTCGGTAAATATTTCATTGCTATCTGATAATTCAATGTGATTATTTTTGCTACTTTTATTATTGTTTACCGAAAGTCTTATTATTTGCCAAATTTTTTGAGCGTTATTATTTGCTCTGCCTATTTCCGGTTTATAATAATTTTGCTTTGTTTTGATTATTAATTTTGTTAAAAGATTTCTATATGTTTTGAATTCATTTTTTAACTGAATAACTATTATTTTTACTGCGTAACAGTTTCTTTTTTAATTTATCCCTTCTGGAAATTGATTTAATTAAGCCAACAGCAATCCATGGTTTAATTTTTCTATTCTTTGGTTTAACTACTTGATGTTCTGTGCACATATACTAATGATATTACTTACTGGCTTTATGAATAAATCAAAAGCGTTATTTACATTTTTTTCTTGGTATAAATCGACCCAGTTTGTTGTTTTTAGGCACTCACTTATTCGTGCGTAGTTTACATATTTTCTTGTGCACTCATCGTTTGATAGAGTATGGTCTTTGTTTTCAAAATAGTGAATTTTTAATAAAGTACTCTAGTGATCTGTGATTGCCTATTCAAATACCACTGGAACTAATGTGCAATTTGCTACAATTTTTGTTTTTTAAAGAATATGTGGTCTCAGCATGTTTTTGCTTCGTTGTTGGCTCTAGTGGGTTGGTTAATTAAAGATACATAACCCCTACCAGTTAGCTCATTGGTGTATCTACTCACATATGTGTCAGTTGCATCAAAAAGATTTAAGTTTATGTGACCCAGCCATATGTTTATTTGACAATTATCAACAATATTTAAAACTGTATATAAGTCATTCAGAAACCTAACCTTATCAGATGCTGGCGGTCTGTACATCGTTAAAACCGAGTATGTGTTGTTATTAAATGTAAATTTTATGTCTGTGTAATTATAGTTTTTAAAACTTGGTATTATACCCTCACGCGTATATATAATTAGGCCATCATTTTGGTTAAACTTTGCTTCATTATAAAAAATGTTGTAACCTTCTATTGAAAAATCACATAAGTACGTCTTTAATACCCCATGTTTCAGATAGAACAATAATAGCATAACATCACAATTAAATTTAAAGCTTTGCAACAACACAGTTAACTCACCAAAGTTACTCTGTATACTACGGGTGTTCATATGAAATATGTTGAAATTTATTTTATTTGCATTATTTTCAAATAAATTGTTTAGCATATTTATATCATTCAGTGACTCACGTCCTCTCCACCATATGTGTCCAGGTCTTGCATATATCTCAATTTAGCCACAGCTGCCTGGGTTGGTTACCTGTTACCGCCGCAAAGTTAATAAACAAAAATAAAAATAACAACAAACAAAAAGATAAATTAAAGAACTAGTTGTGTAAAAAAACACCCAAAAATAATGCGTTTCAAGTTGCATCCAGCGAACTTAGTTAATATAAAATTACACCACTGGTAACAATAGATATGACGCATGCATCATATTAATCGGAATGAGCCAAATCTTGCATTGACCGTACACAGATTTTCTTATTATTTTTCCTTTCGTAGATAACTCCATCAGCTGTCCACACTTGCCTACGGCCGAATGTATTAATCGATGAACGATGCAATTCCAGCCTGGGCTTTGTTAAATCTTCATGCACATATATATCGGATTTTTTTAACTTTGATTTGTTATCATAAATTAATTTACGATACTCATAGCGAGTAACTTGAACAATGATAGCTCGAGATTTCTTGACGCCAGGGTTATTTCGACCTACTCGATGACAGCTGTCGATAAAATCGGATTTGATGTTTAATCCCATTTTTTCCGTAAAAACCTTCAATACCAGTTGTTCAGGATCTTCTCTTCAATGCTAAAAACACGAAGGCAGCTCCTGCGAGAATACTGCTCGAGGTTATCTAGTTTTTCAGTTAACTCCTCATTTTTTGCTTTCAGTAGCTGCACTTTCTAAATTTTTGCACTTCAGGGTTAGTTCTTCAAATTTCTCATTTATCTTCTGCATAACCAAATCAGCAAGCTTGTCCGCCAGTTTATCGAAAAAATCGCTGGTATTCAGATATTCCTCAATTTCAGATTTGATATCGGTGTTTTGATTCTGCGTGAGTACCATTCTGATTACTAAAATCAATACTTGAAATGGCAAGGATTAACTAGGTTTTTATATGGCGTTATATGTTCACTAGTATTTTAAATATTGAATTTTGCCGGAGCACCCAAACACACGTCTACTCCTTGCAGCGCACCACCATCGTTTAATTATATTTCCCTAGATTCAAAGAAATTCCCAAAACTTTTGTTACATACGTTATCATATGCGTACGGCCAACATCCTTCTTAGAAATGTGCAAAATCATTGTTTTTATAAATAAATCTATTACTAAATCTTCTACGTATTCTTGTGCACTTTCCTGAATGCCGAATATGCGAAAAAAACTTTCCTATCATATTGCTTAACTCATCCATGCTTTCTTTAACATCTGATTTTCTTTCTTGAGCTTCTCAATTTTTGTCCAGTTGTACAATTTTATTCTGTAGCTCTACCAGTTCATTGTTTATATATTTTTTTATAATTTTATAAATAATTTTGCATATTGTCTAAATAAATTCTCCTTTCTTAAAGAGTTTCTTTAGTTTTTCTGATATGATGTCTTCCACCGCAAGATTAGCTCTTTCGCCTGGTTTCTGATAATATATATTTTTTATAATTTTAGTAAATTTTAAGAATAAGCATTACAGTGCAAACTTAAATTGATCTACGGTAATATCTGCACAGTACACGGCAACACGTCTACTCAGATCGAGAGCATACTGACGGATTTCAATTTTATTGCACTGTGTAACATGGATTTGTACCTAGTCCTATACTTTACTGTACTAGTAATTTATATTGCCCTGGGTCGCTAGCTTATTCAGTCGGAGAGGTATAAGGCGTTATTAACATCGTGAGTGTGGCTAAGGGAAGCTAATATTGTTTTGGGTTGGCTCGTTGTCACCTGGAAGGCTAAACTTACACATGCAAACACTACCGGCAATAAAAACCCAACACTTTACATAAACAATCTATAAGAAAAACACAAACACAAGAAAATATACTGAGATAGTTTTGTGCTCTCAACAATTCTGCCAGCCAATTGAACTACAATGCATTAAAAATCAAACCGAGGCACATAATTAATTGTTTTAATTATTGCAAGCTTAGCTTACTTTTATTGAGATAAAGGCACTGGTGGGTGCAGCCGAGTTTCACAAATTGAGGCTAAGGTAATATGAAAAGCTAGTTCAAAAGGGTTACGTTCTTGGGCTCAGATTTGACGAGGTTTTCGAAGTGCGAATGCAGTTAGATTGTATCTGACAATTGTAGCGTTAAGGTTTGCAGTATTACGTTTGTCATCGTACAAAATAGTTTGCTTAAGTACAAAATATGAGCATTATAGTAGTCAGAAAGTTAGAACCAGAATGGCAAAGTAACTGAAGGGTATAGCAATGCAGTACAAGGCTTAAAAAAGTTGCAAAGAAGCAACCGACAAGAAATATTGCAAGAGAGCAACCTACGAATAGCAAGGACATCGAAAGACATTACAAAGTGCATTTAGAACTACAGAACATAACAGTGCGGTTAAAAACACAGTGAAAAGCAGAGCATTGAGTGTAGTGCATTTATAACCTAATAAAAACATTATTTAGCCTGTAGGAATTATTATTGTTATCAAAACCTTATCCTATAGGTTAATTTTATGTATCAAACCTTATTTCCTTTTATACAATTGTGGTGTGATGTTGCTACGATACAAGATTGCTTTCTGTTTAACAACGACAAAAAAGAGCTTAATTATTGCCCAAGTCATTAAGATTGTTTCACTTCAGCTCCGTGGTTGCTTTGTGTCAGCTCCCATTAAAAGTTTGATTTTGTGAATAAAACACATCCATATTATAAGTTCAAGTGTTAGTTTTATTTAACCATTAAAGTGTGGAGCACAATTAGAACCAGTTTTCCAGTAGTAAAGTGCTGTATTTGGTGCATATTCGTCTCTGACAAATCCAGGCAAGTGGCGAACCGACTAAGGGCTTAGTTTTGGAGTCGATACCACCTGCAGGAGCGCGTTGGAGCCACGGTTGGTGCCATCAACACTTAGTGGGGCCCTCCACGCAGTACATCAGGCAAGAATCCGAAACACCAGGCGTTTTTCAGAGAAGGAAACGAGCTGACGTCCCCCGAGAAATCCGGCCCAGCAATTGAAGCTTCAGAAAAACCAGGTATTTCGCAAATTCCATTGTCAACAGCTTGTTTATATCATTGGAGCCTGCAAGATTGGGGTTCCCACTACGCATTGCCGCAGTTTCTGATTGTCCAGAGGATTCCAATTAAGAAATCGATGTGGCGTCAGTAGAAATTGTAGAAATCATAGGGAAATTGTTCATTAGTTTGCAACTAAAAACAAATGAAAGTTGGCGTCAGTTTACGTCACGAGATAACAAAAGCCGTTAGCACTGTTGCTATACGAGTTTAAACATTGCTTACCTGCGGTAAATTTGCCGATTTTGGGATTAATTTAAATCAAATTATTGCTAATTGTACGAGACACACTGTTTTGTGTTATATGTCATATTTTGAGGTTAGCTACTGCAGATATAGTTGTGGTGAGTTCACAAGCAAAAGAATTTTAATAAATTGGAGCTACTGAAATTAGTTTGCTCAACACAGTTTTCGATTTTAGCAATCCAACCCGAGACAGAGTTTGATGTTCACCGGAGCAGCGGAATATTATTGCAGAAATTAAAATAAAATAAGGGCACCAAAATCATTTAGTTTTGCATTAAAATAGTTGCATTTTTAATAAGCCTAAGATTGTGCACGGGCAGCACTATTCTGAATACGAGAATTTAGGAGCACTCCTTTTTCAATCCTATGTTCTTTTGTTAAAGGCAAGTTAGCCTAAGTAGAGGCCTAGTTCATTGTAATACATACAGGGTGTCCCTAAAATAATGGGACACCGATTAGTGATAGATTCCTTGCGTCATAATAAATCAATTAAACGTAATATACCTAGTAAGAAGTAAGAAGTTATAGGGCCTCGAAGTTCAATTTTTTATTTTTTATTTTTTTGTTAATTTACACAAATGTAAATATGTCGATTTGAATTTTGGTATACATGCTTACAATTTTGTAGTGCGCTAATAGGAAAAATTTCATAAACTAGACTTGACTGTAAGGGGTACTTTACTAATCTTTCAAAGCTTTTTTTAGCTCTAACTTCGTTATCTGTAACATTTTTCAAAATTTTAGGTTATTATTTGAAATAGAATTAAAATACACAAAAATAATGTACTCTTAGTTTATAAGCGTCAGAGAAATCGCTTAGCTTAAAATGCCTATCAAAGGTTTTTGGTTGTCATTAAGACATGCACTTATCAAGTAGCCATGATTACAAAATACAAAAACAATGGGTAATGATTGTAATCTAGTAAACAACAACAACAAATCAATTAATGACGTTGGTGACATCAGTTTTTGTCTTTTGTGCTTACGAAAATGCTGCGACATAGCGAACCCTTCAGCATTGGAGAATTCGTTATGTAGCGGCATTTTCTTAAACATAAAAGAACAAATTTTTATGACACTGTTAAGGACTTTATAAACTTTTGCCGCCTCTCTTGCATTCTGAATTCATACTGTGCGCAGTAGACTGCCGGGCGGGCTTCCGATTCTAAAAACTCACTTAACTTCCATCTGTCGACGAGACTGCATGCGAAGGAGTCCGCTCCGCGAAAACTAATCCTTTGTTTTTAAATGTTTCAAATGTTTGTGTACTAATTTATTGCTAATAAATTAACTACTTTGCTTTCAACGAGTGTATAATTCAGTGAAGAAATAAATCCATACAGTCCATTAAAGTCCAAGGCGAGCTAGCAATCAGGAATTTTCCAAACATAACGGAAAACTGAGAGGCTCCCCAACATTGGTCCATCGATCCGGATTAGTACAACCCCGGAAAGCAGCAACATTGTTCCTTCGAGCCGCTTGGATCAGCGGCCCGGATTCGCAGTTGTACAAGGCAAGTAAGTACAACAAGCAGTTTTCGTCCCTAACGAGAGGAAGGAAGGAACAGCATACGGTGCTATTAACGTTGGAGCGAGATAGCCAAACGCCAAAATTCCGCGCCAAGTTCGTGCAGGTGGGCAGCCAGCTGCAGACGAGACGGCAGTTCAAGCCACAGCAAGGAAAAAGGCGGCACACACCAATATCAATGTAAGCCTAATTTCCCTTTTTTTGTGATTTCCTATGCATGAATTTGGTTTTTCTATCATCTGTGTCTGTAGGTGCATAATTTCAGCTGCGTATTATTGCGTAAACAAATGGTTTATGAGTCATATAAACATTTTAAGTGCGTGAAATGCCAAGCTATTTCGTTTGTGCGCTAGTACAAATATCCCCTGCATGTGTCATATTGCAGTCGAATCATTCACAAGTTAATCTCGAGTTGTAACAGGGCCGTTTTTGCGTCGTTAGCGCCAAGTTTCTCGCGTCGTTATCAAAGCTGTCTTGCGTTCTAAACAAAATTCCGTACCAGGGGCGTACGAGAGTTAGTTCTATCTGCTAAATTGTTTTAATTTCAACAATTATGGATCCACTTGCAAGAGTACGAGGCTCTATCAAAGGCAAGCTTACGCGCTTCGCAAATCACGTGCAATCTTTGCAAACAATTCATGATGAAGATCAATTCTTATCTAGCGCTCAGATTATTCAATTGCAAGAAAGATTGAATGATACAGCCACCTTGTTATCAGAATATTATTGCGGTTCATGAACAAATTTTAGAAAACAGAAGGATACAGAATCTGAAATGCAGCAACAAGTGAATTCGAAGATTCTTATTATTTTGCAATTTCACAAGCTGGATATTTGATTAATGAATACAACAAGCAGTCTGATGTTGCACCAGATCGTTCTGGATCTCCTAATGGTAGCGTGAGATCAACGCATTCAAATTGCAGTTCGCATTGCAATAATCGAGCGGTACGCCTTCCTACCATCTCCATTCCCAAATATTCAGGAAACGTGTCAGAGTGGTTGGAATTTCGTGAGATTTTTATTAGCTTAATTCATGAGAATCAAACGCTGACTAATATTCAAAAGCTGCATTACTTAAAGGCTAGTTTACAGGGTGATGCAAGCCAAATTATAAAAAGTTTAGAGTTTACTGCGAGTAATTACATTCTAGCTTGGGATGCATTGTGTAATCGTTACAATAATCCAAAAATTCTGATTCATAACCACCTCAATGCTATTTTTGAACTTGAATCGTGCAGTAAGGAATCTGCAACTAAATTACGTACGATTAGCGATATGTTATTCAAACATTTTACAGCAATCAAATCATTAGCAACCGAAAGCGAGCTTCTTGATGTTGTTATCATTTATGTCGTTTCTAAAAAACTGGACCCCACGACATTCCGTGAATGGGAGGTCCTTAGAAACCGGTCAAGTTCTGACCTGCCTAATCTTGACGAGTTCAAGGAATTTCTGCAAAACACAGCAAATCTTCTAGAAACTCTGGAAGTAAAAAATATTAAGCTTGTACCCGAAAAGTCTTCCAAGGTACATTCGAAATCATTTGTGTCAGGTACCCTTCGTGTCCACTTTGTAAAGGATCTCATCCTTGTACAAATGCGATAAGTTTGTCAAGCTGTCTTCTCTTGACAGAAATTCAAAGGCAAAAGAGCTCCGTGTATGCTTTAATTGCCTAACTCAGGGTCACTTGCGAGTCGCTGTAGCTCCAAATATACGTGTAGAAAGTGCAAATCAAGGCACAACACCCTTCTGCATGAGGATAAACCTCAAAATGCTTCTTCTAGTCAACCAGGATCTGCGATGTCGGCAGAAACCCCTGTTGAACTAAATCAATCGATTTCGGCATTCTGTTCGAATGCTTTGCAGGTACTCTTACCTACGGCTACCGCTAAACTCATCGCTGATGATGGTACGCCTCACGTTGTGCGAATCCTGCTGGATTCCGGTTCCCAATCGAACTTCATACGTTCAGATTTGTGTAAAAGGTTGAAGCTTCCAACTCGCGAAGTCAACGTTACTGTTTCTGGCTTAAGTAAAGCTACTTCTCAAATCAAAGCTAGGTGTGATATCAAGCTGAAGCCCCTCACACCTCATACAGTATTGGTCTATCCTGTCTTGTTCTCGATGAGATTACAGGTACAACCCCAAGTTTTCGCGTCCAGCGAAACAGTTTCAAGGTTCCTGATAACATCAAGTTGTCAGATCTGTCCTATGACCAACCGGGCACCATCGACATTCTGATTGGTTCGCCCATTTTCTGGCAGCTCCTTTGTATTGGACAAATTGGTCTAGGCCCAAATCTTCCCATCCTCCAAAAAACTCGTTTTGGTTGGATTGTTTCTGGCCCTACAGGCCCCCCTTCTGCGTACCCTGTACAGTGCAATCTTAGCACGATCGAGGATGCTTCTGATCCCATTGCTAGGTTTTGGCAACTCGAACATTACCCAGAGGAAAAGGTCCGCGCAAATGAAGAGAACGCCTGTGAGGCACATTTCGTGCAAAATACTCAACGAGAAGCGAATGGTCGATTCGTTGTCTCTATCCCTTTCAAGAAGCCTGTAGAGGTACTGGGCGATTCATTGCAAATCTCTCAGAAAAGATTCTTATCAGTAGAGAATATTTCAGATTCTGCAAGTAGTAAGGCTACCACGCGTAGCATCTTGCCTGAAATATCCCAGATTTCAGATTCTACAAGTAGTAAGGCTACCAATCGTAGCAGCTTGTCTGAAATTTCCCAGATAGTTGACCCGCTGGGTCTGTCAAGTCTTTGGTGGCACGGTCCCACCTGGCTAAGCGAAGGTGAGGCATCTTGGCCTACTTCCATGTTCAATATTTCAGATTCTACAAGTGGTAAGGCTACCAATCGTAGCAGCTTGTCTGAAATATCCCATATTTCAAATTCTACAAGTGGTGAGGCTACCAAGCGTAGCATCTTGTCTGAAAGATCGCAGATATTTGACCCGCTGGGTCTGTTAAGCCTTTGGTGGCATGGTCCCACCTGGCTAAGCGAAGGCGAGGCATCTTGGCCTGCTTCCAAACATGTTCGTGCTGAGCTTCCAGAATTCAAAAAAGAAGTTCAGAGTCTTCCTGTAACCTCTGTTGAACCATTTCCGTTCAATCAGTATTCAAGCTTCGCTCGCTTACAACGAGTTACAGCTTATTGTTTTGTCACAAAAGCAGTGCACCTTGAATTGGTCGCTGACCTTTCTACTGAAGCCTTCTTAATGGCTTTTCGCCGGTTTGTGGCTCGTCGAGGCAAACCGCTCCATGTCTATTCTGACAATGGCACTAACTTTGTAGGCGCTAATTCCGAGTTAATCGAATTAGGCAATTTTCTTGCGGAACAAGGCCTTTCTATTTCCGAATCAGTCGCGAGCGACGGAGTAGCTTGGCATTTTATACCCGCGCACAGTCCCCACTTTGGCGGATTGTGGGAGGCCGGAATTAAGTCCTCCAAACATCAAATACGGCGCGTTATAGGTAACGCTAGTCTAAATTACGATGAATTTTGCACTTTGCTGGCACAGGTGGAAGCGACCTTAATCTCCCGACCCCTGTCTCCTTTGTCCGCTGATCCAAACGACCTTCAGCCTTTGACTCCTGCTCATTTTCTGATCGGTCGTCCTTTGGTGTCACTGCCTGACCCCAACGTTACTGAGATAGCCGAGTCTCGGCTGTCTAAATACCAGAGAATACAACAACTTCACCAGAATGTGTGGAAGAGATGGAGCAAGGAGTACATCTCAGAACTCCAACAGCGCACCAAATGGCGCACACACCTTTCGGACCTCCAGCCTGGTTCCATGGTCCTCATCAAGGATGACAATCTTCCCCCTCTGAAGTGGAGGTTAGGCCGGGTCACCGAGCTGCACCCTGGCCTTGACGGCGTTACGCGTGTGGCGTCAGTGAAAACTGTGTCAGGGATCGTAAAGCGATCCTTCGCCAAATTGTGTCCGCTACCTAGTGTTGTGAACTAGTGCGTTAGCGTTCAGCGCAGTGTTCGTAAGGCCTTTTGGCTCCCCATTGTTCGGGTTTTCTTGTACTCGATTAAGATCCATGTACTATTATGCTTTGTATATATGTGTGTTCATGTTACATGTTTTACTCTAGCTGTTACATGTCAACTCTGTACTGTTTTATTTGAAAGGTTACCCTTTCCAAGGCGGGCGGTATGTTAAGGACTTTATAAACTTTTGCCGCCTCTCTTGCATTCTGAATTCATACTGTGCGCAGTAGACTGCCGGGCGGGCTTCCGATTCTAAAAACTCACTTAACTTCCATCTGTCGACGAGACTGCATGCGAAGGAGTCCGCTCCGCGAAAACTAATCCTTTGTTTTTAAATGTTTCAAATGTTTGTGTACTAATTTATTGCTAATAAATTAACTACTTTGCTTTCAACGAGTGTATAATTCAGTGAAGAAATAAATCCATACAGTCCATTAAAGTCCAAGGCGAGCTAGCAATCAGGAATTTTCCAAACATAACGGAAAACTGAGAGGCTCCCCAACAGACACTAATGTTATTAATTGCTTTATCATTGTTTTTTACTAGATGGCCATTGTTTTTGTGATTATGGCTACTTGATAATTGCAGGTGTTAATGACTACCAAAAACCTTTGATGGTCATTTTAAGGTAAACGGTTGCTTTTAGGCTTAAGAACTAAAAGTACATTATTTTTGTGCTTTTTAATTCTCTTTCAGATAATAACCTAAAATTTCAAAACATATTACAGATAACGAAGTTACACTTAAAAAAAGCTTTCAAAGATAGGTAAAGTGCCTCTTACAGTCAAGTGTAATTTATGAAAATTGTTTTGTTAGTGCAGTACATAATAGTATGCATGTATACCAATTCAAATCGATATTTCTACATTTGGGAAAATTAACAAAAAAATCAAAATATAACTTCAAGGTCCTATAACTTCTTGCTGAAGGGACTTTGTACTAAGGTATATTAGGTTTAAACGATTTATTGTAACGTAAGAAATTTATAACTAATCGGTGTCCCATTTTTTATGGACACCCTGTATATAAAAAATACATAATAAAGATATTGTCCGCTACATGTATAAAAACGCCTTAATTAGGTCGCTAAAGCTATCAACGCAAATTCAAATTCCACTAGCTCGAAACGTAATGGAATTCCGCGCACAAATAAAGTCGTGCGAAGCTGTCTTTTTTCTATTCTTAAAATGCGCTCGTACTAGAAGCGCTGCAATATGAGGTAGCGTGTGCACGTTCTAATTACGTAACCGCGAAGTTCTGGTTGCATGGGATTTCCCGTGCACTCAAACTTGAGAACGATTGCCCCTGATGTTGCAATAATATCTTACCTTGCACGGTGGTTATAACTAGCAACTAACCTGGTTGCTCCCAAATGTTCTCGTAGTAGCACAAGAAAGGCGCTACTTTTATGTCGTCGAAATAATAGCCTCCTTCTAGAAGCTGCTTTTGGAAGCTCGGTTCACTCTCAGGGTTCCCTGTGTGACGGTGGCGAATAATGCACGCCACAACACACTGCACAAGGCACTTTTAGTGATGTTATTAGTACGCTTCGCACATCTGTTGATTCGTACGCACAAGTCGTTTCCCTGCTTACGACCCGCACCTTTTACTAGTTTGGGTGCGAATCAATCTCCCACGGGCCCTCACGGCATTGTTGCAATTTTACTTATCATTTCGCTACCTGAAATTGTGCTGCTATATATGCAAATTCACTCACGTTTGCACTCGCGATCTCGCCTACAAATACTTATAATACGTGGCCGCTTATGCATCGTTTCCGCTTATACTAAGTACTTACGTGGTTAAGGCATAATGAAACATACGGTTAAGCTTTATTGTTAACAGTGTATAATAAGATTGAGGCATGAACTATATGAATATAGCTGGCACGAATTGGCCCGTTTCGACTGTTTACGCAAATAATGTTCACTCCTAAGGGTCGCCACTTTATCTGACTGTTGCACTTGAACGCAAATAAATAAAATAAGTACAGAGTAAACCAATAGACTTATTTGATACTAAAACGTGTCCAAGCACAAGATTGAAGATACAACTACTGGAAACGCCAACACGACTAGTATTGGAGTAACAGAGCTTGAACTTCGCTAGCCCTTTTACACAGTGCTGATCATTCGTCTGTTCCTTTGGAATTTGGTAAGCTTTTACCTGCTTGGTTTTCCAAATCAAATTTCTTTGAGGGATTACGTTTGAAAATCCTTTGCTACCAACCCTTTTTTAATTTCTCCAGTCCACCAAGCCATCTTTCTACAGTGTGGGTTATTCCTGACACATAACTTTGCCGCTTATTTCAGTACTATATCTTGAAATAATGCCCTCAAATACTTTTTTCATCTCTACGTAATAGTATTATTACTTTGTTTTCATATTGCTTATTAGTTCTTTGAATTTGAACATTTGAATTTTCTCTTTTTTTTCTCTTTGATCTGGTCGATTGGTGTCAGGGTTTATAGTTCCTATTTCCGTGTACTTCCTAATTAGACGATCTTTAGCACTTACATATATTTCTTTAGAGGCTAAAAAATATCTGTCAAATTGTAAAGGAATTAAAACCAAGTTGAGTTAACGAAATACATATAATTGCCGTATATGAATACAGATTAATTCAAACGCGATTTTGGTGTCCAAAGCGCGCCCGTACGTATCTTGATCACGAATGCCTCGATGCCCCCGTCTCTATAATGCCAGCTCCAGCCCAAAGAGCCGGCGACCTCCTTCCACGTACCGATCTCGTAAAACAGAGCTCCATTGTTCTTGTGTTAGTGTCGTTCCGGGTAGCTGACACTGCTGCCCATTAAGCGCCAAGAAGGAATTTGGAAACAGCTCGCAGGGCCGAAGACGTGCCCAGTAACCAAATACTTAACTTATCATTGATAAATAAAATTATTTGCTTGTGTTAAAATGTAGTATTTGCAATTTGTAGTCATTGTTGATATCCAGTCCAACTATACGCTTTTCACTGTTGTTTAATGCTATTTCTCCACATTTTCTGACGGCTCCTCTTTGATATTTAGATGGTTTATATTCTACTTTACTATAAAAATTCGACCATTATTATGAAATTTTCAACGAAATCTTCTATTTTTTTTAATTCTTTGAAAAGATTAAAAAAGATTGGTGTGCCATCCTTATTTTGGCAGTAAGCCACAATTTCGTTTTAATATTTGTCCTGTTCAAAAATTATTTTATTCCATATACTCTCTTTTATTAACAAACTTGCAATATCTTACATATTTTGTATATAAGTTACTATTTTTGATCTTGCCCTTTCATTGTCTAATATGTAATAGTCGTCTATTTCTTATGAAACCTTGGCGTTTGTTATCGTTTCTTTGGCCATAAACATACAGATTGCGGTAGGCAACTAGGACCATCGCAAAAGCAAGAAGAATATGCATGTGGCCGTCGTGGTGTTTAACAAACGAACAGTCAATGTACGATAGCGGTAGGTCGTTAGGATCATTATAAATACAAGGTATATATTCGATTTTTAATTTTTTTAAATACAATTACGGCCACATGAAAAGTCCCCTTGCTCTTCCTATGGTCTTAGTTGCCTGCCGCAATCTGTATATTGCATCCTAATAACTTATTTTCAAAATAAATTTTCAATTGGTACAATTTTGAGATTGACACCGGTCGCTACGATGTCAGTAAGAGTCCGGGCTGGTTTTGTAATATGTGGGATCGACGAGCACGCTCAGTTCGAGTGTCTCGTTTTGGAGACTTTCCGCATCACCTTTCAATTTAATGTAAAATAAAGTAAAGTGATTCTTCGCACCACAGAACTTCGTATGATGGAAGACGAGGAGTCCCCCAAACGAAAGATCTTGTGTGGTTAATAACGAATATTACCAAAATATCTGAAGGTAAATAATTAGTGACGTACAGGCAGAAATTAACAAGTCTATTAATCTTGCAATAAGGAACTACCAGGCTCAATACGCAGCAACAATAAAAGAAAAGACGAATAGTGGTTCTAATCATCGATGTTGTGAGTGAGCGAGTGAGAAGTGGTCCTTGAAAAATGTTCAACATTTATCTAGGATTTACTCCTTGCGCATGTGGAAAAGGCCCAAGAAAATAAGCTGACGGGGCAAAAAGTCGAATGTGCAGACACTGCTGTGCTTCTAAATAAACTTGAATTAAGCAAAAACCATTACTAGTTTAGCACTACCTTTTCTTAAATAATGTAACGAAGTGACATGCATGCACAAATTCATTGCTTCTTGTAAAGTTAACTTTGTAAATGAAATTGCGTACATAAAAATAAATTGCATTCTTTATTTAAAAATATATTTAGTTGCAAGCATTTGTATAATAATTGTAACCAATTTATAATGCTTCACTAAATTTGTCAAAATCTATCATTGTTTTTACATATCACGTAACTATAGTACAAAATAATTATTATGAGCTGCTGTTAGATCCGACATTGTCCTTAGTGTCGCCATCTGATTCATAGTCTGTATCAATAATCAATCTGTCTGAGTCTGTATCTGACCCGTCCCCATCATTGACAGGTTCACCTAAAAAGTATCGTGAAAAATCGGTTAAGTAAATTTTAGTGTCCTTACTATCAGAAGAACTATCCGAAGATATTTCTATAACCTGTTCTGCTGGTTGCGGGGCAGGTCTTGTGGGTGGGGCAGAAACCACTACTGTAGAAACTTGCCTGACTGCAAGTACTCTGAAGTAACCCTTAAAAAGCAAAGTGATTAATGTATAATTCATTTAAATTTTATTATGCTCTGGTTGACCATGATATTTTTTCCTAAAGTGAATTATTAGATAAATAATATTAAGTTTTTTAGGTGGTATAGCAACACTGCACATCCAATGTGGCAGAAATTATGTCGCAAGTGTCAAATTATGTAATCTGAATATTATAAAATTTAAAAGCCAGGTTTAGAATGTACAAACTATCAAAGCAGCATAGACAACCAGAGGTTATATAAATGTAAACGAATTGTAATTATTATTTCCAAGTTATTACTTGAATATCCTTATAATATAAAAGATCTAAACTGTCCGATAGCTACTTAATACTGACTTCTACCACATAATGAACTACCTGATTAAGACAATCCTACATAGATTATATCGGTTCCATAAAATTATAGGAAAACTAAAGAATAAGTGTGCTAGACAGTAATGGATACATATTTTTCCGCCAATCGTACTACAACTGACACATTATTGACAAAATTTTGTTAAGCAAAGTCAAACATTCCATTACATCAGTCGTTGCTAGGTAATTTACAATAAAACTATACAGGAATAATATTCCCGACCTAGACAGGGAATAGTCGAGTACTATTCCCTAATTTCGTTAACTACTCGTATCGATCAGCGGAAAAATAGTATGTGTATCTTGGACAAAAAGCAACATTCCCAGACTCCTGTGTTGTTGGGCTCGACATGCGCCTCGCCCAACAATATTCACAGTCGTCTGGGAATGTTACGCTTTTCGTCCTAGATACACAATATACTATAACCAAGAGAAAACAAGATGGGACATGTACTATTGTACTTGTTATATAGCTAGTAAAGTAATTAAATACACAAAATGGGTGGTTGAATATTATTCAATGTGATCAAGTACAAAACGTGGGTACTTTAAAACAAGAGGAGTGGATAGCTCAAAGGGTGAAGCACTGGATATTGATTTAGGCAGTGATGTTAAGATAACAGACATTTTATGTATTGACAAATGTTCTTTATAAAGTTCGAGGAAGAAATGTACACTGCGATATTTATTTTGCAAATCTAATTACTATTTCTGATAATTCTGACATCCAAAATTACAACACACTTTTGCGTATAAAATCTTTTCGGACATATTCTTTAGTTTCCCCATCGCCTTTAATTTTTTAAATGTTTATCAAAATTGAAACAATTTTGAGAACTAATGTTTCTGTAATAAATAAACATTAATTACACTCATTTGCAAGCACTAGAAAATCAGATTCTACATTTGGACATGGATGTTAACATGTAGTGGAATTTTTAAGAAAATTGTAAATTCTATGAGTAAAAAAATTGTAATAATTAATCTGTTATTTTTTCACTGTTTATACCGACATTTTAAATATCATGCGGTTGCTCGTATTGTTTAGTAACTTATTGTATTTTCATGTTTGCATCAGGTTTGCTCCATGATGTAGCTACTATTTGTAAATAGACGGGCTATATACCCCTCTAGAGTCCCTGTAGAATATTAAAATAACAGTTGGGACATGTACGATGCTCGTTTTTTATTGGTTGGATCCAATCTTATGGAGTATATGTTTTTACACAATTTGAAAACTCGTTTTTCAAACTGAAAAAGGACATATTTAACTTTATTTGCTGTCAGTATGACAGGCTGCTCAGCTTTTAATTGTAAAAATAGAACAAATCGGGCATTTTATTTTTAAGTTTCTCAAAAATCAACACTGAAAGAAATATGGAAGATTTTTTTTAAGCACAAATAAATCTTTGTTATATAACCAGCATTTCACAATAACCAATGGCTAATAATATTTCAGTGGCAACAATATCTATCAGCTCCAAAAGATTATAGAAAGGTATTAAGACCCAGCTTCAACTATACTAAATTTTTGCTGATGAATATTTTAAACTGTAAAATTTTGAGCAATGAGCTGGAAAGGGAAACAAAACAAAAAAAAATAAATTTCTCAATCTTCATCAAATTGATACTATTCAGCACAAAACCAACTGCTTCATTCCGACAGCATTACGTCTTACATTTACTTGTGGAACTAGTGGTTATAGCAGCTTATTAAAGCTGCATTTACTATATCTTTCCGTTCGAACATTAAATAGAAAACTGGAATGTTTAAAATGTCTAAGTAGAATTTTACAGGATGTATTTACATTTTTTAAAATTAAAGAATTATATGAATGGCTAAGAAAATAGGTACCTATAATGATCCTGAACTAAATGAATTTGAAAGCATGCCCAGATATGCTGAGTGTCTTCTGATAAATTTGTTGGACAGATTATTCTCCCGAACCATACTGTAATTGCTACTCGTGCTTTATTGTTTATGTTAGCTGGAATTTACAAGCGCTGGAAGCAATTAAATTTTCTTCTTACCTACTATGTAATATGTTTTCATTAGTAAACAATAAATGTTAAAAATAATGGCAATGTCAAATCGAAGAAATTATTGACATGCCTCTTATCAAGCAATCGTTATTTATAAAATTAAACAAAACTGAAGATTAACAAGCGAAATAACTTCGATAAAAAATCAAGTGGTTTTTGACATTGGATGCACAATTGCACATGTCCCAACTCTTATCTTATTAATATACAGACCTCTCTGATATCACTAGATTAATGCACCAAGTGTAAGATACCGCCATTCTATTCCTACTCCTAGCATGAGAATGTGAGAAAATTGTGAGATGGCACTGCTGTAAAGTGAAATTATGGTTAGATTGTGTTTTTTATCCCCAGTTGGAAAAAATTGTGCGACAAGGATAGATACAAAAAAAAACTAATGGCGGTACCTTACACTTTAGTGTGTTGATCTAGTGACCTTATACCTCTCATTTCATTTGCGCCATTTGACCAGTTGGACTCCCAACTAAAACAATAACGGAGAAATTTTAAATTTGCCATTTTAAACCGTTTTTTAAATGTATAATATGTATGCATAATGCTCGAGAATAGATCATTAATGTGCGCCAATAAAATGTATGTAATTTATGTAGAAGCGCAAATAATATATCTGAAATGCACCTGCCACATATTTATTGCATTAGATTTAAGCTTCTTCCCCAACCGGGTACCACACGTTCATTAAAAAAGTCCATAAATTGTGAAAATTCAAACGTATGAGTAATATGTTGGTGGCACTGTAAGTCTATGCCAAATTCGAAGTTATCAGGTCAGGTGTTCCGTCAGTTTTGACACAGACTGACGCAAACCTAACCTGCTAACCTCGAATTTGACATAGATTTGCAGTGTCACCAACATATTATTCATACGTTTGAATTTCCACAGCCGCCTCTTCTGAACTTTTTTAATGAACCTGTAGGTACTATTGCGGAAAAAAATATTTCACACGGTTGTGTGCCTTGTGTATGTATGGTTTTATCAAGTGGACAAAAGTCACTGAATTGTCAATTGTACAACTGACATTCTGCCATCAAAACTTAAAATGCCGAATCACGTTCTAAGCGAGGCCGAGAAAAACTTTGTTATCGCAAAACTAGAAGAGGGATGGTCACTGCAACTTGTGACCGATGAAGTTGGTTGCGGAAGAAGCACCATTTCCTAACATAACCTAAAAAAAGCTAGTAATACGACAATAACCCCAAAATGTAAAAAATGACAATTGTCAGATAGTCAGGTACACACCAAGCCACTATGGATAAAACCAAGTAATTATATTAAGTATCGTGTGAAATATTTTTTCCGCAATAGTACTTACATTAACATATCAAGTCAGTGCACTACATTTCAAATGTAACATTTTTAAATACAGCAACAAGAATGTTAAGCTTAAGTTAGAGTCTATATACTTGCGTATACACGCCGCTGTGATTCTGTACGAAGACCGGTTGCATCACGTAATTATCGTCAAATAAAAGACACCCCTGTTGTTGATGCCCATTGGAGTCACAATCAGGAGCAATTAGTCGATGGTTAATCCTTTCCTGTTCTCCTAATTGTTGAATAAGTTGATCGTGTAGGTTCTTGTATATTTTACATTGCACCAAAAACTGTTTCTTTTGACCGGGAAACATGATAAGCCTTGTGGAGTACCAATACTACCAACAAAACAATGCCAACATTTAATTTAAAAATTTCATGATTTATATACTTACTTAAACTTCTTGCTACAAACTTTAATAAAATAGCAATACCAACCACAGTAGCGCTGTAGACCACCACCAGGCAACTGACTTCAATAGCTACTGGTAGCAAATGCACAACAGGTAACAATGTTATGTTATTTAATCCTTCTGTGAGTAATGCAGGATAAAAACTTATCAATTACTAATTACCCAAACAAACTTACTCGATCGCAACTGCATTGTACATAATTATCAACTATTATGAATCTACCGCAACATACATAAGTATGTACACGGTATTTCTCAACAATGTAGCACAGTTTTGGCTGGAGAAACTGCAAACAAAAATAATCCGATTTATTAAGCTCCCCTAAGAAAACGCAAGCATATGAAAAAAGTGAGAACAAATTGATCTTTAATATTACATCAAGAACAAATCGGGCTGGAAACTTAAAATTTAGTATATGAGCTTTGTTGACTATGTCGGTATTTAGCCGAAATTATGTTGTTAGAGGGCGATGCAAGAACACAACCTTTCCTTTTAGCAAAATACTTCATATTAAAGTAGTTTTAGTCTCTTTAATTTAATGCTTAGAGTCAGGGCCGCGCCAAGCCAGTGTGCAATGTGTGCACCGCACACGGGCGGCCATATTCAGGGGCGCCCAAAAAGGTTTAAAAATTATATACAAATTACATAAAAAAATAAAAAATGTACATTTTTTTTACTTTAAAAATTTTCAGTTCAAAAATATGTACCTATATAGGTATAAAAAATGTTTATTGTGTAAATGAACACCTGATAATATGGTTACATGGATTATTGTTTATGTAAATTCTCGAAGTTAGTTTTTATTCCGTGGCGGCTAATTGTTAAACGAAGCCAACTTGAAGGAACGCTTTCCATGCATCTTTATGCAATGATTACAAAAAAGCCGGATATTTATCAGAAGCAACAAAACGTGACTTTTCAGAAAACTGGCGGCTAGCGGCTTTTATTGACTGAAACATATCGGTTTTATGAAGTAGGTATTTATATTATTTTTGATCGGGGTGTCGGCGATCTCTTTTGTCGGTAAGTACCTAATTGTTTAAAGCTGATTTTAAGAAATATAATATTATATGATGCTTACATTAATGCTGTGGTAATATGGGTGCAATGATAATTATTTGGTCATTTAATTTTTGAATTGGCTGCAGAGAAGATCGAGTAGAGAAAATTAATTTTGTTAGTGATTGTGTTTTGAAGAAAGTTGAAGAAAAGTTATAAATATGGTAAGTACCTACATACATATCAATCATATATCAATCAATACAAAGATAGTTACCTACATATTCTTAAATTGTATTAAGTAATAAAATTGTTATAATTTTTCTAGAACAGAAAAACGAAAAGGCTGTCGGGTTTTCAGTATCGAAAACAAAGTCTACAAAAAAAAAAAAGAAAAGAGAAAACTGGCCAATACTTTAGAAAAATATTTGAAGCCAGAAAATGTGTCAGCGGAAGCATTAGAATCAAGCTCTAGTTCTCTTTCCGGGCCACTTAATGAGCCGTGCGTCCAAGAAGTCGAAATGGAAATTATGAGGGAAGATTCCGAATCAGTGGCGTAGCTATAGCAGGGCAAACCGGGGCACTGCCCCGGGGCCCCGGATTAATTAAGGGCCCCGGCCCAAGGCCGGGTGCGGGTATAGAGCTGAGCCATAAGCCATAACTAAAATTAAAATACTCAATAAACGAACAACAAACTATAAAATTTATTCAGTAGGAAGTGGAGTATTTATTATATTATAGAATTGCATTTTTTTCAGTCGCGTCACGTTGGCGTTCGCCATCCAATATTCGCATTTATAGTTTAACCGGTTTAATGTCTTTGATACTTACCATTTTACAAAATATTTATAATTTTTTTGGTTCAAGTACCAAAAGATGGGCTCTTCTAGCATCTTTTACCACCGAGTCGGAATTAACTCTCAAAAATTTATACCCAACTAATTGGTCAGGGAGAATTGCATCTATCACTGCCAATAAGTGGAGTACAACACAGATTTCATACAAAAACACCAACTAAATTAAACGGCATTTTGATGAACTCTCTAGTGATTATAGATTTAGTAATCGTAAAATTTTATTTAGAGTTAATGTTTTTAATGTGGTAATTGTGTAACGATACAAATTTATTTGAAAGTATGAAAAAAGTTAATAATCTATTTGATGTACTTGTTCCAAAAATTGTATTAAGTTGTGACGAAACTGAAATTATTAGTAAATGTAGATATATTTCTTACAAATATTCTGAAATATTTGATGTGAATAAACTTACAGCTCAATACATTAATTTAATAAATACTGTTAAGGGTGACAGAAGAGATGACTTAGCAGTTATAGATTATTTTGATCTAATCTTAAACAACTATGGGGTACTTGAAAGCGACTTAACTGAAGTTTGTCTATTGTTCCTCTTCCAACTGCTAATGTTGACAGGTCTTTCAGCAAGCTGAAACTTATTAAAGATTACCTCAGATCTACTACAGGCCAAGATCGATTAAGTGGTCTTACTGTATTGTCTATAGAAAATGAACATGCTGTAAAACTCGATCTAAATGAGATAATAAGTGAATATGCTAACAGCAAAGGCAGAAAACGAGACTTTTGAATTATTTTTCTTATATTATGATATATGAACCAAATATTATTTTTTACAAAGTACTATAGTTCTGCGAAATATTTCTGTTTAATGTTTAACAAACCAAAAATCGTACCAATTAGTAGTCTAAGATGATTCTTCTGCAGTATTGTATCACAGAATATTAAGTTTTATATTTGCAATTATTGTAACTATCAATTATTTGTTTAAGTAGCTAGTAGGTTTAAACTGTTTTTTTTTCTTAAATATTTGATTTGAAAAATATGTTTTCTTCCTACACATTTTATTTTTCGAGTGACGTTAGGGGGGGGGGTGTAATTTTTTTTGCCCCGGGGCCCCATGACTTCTAGCTACGCCACTGTTCCGAATCTGGGGAAGAGAAGGTGACTTCATCTGACTCGGAGTCTCCAAAACCAGAGAGAAGAGAAGTTGCTGACGCTGAAGAAGCCAGCACGTCATCCTCATCAAGGCTTTCTGAACTAAAGAAATTTGGCTGCTCATCAGATTCACAGCAGACGCAGCAGGACACAGCAACCTCAGATGATCCTGGAGAGTGGCCTGAGATAATATCAACAACATTAACAAAAATTTTAGTAGAAAGAGGGCCTGTTCAGGTAACGCAATTTAATTTCCCAACTAATGAAAATGGTCGAAGGTTTTCGAAAAAATATTTCTACCGTTCTCTTCCAAATGGAGAAGAAATTAATAGACCGTGGTTAGTTTATTCAATAAAAAATAATGCAGTTTATTGCTTTTGTTGTACAATATTTGGCAAAATTAAAAACAGTTTTTCGCAAAAGGAAGGTGTTTCTGACTGGCAGCATTTGTCACTATTGATTTCAAGGCACGAAAAAAGTGATACTCACAATGCAAATGTTAAAAATCAGTTAGAACTTATAAAATTGTTATCAAAAGAACAAACTGTAAACCAGACGCAACTACGTTTGTTGAATGCAGAAGCAAAGCACTGGCATGCTGTGATTGAGAGAATAATTTTAATAATAGAATATTTGTTACGACAGTGTCTTGCTTTACGCGGGCAATCTAATAAATTATTTGAAAGCAATAACGGTAATTTTTTAAAAGCTGTTGAGATGATCTCAAAATTTGATTCTGTTATGTCAGAACATGTGCTTCGGACTCAAAAGTCACAAAAAGATGAAACACGAATGGTAAATTATTTAGGGGACAAAATTCAGAACGAAATAATAGATGTCATTGGTAACAAAATTAGAAATAACATTTTGGATTTAATTAGAAAATGTAAATACTATTCTATCATTCTTGACTGTACACCGGATATTAGTCATATCGAACAAATGACTATAATTTTTAGATTTACAATGTTGAATGAGTCCTCAAAAAAAAAATTGAAATACGCGAGCATTTTATAGAATTTTGTCCTATTAATGATTCAACTGGAGTGGGTTTAAGTGAATTTTTAATGAATTTACTTTCAAAGTTGAATTTAAATATTTACGACATGCGTGGCCAAGGGTACGATAATGGGGCAAATATGCGCGGCAAACACAATGGTTTGCAAAAAAAAATTTTAGAAATAAATCCGCGAGCATTTTTTGTGCCGTGCACAGCCCATACATTAAATTTAGTAGTGAACGATGCTGCTAAAGTTTCTTTTGAGACTTCTGGTTATTTTGATATAGTTCAAAAATTATTTGTTTTTTTTTCTGCGTCGGTAAAAAGATGGTCAATTCTGAAAAAACACACAACAAATTTAAATTTAAAACCACTTAGTGATACACGGTGGTCTAGTAGAATAGACGCTGTGAAGCCCCTGCGTTACCAAATTGGGCAAATATATGATGCATTGGTAGAAGTAATTGAAGATCGTTTATCCGTACAAGACCACAGTGCTTCACATCAAGCCAAATCTTTGACATTAAAAATTCAGAGTTATAAATTTTTGTGCTCAACAATTATTTGGTACAATATTTTAATCAAAATTAATGTTTTGAGCACAATGATGCAAAATCCTACTATAAATATAAAAACTTGCTTAGAGCATTTTAAAAATTTGTTAGCTTTTTTCTTAGCTCTTCGATCAGATGAAGAATTCAATAATGTTCTTACTGACGCTAATACACTTGCGGATGAACTCGGTATTGAACCTAATTTCCCTGCTGTTCAGTCTGTTAGACCACGAAGAAAACCCAGACAATTTGATTATGAACACAGTGATGAACCAATTATTGATCCAAAAAATTATTATAAAGTTAACGTTTATTTTAATATATTAGATCAAACTTTATCGTCTTTAAGAGACAGATTTGAGGGAATAACAAGATATGATACTATGTTTGGATTTCTCTATAATATGTTTGATTTAACGGAAAACGAGCTATTACAATGTTGTAAAGATTTACATCTTCATCTAACTGATGATTCTAGAAAGGAATCAGATGTAGATGGAATAGAATTATTTGAAGAGATAAAATCTTTAAAATTACATCTTAAACCTACTTCAGCTGAAAAGCATCAGTTAGAGCCCCAGTTCATTGTTGAATATATTTTTGAAAATCAGCTCATAGCATCATTTCCAAATATGTCAATAGCTCTTAGAATATTACTCACGTTACCAGTTTCAGTTGCGTCTGGTGAGAGATCTTTCTCCAAACTAAAAATTATTAAAAATCATATGCGATCCACAATGTCACAAAACAGATTAAATAATCTGTCTATAATAGCAATAGAAAGCGACACGATGGATTCCATCGATTTAGAATTAGTAATTAGAGAATTTGCGGAGAAAAAAGCTAGGAAAGTTGCTTTTTTATAATTTTCTAAAATTTTGTGGTTTTTTTATTAATTTTATTCCACTATTTTTTTTGTAAATTTTATAGTTAATAAAACTTTTTTAAAATTTCTGTTTTTCACTTATTTTAATTTGATTTGTTACAGTTAAACTAGGTATGTACTACATAAAATTTATATTTTACAACAAAAATGTAAATTTTGGGGCGGCAAATTTGGCTCTGCACACAGGCGGCCATTGATGCTGGCGCGGTCCTGCCTAGAGTGTAATCATTAAAACTAGTGGACCCGTTGCAAAATATTTTGCAAGTTAGAAAACTTCTATGTAATCTGTGGCAGGATCCATTAGGTAAAATTTAAATTTTTAAGTTTATAAAACTACTCACACGTGATATTGCTACGTATACTTGACCATGGCTAAATACTGGTTGTGGCAAATACGATATGTTCCTACTTTATCCATAGTTTGTTCTTGTGATTTATTAATTGTTATCGCAAATGATAGGCGTACAGGACAATTTCTTTTCCGAAGGCAAAAAGGTAGTGCAATATTATGTGTTAATCTATACACAGTAATAATACTCTTCTGCCTGGCTTGTGGCTTGTCCATTTAATACCAAATATAAGCAGTTATAAATAAATTGCGCACCATTAATCGTATCTCATCTATTAAACCAGTAGACACATTTAAACTTTTCAAATGAATATCTATTGATCTTATTTTTAGTGTTAAGCAATGTGGATATATTCCACTGCAATTTAACGAATCTATTAATTCCATAGACGATTATAAAATGTTGTCATTATGTGATACAATTATATTTACACTCAAATATTGCTTTTCATATTCAGGCAAGAGACATATAATTTTGTTGCTCTTCACGCAAGAACAGACAAAACTCCAAATTAACTCGCCCCAAGAATATGTCCAAATATTCGCTTGTACACCAAAACTCTGCCAAACGGCATGGGGCACACAAAGAATCAAAAGCAGACTAACTCCCCATCGGATTATAGAATCCGAAAAACCGTGCAAGCTGCTAGCTTCGCTGTAAAAATGAGACGAAGGCCGAAGTGCCATGAGTTTGCAAAATCCGAGCACCACAAAAAAATAATCGCCAACCTATTAAATTTCGATGGGTGCGAACCGAATATCGGCACTAAAGGTTTGTTCACACAGTTTCAAACGCTAAGAGATCATATACACCGTAGCACCCTTTGGGGGTGAATTCCAAAAATCCCTGGAAATGATTTGATCTATTTGTAAGACGATCTAATATGCAAAATTTCAACTTCCTATCTGTAGTAGTTCGTTCGTTAAGGTAATCTTTAAAAAACAGATCTATCTCATTTAACTCTTTTGAGGAGATGCATTCTGCAAAACCCTGAAAATGGTTTGACATGATTTGTAAAACGAACTAATATGCCGAATTTCGACTTCCTACCTGTATCTATGTTGTGACGATCTTTAGAAAAACACATCTGCCCCATTTAATCCCTTTGAGAGGATACATTTCGAAAAACCCTGACTTGACTCGATGTGTAAAACGAACTGGCTTGACTCGATGTGTAAAACGAACTACTGTGCCGAATCAACTTTCTACCTGCAGCAGTTACCGTATTATGGCGATCTTTAGAGAAACACATCTATCCCATTTAATTCTTTCGGGAGTTAATTTCGAAAAGCCTGAAATTGATTAGACCTAATTTGTAAAACGATTTAATATGTCGAATTTTAATTTCCTGCCTGTAATAATTACTTTGTGGCTATTTTTAGAAGAACACTTCTGGTCTATTTAACCGGTTTGGGATGTATTTCGAAAAACTAAAAATTATTTCCGATTAGTAAAGCGATCTAAAATGCCGAATTTCAACTTACTGCCTGTAGTAGTTTTCCCGTGGCGATATTTTGACAAACAGATTTGTTTCACTTAACCCCTTTCGGGGATGAATTTTCCAAAACCCTAAAACTGATTTGACTCGATTTGAAAAATGTTCTAATATGCTCAATTTAACTTCCTGTACTTGTAGTAGTTTCCTTGGAGCGATATTTAGAAAAACATATTTGTCCTATTTAACCCCTTTTGGGGATGAATTTTGCAAAACCTTGACATTTACTTGATCTGATTTGTAAAACGAACTAATATGTCGAATTTCAGCTTCCCACCTGTAGTAGTCTCCTCGTTGTAGATCTTTACAAAAACAGGTCAACCACATTTAACTCCTTTGGAGGAATGAATTTCGAAAAGCCCTGAAAATAGTTTGACCCTACTTGTAAAAAGAACTAATATGGCTAATTACAACTTCTTACCTTCCCCCAGATTCTATTATGTAACGATCTGTGAAGTAGAAGTCAATCCCGTCGAATAGAGGGTAAAAGCACTTCTTTGTAGACGATATTGAATGTTTTCCCTTCTGGTTTGAGCACCACTAAGTTGTTTGGAGAACTGACCCCTAAACAGTCTAGAAAAGTTGATCGAAAAAAAACCAGTCTTCCCTCAAGTCGACCCCAGCCTGATTGAGCTACTGTGCCTGCACCCTATTGATCGTCATGGCAAAGCAGGTTTTTACTGGAAATTGCAGTCTCTTAAATTGAAAAGAATAGTCTAAAATAATAAGGGCTATTCGAGGAATGAAGACTGTCTCCCCTTCTCCAAAACCTACGAAAATTTTGGTCTCAGTGACGTTACGATGCGGAGCTTTCACCAGCAGTCTTCACGTTTCTCAGTAGTATAAGTGCTCTAACTTTCAAAGGCAGGCGATTTGGAAGAAGTCCGGGAGGGTAGAGAGTGTGGAGAAACTCAATGTGGTACTGCACTGTGTCATCTGCCTCCACCACAGTGTTAATCGATTGATAGATCTTTTCATCCGAATGAAAGGCCTTGGAATATACTCTTAGGTAAACCCTTATGTAAATTCAAGACAATATGTCCTTATTGTACGGATACTGCATTTTTAAAAATCACTATTATAACACGTATTTGTCTTGAGAGCAACTGCCATTTAAATATCATCGTCGAGCTGATAAAACCACAGTAAATAAAAAACCGCTCATGGAACCCGTTGAAAAATATTAAGCAATTTACAAAACTTTTTTGTAGACAATGTTTAAGGCATCCATCAGGTAAAATTTGAATTTTTAAGTTTTCAAAGCTACTCTCACGTGACATTGCTACATACACTTGACCATACCTAAATACTGGTTGTGACGAATATTATATATTCCTGCTTTATCCAGAGTTTGCCTTTGTGGTTTATTAATTGTCATCGCACATGCTAGCCTCACAGCGAACTGTCATTTACATGTATTTTGACGTTTGTCTCACGAATCAGCAGACCGTTGATTTCAAATAAACATTTAGTAGTTACAGTAGCCCATTGCAAAAAATGAGCAGAACACCGCAGGCTGACTTCGAGAATACACTTGGTTTACTGCTACTGCATGGCCGGCTACAGCCACTTGAAAATTTCAATATGTTGGTTTTACTCTTAAAATTATCTATTTATTTTCAATTTAGGACTTTTGTGCACATCTACACCGTACCGGCTTTCATTTAAAAAAAGAATTATCAAAATCGGCCCGGTGGAAGTCTCAAAATAGATGTCGAAAGAAAACGCTTCACGTTTTAAATATATAGATACTCCATTTTTATCTCTTTTTTATTTTTCACTGAGTGGCCGTCTTCAAAACTATGACCAAGCACATTAATAAGATGTACTTTAAAAACAAAAACGTATACATTGCATTGTTCTATCAAAACAGTAAAAAAGCTGTTGTTTATGTTATTTGTGATGATACGACTGATGGTTGATGAAGCATAATTTATTCTTGTTGCTATGAGGAACAATGAATACCGTTTCAAATATAAAAATTTTAATAAATTCTGTAAAAACAAAAATGCATCATGATATCCAAAAGATGGGAGATTTTATATCGATTTTATACACAATGTAAACCATTTCATCTAACCTTTAACAATAAATGGGCAATCTACATGTATATATCGCTGTGATGTCTCCTGCCTAATTATTTATTATTAGTTACATATCAAAAAATGCTTAACGGAGTAATCTGAAGTTTAGATCGTACATATAAAATGAAATTATCTTTCTCCCTTTTCGTTAGTAGTAGACATTCCTGAATCAGAAGATTACACATAATACTCTTCTTTGTTTCTTTTTTCCCCAGCTTTAATTGTTGATATAAAAGTATCTGTTTTGACATTGTGGCGCCGTACTGCCACCCGTATAGATATTTTTTAAACAATCCCTCAAGGCCATTTTAACGGCATTTTCATCAGCTGTGCGCTGAGGTTTTCGTACGTACTATTGCTACCAAAAAAACTAGGACAAGTTGTTGATGGAATAAGGAAATATTTGATAAAAACACAAGTACCACAAGCAACGGTAAATGCTATATTCACAGGACGATACAGACAGTATACATATAGAGAGAGAAAATGAGACACTGGTGCCAATCGATGAGTATCATCCAGCTATTGTTTTAAGTAGCGTAAATTACTTTAGTAATGGGGGTTACACACCGATTGACGTAACCTACGATTACAATTTCAAAAGAGCAAATTTTTTGGAAATGTACAATTCTTTGAAGGATGTAGATTGGAATTGTTTAAAAAACTATACTGATATAAATGAAGCTACTAACAAATTTTATGAATTGCTCTATGATATTGTAGATCATTGTGTACCAAAACATATCTCTACAAGATCTAATCGATACCCTTTGTGGTTTACTCGAGAAATTATAAACGACGTAAAACAAAAAAAATACTTTCATAAAAACAGGAATAAATCTGATTACCATTTGCAAGAATTTAAACGTTTGAGGCAATTATGTAAAAAAAATATTTCTATAGCGTATAAAAACTATATTGATTCCTTGGAATTACAAATTAGTGATAACATCAACAACTTTTGGAATTACGTTAACAATAAAAAGAAAGATGTAAATGTTCAGCAAAATTATTACTACCAGAAAAAGGAATCATCAGGTACCGCAGATACTGTTGGATTCTTTGCCAAATATTTTTCCTCAGTTTATAATCATAATTCAAGTTATGATACGCAGAAAATAGTGTCTGAATCCAGTTGCAGTGTGACGAATATGTTTGAGATGCATGCAGTTGACATGGAAGATGTCGATAAAGCACTCGAGCGATTAAAGGGAAAAAAAACCGCTGGTCCTGATTTAATACCTACTTATATATATAAAGCATGCCATGAATGGTTTAAAAATCCTTTATGTATACTCTTTAATTTGGCTTTAAAAACGCGCACCTTTCCTGATAAGTGGAAAATTTCAAGAGTAACACCAATACATAAATATGGATGCAAATCTGATATTGAAAATTATAGACCTGTGTCTATATTATCAGTTCCGGCTAAAATCTTTGAGCAGATTATGTATCAAAATCTATCATATTATTTAAAAAACTGGATATCAGTGAACCAACATGGTTTTATGAAAGGTCGCTCAGTGGATACGAATCTTATGTCATTTGTTGATTTTGTTAGCGAAGCTTTAGATAAAGGTGGACAGTCTGATGTTATTTACACTGATTTCGCTAAGGCTTTCGACAAGGTCAAACACGACATACTTCTACAGAAACTGTATGCATCCGGCTGCCACATAAACATGATACATTTTTTCAGTTCTTATTTACAAAACAGATACCAATATGTTCAGTTAAATGGAACAGCATCGAAAAAATACTTAACACCGTCAGGAGTACCGCAAGGCAGTAACTTGGGACCATTATTGTTTCTTGTGTTCATAAATGACTTGCCTGCCCTTATTAACTCCTCACAAGTTTTACTATTTGCTGATGATCTCAAAATATTTAGAGAAATTGAAAGCAAACAAGATTGCGAATTACTGCAAAAAGATCTTGATACCGTTGTTAATTGGAGCCAAACCAACGAGTTGCTATTTAACGTCAGTAAATGTAAAATTCTGACATTTTCTTTGAAAACTAATTATATATGCACTAACTACATAATCAA
The DNA here is from genome assembly GCA_940337035.1 of Agriotes lineatus. NCBI lineage: Eukaryota > Metazoa > Arthropoda > Insecta > Coleoptera > Elateridae > Agriotes > Agriotes lineatus. The sequence goes on from OW679200.1 coordinate 10,632,751, forward strand.
TCATACAGATTTGAAACGTGTTCAAAATTGCAAAGACTTGGGAGTGGTTTTTAATTCACGCCTCAAATGGGATGATCATGTGGACAGCATTGTAAAAAGTTCTTTACGAAATTTAGGTTTTTTGATACGTAATACCACTGAATTTAAAAATATTAAATCGATTAAGTTACTTTATAATTCTATAGTTAGGCCAAAACTAGAATTTGCTAATAAGATATGGAATCCCAGTACTAATTTACATCAACAAAAAATTGAAACTGTTCAGAACAAATATCTTAAGTACCTTTATTATAAAATGTACCATCGTTACCCTGCATATGACGAGTATCAGAATATTAGACGTGAGGTGCAAGTTTTCAAATTAAGTGAGAGGAGGGAAATATCAGCAGTGTTGTTTATACACAAATTGGTCAACAATAGAATTGACTGTCCCATGTTACTGCCGTTAGTTAAACTTTACACTCCAGCTGTTAGATGCAGACCTCGTAAAGCATTTTATATACCATTTTGCAGAACGAACATTAGAATGAACTCTTCCTTTATCAAAGTATTATCTATCACCAACTCCCTTCTTTTAGAATCAAATTTAAGCATTTTTGACACTTCCATAGGTAATTTTAGAAAACAGGTTAATGAAATTTACAATAAAAAGTACGAGTAGATGATGGGTTGCTTGTAACTTGTAATTTGTAATATTTGATTGGTAATTTATAATTTTGTAATGTTTAATTTAGTATGTATTTTGTAATATAGTTTTTAGTTTTATTGATATAGAATGGTTTTGTATGTAGTTATGTATACGAGATGCCAAGTGTTAGAATTGGGCCTGTGCCCGTTACACTGGTACTTTAAATAAATAAATAAATAAATAAATATATATTGAGATGGTTTAAAGCTCACAATTTAATTCTGTATGCAGAGAGAAATACCTATTGAACAAAGTCAATTAAAGCACATAGTTAAAATATTTTATTTAATTGCAATCTAAATAGTAATTGAAGTTATTAAATGCATTGGTAATGAGATGCAAGAAGTATAATTAGAGGGCTAGCCTAAGCAAAGCAGATTTTAGAAGGATTGAATTTGAAGTTTAAGTAAAAGAAAGATTTAAGATGGCTAATATAATATAAGTAATATGATAGGTTTGAGCATATTTGAAGCCGGACCAAATGAAAGTAAATAATACAAAAGGTTGGTTATGTGCATAATGAATATGAGCGTTATTAATAAACGTACAGCTGATTGCAAATAAAAGTGGGACAAGTCTTGAGACTACTTTTTGCGTTTTTAATAACGTGTGAAGCTTTCTCTAACTTATATTTCCGTAGGTGAATACATAAAATATTATTAAAGATAGAAGCATAAGAAAAGGAACATAATTACTAGTATTTAATATGTTATTGTACTTCATATTACAATATTACATATTAGCTGTCCCAGTTTTATTTGCAATCAGCTGTACAAGCCAGTAAAAAGCAAGCAAGCTGAAAGGTAGGTGGAAATCGAAGAAAGATAAGATAAAATTTGCAAACAGCAATACAAAACGAGGATTGCACTGTTGGATACCTGCTATAAAATCCTAGCCCGGGTGATAAGAAAAAGGTTAAATGGGTGTGCAGAAGCAGTATTAGGGGAGTATTAGTCTGGTTTTAGGAGTAACAGGTCTGTAACGGACCAGATTTTCGCTATAAAGGAATTGAAAACCACCTGTTACGAGTACAAAGTCGTCCTAAACGTACTATTCATCAACTTCAAGCAAGCATACGACAGGATAAAGAGAAGGGAATTGTACAAGATCATGAATAGTTTAGGAATACCGATGAAACTGATAAAATTAACAAGAATGACTTTGGAAAATTCAAGTAACGCAGTGATATGGGAAGGATACAAATCGAAAGATTTTGAAATAAGTAAAGGACTCAGGCAGGGAGACCCAGTATCCACCGTACTTTTCAACTTAGTACTAGAGGAAGTTATCAGAAAAAGCGGGATCAAAAGGGAAGGAATAATTTTCAACAATGACCACCAATGCATGGCTTTCGCGGACGATGTGGCCTTAATAGCAAAATCTGAAAAAGAATTAAAGAAAGTATTCAAAAAGTTGGAAACAGCAGCAAAAGAAGTAGGCCTGGAAATAAACGGGGAAAAACAAAATATATGGTGATGGGAAGCCCGGACAGGACAAGAAAGAACGAGATAAGAATATTGAGTAGCGAAGGAAACACGTACAACTTTGAAAGAGTAAATACGTTTACCTATCTAGGGGTACAAATTGACGAAAACGGAGGTGAGGAGCAGGAAATAAGAGCAAGGATCGTAAAAGGTAACCAAAAATATGCTGCTTTGAGACCGCTACTGAAATCCAAGCTGGTATCCAGGAATACTAAAACAAGAATCTACAAAACAGTACTACGGCTAACGGTAACGTCTGGATGCGAGACTTGGGTACTGAAGCAATCGGAGAGAGACATGTTGGACAGATGAGAGAGAAAGGTACTGAGAGCTATTTACGGTGGGACAAGTACAGAGGAAGGATGGATAAGAAGGACGAATAAGGAAATACAGGAATTATACAAGGAACCCATGATCCGATATCGGCAAATCACAGAGAATTAGGTGGTTGGGACACGTGCAAAGGTTACAGGGAGAAAGAATGCCCAAAATGGTCTTATATAGAAAGCCAATAGGGAAAAGAAGAAGAGAAACACCACGAAAGAGATGGCTGGAACAGACGCAAGAGGACCTTAATACGATTGGAGTTACAGACTGGAGGGTAAAAGCCGCAAATAGAAAAGAATGGAGAGACATTATAAATATATACTTAAGCAATGATATGTAGTGGTAATTATGTAATTATGGAGCAAAAATGTAAAAGAAATGCCCTAGACCACCATGGCCTGTAGAGCAATTTAATAATAATAATACAAAACGAGGGCAACTGAAATGAAGAATAATCAGTGACGTGTTTAAAATTAAACACAAGTGCCAGTGCATTTTAAAACAAAGTGTTTATAGCAGAGCACTGATAAATAACGTTTTATGTGACGAGAAAGAACATTTTTTTATGTATAAGGAATAAAGACAGTTTCTAGTTTTAAGCAACAAACATGTTAATCAAATTTTATTCCTTTATGTGAAATTGTAACTAATACTTGTTTCGTTTAAACGATATCAGATCGCGGTTACTAAGTAACGCGATGCTCTTTTGTTAAAAATAAGAAATTAATTCCTGTAATTGTCAAGTTGTGTGCAAATGGTGCTCCTGAATTTTAATGTTTTACTACACTAAAGTTATTTACCAAGTTTAAAAAGTATACAAGTTTATTGTACAAGTTACCGGGCACATGTGGGAGTGTTAGTAAAAGTTTCTGCTATAAAAAAGTTATAAAATCAATCAAACTAAGATCGGTTGGAGTTCAGCCCCGAGCACCTGGATATTTCGAGCTGCGAGACCGGTCCATTTGAACTTTAGAAGCCAGGGATCGCAAGTCCTACAGCCCAGGAAGAGGTGTAAGAGCTTCCCAGAACAAGATATAAGTCCAGGGAAGCGACTTCCAGCGAATAAGGACATCGACGTCACCTGCGTCAGCTCCGAGGCGAGATCGACGAGAATTTCAAAGATACGATTTGGCATGTTTTATGTGGTTGGAGTCCGGAAAGCTAGTGGACTTTGAGAATACACCTTGCGGAAGAGATTAATCGTGTTTTCAAGCATCTAGATTCGTCCCAGTTCGAATAAATTGCGTGGCGTCACCAGAAGATGCAATTTTGGCCAGGATTTGGAGCTATCACAGAAAGTAGAACAAAAGATAGCTAGCGTCGTTTTACGTCACGTTGTTGCTAGGCGGGAGATTTGCTTTAGTTTGCCTGTGGTTTCTTGCAAATTTCACTTTTGAATATCAAAATAAAACGCTGTATGCACCCGCGAACCTTTTGTAATTAAGTCAAGTTTGTGAGGTTATGAGTAATTGAAGCGAGTAGCGCGGTTGTACTAAAATTTGACGTATTTCAGCTACTCTGAGTTAAATATTCTAAAGAATAATTTTAAAATAAAACTCAAATTTGAACCTAACCTGAGATATTAGTCTTGTGTTTTGCAGGAGCAAGCCCAGGGAATTACTGCAATTCGATAAAATATAGAAAGGGGCAATTAACCATTTTATTAAAGCATAATAAATATATTTCATTTTGATTAGCCTAAAATACTGACAGGCAAGTTTTACGTTTTTAAAATTTAATATAACTACCCAGAGTATTGTGTGGTCACTTGCCCTATTTAATTATTTATATTTTCACTAAAGCCTCTATTAGTTGAGGGCATAATTACAATATATCGGTTATTTTTCATACAGTAATACATTATTTATAATTATTACATGACTATTCTAACACCCCCACTTCATGCTAGTCCCATTAGGCAACCACATCTCTTCAGTGTATCGGATGAGGCTGGTTTGGTGAGAACATCTGCAACGTTTTCTCCAGTGTCGATATATTCCATCTTGACTTCTCCTTGTGTAATCTTCTCACGAACAAAATGGTGTCGTATGTCTATATGTTTAACTCTAGATGTCAAAAGAGGATTGGCAGTTAGTTGTAATGTGCTCTTGTTATCGCACAATAACTTGGTTGGTCCTGATGCTGATTTCAAAATCTCCTTTCGGAGTTGACGTAGCCAAATTAACTCCTGAGTTGCCGTACTTGCTGCTAAATACTCTATTTCTGTGGTAGATAGTGCAACTATCTGTTGTTTCTTAGAAGCCCAACTGATTACTCCGTTTGAGAGGCAGAATACGAAACCTGAAGTGGAGTTTTGAGAATCCCTATCCGTGGCCCAGTCGGAATCGGTATAGCCGATCAGGTCATCACTTTTTTGTACTAGTGAATCTTCATACTTTTTGTTGCCTTTAGGTATCTTTTTTTTAATTTTCTCCTACCGACTACCATTGTCCCCCGGAACCGCTCGCTGATTACTTCAGGGAGCGCGGGCGTCACTTAAACCTAAGGCTTAATTAAGTGAAAATCTAGACCGCCCGTGCCGGGAGTTGAACGCCTTTATGTATCTGAAAATTCTCTTCACTGCGGTCCAATGTGCTTCTCCAGGGTCATTAGCAAAACGACTTAATACTGCCACTGCATATGCTACGAGTCCTCTGTGATGCATATTTATAATAAGCTTCCAATTGCTTCTCGGTATGGAACTTTTTGCATTCTCTCACGTTCTTCTGGGGTCTTCGGTGACATCTCCTTTGTGAGTTTTTGATTGGTGTCAAAAGGTATAGCACCTCCTTTACATTAACTCATTCGAAATCTTGTTAACATATCTTTTATGTACCTTTCTTGATCTATACTGATTATGCTTGCTGATCTATCACGTACTATATTTTGATGCCAAGGCAGTAGTGAGCTTGTCCAAGATCCTTCATTTTGAAGAATTTCATCAATTCTCTTTTGACCTTTTGCTTTTCACAATTATCATTCGTTAATAACAAGATATCATCTATGAAAATGGCCAGGATGACTTTCCATTTTTTACTTCTAAAATAGATGCAGGATCTGCTTTAGATTGCTGGAGTCCAATTTCACTCAGTATTTTATCCAACTTGTTATACCAGGCTCGACTTGCTTGTTGTAACCCATAAATAACGGTATGTTAAATTATATGTATCCAGTAGTTCCATGTATATTTCTTCTTCCAAATCGGAGTGCAACAAAGCACAAATTACATCCATCTGATCTAATTCAAGATCATACTTTGCAGCTAATGCAATTAGAAATTTTATAGAACTATGACGAACTGTGGGTGAAAAAGTTTCTTGGTAATCAATGCCGTATTTTTGCGAGCAACCTTTTGCTACAAGTCTTGTCTTTTAACGTTCAATATTTCCATTAGATTGATATTTGACTTTCAAGACCCATTTACTTTTGATGCCTGTTCTCTCCGCGGGAAGGTCACATAATTCCCCTGTGCCATTTGCTAAGTGGGCTTGCACTTCTTGGTTCATCGCCTCTTTCCATTCTTCAATCGCTTCTGATCTCATAACATCCTCGAAGGTTTGTGGATCAGCCTTAGATGTTAATTCTGCTTGATAGATAAGTAAATCATCGTTAAAAATGTTACGATTTGGTTTTATTATACCACTTGACCTCGTTTGTACTTCACTTTCATTTTCTTGTGTTTCTTCAACTCTTATTTCTTTGGTCTCTTCATCTTCTTGCTGTTCTTCGCCTGCATGATAATCATTTTGTTTCGCTTCTATTATTTCAAAAATCTGATGCTCTGCTGATGTGCTTTCTTCAGTTTGCGGTGAAGGCACATTCTGAACACTGTTTTTATCAAATGTACTTTCTAAGAATATCAAATCACCTGTTTTGATTAAGCGTTTGGTTTGTGGGTGAATCAGATGGTATCCGTTTGTATTTTCGCAATATCCAACAAAGATGTGTGGTTCTGATTTTGTTCTGATTAGTTCCTTGAATACATGAACCATGGCGATGCATCTAAAAACCACCTTTCCCGACCATGCCTCTTCGGGTGTCACCCTATTCAAAGCTTTAGTTGGAGCTGTTTCGTAAATAGTTTGCTGTGCTTATTGCTTCTGCTCAAAATTCGGTGGGTAGATCGGCATCTATCAGCATGGTTCTAGCTCGTTCAACCAGTGTATGGTTCAGACTTCGGAAGCTCCATTTTGTTCCGGGGTCCTCGGAACAGTTGTCTGATGTTGAATTCCATTACTCTTTAAGATTGTAAGAAGCTTATTGTTTATATGTTCTCCTCCATTATCAGTTATCAATGCTTTGATCTTACTTCCAGTTTGATTTTCTACTCGAGCTCTGAATTCCCCAAATTTCTCTGTAACTTCATTTTGTCAGGCCATTTTATTTTTCTTTAATTCCTATAGCTACGTAACCATTTCGAACAGTTTTGGTACCGAGTTGGCAAGTCTGCCTGTAAATAGGTTCCGTTTTAGCCATATATATCACCGCATAACATTTCCGCTATTTTGCATCTCAAATTCTAAAGTTATCACGCACGCAACTTCGTTCCGCGCGAGGCTCTATGCCGTCGCAGCTGCAGCTGGCTGTTGGAGTGGTTTTCGCAGTAAATTTAAAACTTGGCCCTGCAAGGGCGACAGAGAGGCATTCGTTTCACCGCTTTCTCTCGTGTTTAGGCTGCCTCGCTCGCCGTTGTTATGCAAGAATACTACGTTTTGATTGACTGCATCTGGCAAGCACATCCCTCCCGAAACTCCGCTTGGTGTCTGTTTTAGAGGGTTTCAGTCTTGGCCCGCGAGAGAGTACAGTCGAATAGCGTATTTTGTGGGCGCCTTCGCGCATCGTCGTGGAGGCGTCCGATGTTTCTTTTGTACTGTTACAGCAAAGTTTTGGACATTGTTTATTGAGTCAGTTCTCGGCAAGTTGTGGAAGTGACGGTGTGTGCTCTGGGTGCTCTATGTTGATGTCCTAATCCGCTGATGCCGCTCGTTCAGTATTTACAAAAGTTTGTTTAGCAGATATTTCCGTCATCTGGTAGGGGATCTTTCTGTCGAGCAGGCTAATTAACGGCTCCTCAGATTTGTGGTCGCCAAGAGGACGTTATGCAACCATTCCCGAATAAATTAAAGAGATTCTCTGGACGCCTTCGAGTTTCACCCACCCCCAAGTCAAATGACAGCTGTAGCAAGAGTCGTCACCCGCTTGCCGCACTCAACATTTCCGCATCGAGGCTGAGCCGGTCAAAAACAAAGTATTTCGTGTTCAGTTTGTGTAACTAATTAGACAGGTTCGCTAATAACATTTAATCGAAGCACTGTGCGTTCATTGTTGCATTTCACGCGTGTGTAACTAATTAAACACGCCCGCTAAATCACATTTAATAGAAGCACTGTGCGTTCATCTTCGCATTTCAGCTTGTGTAACTAGTTAAATATATTTACTAATAACATTTAACCAAGGCACGGTGCGTTCATTGTTGCATTTTACTTTTGTGCACTTAATTAAATATATTTGCTAACAGCATTTAACCAAAGCATTGGGCGCTCATTCCTGAATTTACCTGTACATATGTAAGTGCGGTTGTTAGATAAGGTGCTCCCAGCTGGGCCTTTAGTTATTCTTTTTAGGGTAAGCCCTTGTACCACTGTGAGTGTATTATTATGTGCGCCGACCATTGCGGCCCTATTGTAACCTTCGGCCACGGTTTTGGCCTAATAGATTTGTTTACTGTATCGGACTTATTTGATTATTTTTACATGCTTGTTTACAGGGTGACCTTGTCACTATGTCAAGATTAATGTAAGGTGAAGCCTGAGTGTGTAAGTGTTGCAGGTAAGTCGGTTGCGCTCATCGCTGCAGTGCTGCTATCATATTCGACTCCCATTAAGCTTCAGGTTTCGCCAAGGTGATAATTTAGAAGGTAGGCTCTTTGATTTTCCCGGTTTACTCTGGGTCTATCCTCGCTCCACTGATGTTTAGCCGGCATATCTTGCTGCGGGTTGGGCAGCGGCCTAAGTGAGTCTCTGTCCCGATTATGGCAAACATCGTCCGCGCCGGCCGTTTGGTTTTTGTATGAGCCGGCGCGGTGTCGTAAAAGTAGTTTTAAACCGTAACAATTTTTGAAATTTAAGAAATACACAAACGATTTTCGGGAATAATCATCCAATTGAGGTTACTTGCATTGGTCCGCAAACATCTGGGTGAACCAAATCCAGGATACCATTTGTCCTTACATTTGTAGAGGTTACAAATGGTAATCTATTTTTCTTAGCTTTGACACAAGCTACACATGGTGTCATTGAATCGGAGAATGAATTTATACCTGTACACATGTGCCTTTGTAGTGAAATCATCGACCGCTGATCCAAGTGTCCAAGTCTTCGATGCCAAATTTTTTGTGAAGTTACAACTGATGCTATGAAAGTTGAATTTGATTCAGATGCACCTAATCGATACATGTTACTGTCAAGAGTTGCCGTTCCAATGATTGGTTTATCATCAACTTTAACTTTACATCCAACGATCCCGCATCCTTCACTGTCGAATATTAAGGTTTTGTTCTTCTCAGCAATTATTGCGACTGATAAAAGATTTACTGATAGATCTGGAACGTGAACTACCACTTTTACTATAGCTATACTACCAGTGGTAAGTGGAAGTCGCACTAATCCACTGCCGGATACTGTCATTTGACTTCCATTGTCAATTCCAATTGTTTTGTTTTCTTCAAATTCGTAGTTTTCAATTAAACCCTTTTGTGATGTCATATGCGATATGCAACCAGAATCTCACTCTACGGTGATAATTTGATTCGATCCTTATATCCCCAAGATCAACCGTTGAAAATTATGTGGAAGTTCACCTAAAATTATTATTCCTATATATTCAAAATCCATCGTCTTGCCTCCATGCTTTCCCTGCTCAGCTATTGATGTAATGTGATCAGTATATTATATACAAAATATACAAAAACTGATTTAAAATCTTCAAATCGTGTGCGCCACAACCACTGATATAGCCCGATACGTCGAACAAGACCGGTATCTTCAAATCTCTTTTTTATGCACTGCCAAGCTTCTTTTGCTGTCTTCGCCCTTTTTTGTCTCCTTAGCGCCAATATGTTTAAGTGACAAATTAATTTTGGCCAGTGCTCTCGCATCTAGCTCTTTATCTACCTCGGTACCTTCCGCATACTCCAAGCAGCTCCAGGGCCCTCCATCAATAAGAAACTCCTTCATCCAAAATTTCCAATCGCTATAGATCGATTCATGTAAAGAAATGTTCAAAATAATTTGCTCGGTATAACGTCAATGTTTTTTACTTATACAACCGTTGTGTGAGAACTGTCCACCGTTGTATGAGGAATGTCCAACGTTGTATAAGAATTCTCCACTGTTATATGAGAAGTAACGTCAATGTTTATTGTTTTGAAGGATAACTTGCACTTGTAACAATTTTACCGGAGTGTCCTTTTAAACTGGACCCTCAACTTTGATAACACGTATTTCACTTCTCTACAACTTAACTTTGAGTTTGTTTGACACTGGGCCCATAACCTGTTATAATAAAGTGGAAGTATTTGATAAGAACACAAGTAAGACAAGCAACGGTAAATGCTATATTCACACGACGATACAGACAGTATATATTGTTAAGGTGATCAGCTCCACTTTGTGTGCCCAAGTTATCTTATGTTACATTATAATTGAATTTTAATTAATTTAATTGCTCTATTTATTTATTTTGAATAATTAAAATTGTTTTCTGCTAGCCCCAGTAGATACACTTGACTAAAAATCAGATCAGGTTCTTTTTAATCTAGATTGCTTATATTCTGAAATTTGATGTTCCTATTTTATTATGACAACTCAAACTTCTGTCAACTGACACTTCAAACTAGTTTTGAAGATTCAATTACAAATACTTCATCATTACATTTGTCATACGACAAGCTCAAAATATAAGCACTTCCTTAATTAAAAATATACGGTACCCCCCAATTGATCTAGTGGGCTGGGATCTTCACCAAAAAATTCGCACTGCCGAGACGCAAATTTGATATAGTGGGTTCATTAGTCGGTTGGCTCGAATTTTAGAGATATTTGACTCAGAGTGGTTTTCGATATGAGGGAATTTCAGTACTTCGTACACTTCGTGTCGAAGTAATAATTAAAAATATACGGTACCCCCCACCCAAGAAAAGCGCCCTTCCGTGCTTTCCAAGAATACTTCGATACTCAGCATCACTCCGTTTCGCTAATACAATGAAATGCTATGAACCAGTTATTTATCAAAAAAAAACAAACAAAAAATTTTTTTACCGACGACCATAGCTCAAAAGTTGATGTTGCCTTCATTTTCGGAGGACCTATCGTATGAAAACGATCCAAGACTTCAGGAAGGTTCCTGGCGACCGAAATCGTGTACACATACGAACATGCATCCCCCGCACAGCACGTTTAGGCGCCTGAGGGGTATTGGGGATACGGGGGATTGATCTAGTGGGCTGGGATCTTCACCAAAAGATCCGCACCGCCGAGACGGAGATTTGATATAGTGGGTTCATTAGTCGGTTGGCTCGAATTTTAAAGATATTTGACTCAGAGTGGTTTTCGATATGAGGGAATTTCAATACTTCGTACACTTCGTGTAGAAGTAATTAACTCACTTTACTCTTTATTTTCTTTTAGTTCTTATTTTAAATTACCTGGATTCTGTTACCTTTTATTAAACTTAACACTCTCCTCTACTAAACCCAATACGTCCAAACTTTGCAACTGACCACGCTATAAAACTGCTCCGTTCAAAACCACGGCGAAGGCCTCAACTGACAACCAACTGCCAAGATGTCCAGATTCCGGATCCAAATCAACACAAGAACCTAGTTTGCCACAGGAATCAGCATATACAGCTTCACCACAGTATACATCAAAATAGACCTCAGCCGCAGATGCGTTATTTTAAATGTTCAGCCAAATCACATATAGAATTCTGCTACAACCCAGCACCACGAATTTTGACCAGAGTCAAGCCACCAGATATCACTTGACAAGCCCCACAAATCTGCCCACTCTGCTAATGATGTCGATGCAATCCATCTCCCTTGTAAAGCGCTCCTTGTTATCCACTTCAGTCGATGAAAATGTAATTACACAATAAACTCAATTCACATTCCCTTACTTTTATTTGCCTTTGTAGATTATAATTGTGTTAAAGTGCTTTTCTCGCCACATTCTAATCTTCATCCATCTAGTTTTCTCATATTCTTCTTTTAATATTTCAGTTTTTAGTTTTCTTCATCACGCCAATTTGTATGTAACTTTAACCCTTTTATTATGCCAAATATTTATTTTAAAACTCTTATAAAAGGGTTTCTTAATTTCAAATTTTACAAAATTGTATTACATCATTTTCGTTTCAAAATTTTTTTCTTATCAATAAATACTATCTCCTTAGCGATCTAGCTTATTTTTTTCAGTCCAACACACTATTAAAGCTTTATTAGTTCATTAATACCTACTATGTTAAATATCATATTTCAAAAAAGTATTTGTCATTAACTAGCCGGCAGTACGGCTGAGTGGTGTTGCACATCTCACGACACTTGCAAAAGTTAAGCACCAGTCTGCTTCGTCAGTACTTGATTGGGTTAACATCTGAAGAGCGGACGCCGAATTTAAAATGCACATACCCTCAGCGGCTCGGTGCGTCCGGCACTCCGACACTGTGTAAATGGTATAAGGGGTGACAGATTATATATATATTTGTCAACTTCCAATTTCATTTCAGATATTAAATTAAGTTAAAATCCTACTGGTTCACAATTAGCTTCATATAATTAAATTATAAATTATATTTCATTTCTTTTCTAAATGCATCTTAATAATTTTGATATCCATTTCACATCTAAATTCATCTTTATAATTTCTAATACTGTATTTTTTTTAATCTTATTGATTTGATTTTTAGACCCCTGTGCGAATACCATAACATAATACATATCGGTTATTTTTCATACATGACTACATTAATTATAATTATTGCATGACTATTCTAACAGTTCTAAATCTAGAAGCTACGAATTTTTATTATTTTAGTTGATGATATGATCTTACCTGCCATTATGACAGGTTAGAATAATTTACATGTCACATCAAATCCTAATATTAAAAAGTGCAATACAAAACTAGATAAGTGTGCAATATGCCGAATAGTTATACCGTTTTCTACGCAAGAAGTAGTCTTAGCTTTTGAAACTAAACTCATTCTATGCATTATTGGCGGTAACGTTTTGAAATAATTTCCGATTTATTCACATCACAGTTGCCAGGTAAAAATGCAAATTCACACAACTACAAAACCTTATCCTAGTTTTTTTAATAGCAATAATACACTCTCGGCATCTACAAAAATAATGATTAATAATGTAGGACAACGAAGTATATAGTTCAAGCAGTGGTTCGAAAAAAAGGGGACTACCACGCAAAATCAGTTTTTTGCAAATATCTCCGTTCCTATTGATCCTAAGAAAAAAAGTACAGCAATAAATTTAAGAGCATAGAATTGTATATAATAGCTATTTATGCAACAAGTGCTAAAAGTTGACGTTTATGCACGAGACATGAAAATTATGAAACGAAGTCGAAGGCTGAGTTTCATAACATGTCTCGTGCATAAACGACTTTTAGCACGCGTTGCATACAATATTTTATCTACGACCTTAATTTTACTGTTATTAATCCATAAATATCGATTTAACAAAGGTTTGCATCTACGACACTTCTAATTTATGTCATAATAAACAGTAGGCCATGCACATCTGACTGTATTCATTACATAACGCTTTAATTATTTCAAAAACACTTTACCTGTAACGCAAGAAGCAACTAGAATAACTTTACAACTTCACTTCCAGTTCGAAATTGTAGTTGTATAACCTCACTTCACTTTTAGCACATGGGCTAAAAGTAAACAGCTGATTTCTTTAACCACGGTAAACTATAAAACGTCACTTTCAGTGAAACAAGCTAGCGCTAAAAAGCCTACTTTTAGTGGTGGTCGTAGATAAAATATATTCTATGCGTTTTTTCGTCAAACCAATAGTTTTCAAGATACGGCGCGCCAAACGCAAGCAAATAATGGTAATGTAGCCGTGGGGCGTTTTTTTTGCACCTGTCTCCTTAAATGTGAGCTAAGTGATATGTTCAAAGTAATTTCAACATAAATATCTATTATTATCAAATGCATTTACACAGTTTTCTGCATTATATTTTGTAGGTACACGTCTGCTTCTTTAATGGGTATGATATTTATCATTTCATTTTGTTTTCGGCTATGTATTTCTCTGGGTATTTATTAACAGGCTTTTGTGACCTACTGACTTTCCATCGTAAGTACAAATAATAGATATGCAATACGCAAATTAAATCGTAGCATACATAACAGTGTATTTGGTAAAATTATTTACTTTACCAATTAACTAAGTTAACTATTAAATATCAAGTCATTACATAATTATTTAGTGAAACCATAAGTAATTTATACAGAATCATTCTCTTACATGAATCAGAACATCGTTAGTAACAAATTTCAGTAATTATTTACAAATTGAAAAAATCACTGTTCTATCTCCATATCTGATAAAAATATTCTATACGAAAATGTCTTTACCTGCGGGTGACGCACTTGGAACAAGTTTGAAGATAAGCTATCTTTTTCTACTGTCTCTTTCATTATTCTTTAATATTGTAGTAAGTGTTATAGACAAGTACCGGGTAAATTATTGATTGTGTGAATGTTTAAAACCAAAAAACGATTTGTAATATTTCATTCCATCACCAAGGACACACAACTCACACAATGGTTGCTGCGCAAGCACCAAAGACGCGCTCCAACTCTGTATCCCGAATCCGGGGCAAGTTGAGCATTGTACCGACAGATGCCAGCGCATAAAGCACCAGCCTCTACACCGCAAGGTAAATGAGGTTACAGATTATACATACATACATACATACATTCCATGCATTGATAAAGTGCTAAAGCGAATTAGTAGTTACGAGAGATTCTACCTTTTTTTTTTATATTGAATTATATAAAATGTCAGTATAATTGCTATAAATAGGTTTGGCATGTCAATATTACTTAATAAAATATGTCATACCCAAGAATAACTTGTTCTCTATCTACGTTGTAAAGGCGAATTTAATTGAATCTAAACTTAGGGCATGCTTGTCTAAAAACCTAACTCTTAACCAATAGGTGATAATGACGTTTTATTGTAGATCTATTGATAACCACCCTATTGTACACTCCCCCTCTAACAATTTCCGAAAAACATTTTTCATAAACAAGTAAATAATTGTTTCAGATCGAAATATTATTGGGTACCTTCCCTCCTTAAAATTGTACGCTCCTCGGCTACCACACTAACACCTGTGGTAGTTGTTAAGCCCTAACAAGGGAACTCCTCATTTACGACAGGCAAGGCTAGCCATCTACCCGACTTACGACTGAAGAGGGCTCATCGAACCACTTTGTAGTTAAAAACAGGCCACTGGCCTATAATAACAGGAAGAAAAAGAAGAAGGACAACGGTAAAGTGACTTAAAATGTGTTAAATTGTATCGATATTTAAAAACTGTTCTTAAATGTCCCCTTTCCCACGTGCATGACAGAATTTTTCATCATATAAAGAAATTGAACCGGTTGGTCCCAATCCAGTAACGTTTTTTACGTACGTGTAATAAACTGATTCTTCCAAACGTAAAATAGACAATATTAACCATACTTATACACCGCAATCTTCAGCGCATGAATATTTCAACTCACTGAAAATATATAACCACAGTATGTATCTTTAAGAAAAAATAATACGAATACGAATTTGTAGCTCTACAGACAATATTTATCCTAGCTTAAATTCGTGTATATGGACAAGCCCACTGCTAAGGTTATTTAAAACCTCACGCTTCTTTAGAATGTGTTGGCCGACCTAGCTTGTGTAAAAATTTTAAATTACATTTTATTTTATTTGTAGCTAAAGTATTTACTAAAGTTTGCAAACATATTTTATGTACTATTCTATGAGCTAATTGTATAATACATTATATTATATAACATAACGTAGGCGTGATACGGAAGCTTCCGGTGAAACGACGGTGGCTCTGCTTCTACAGATTAGAAGTTGAAAACAGCAAAGTTTATTTTCATACTTGCAACATTCTGCATTTCAGCAGTCTGTTTTTCAGATTTTCTCACGGGAGTTGGTAGTACGTTACAGTAGGTTAACTTAGTGTTTCACAGATATTTCTACTATCACATCACTAATAAAGAGAACCTTGAAGTGGGCGTGGAGAGTCGAAGTTCGAACATACCAAGTTCATGCGGCGACGGACGGTGGCGTTTTGATCAACTTGGATTGGCACCTTTGAATGATATTGAAGTTTGATTTACATGAACATCCCCTCAACTCAATTTCATATGTTCAAACGGGGTTTATGATTGTTCTATAAATTGAAACTTCGCTTTCTTCGAATAAAGTCAACGATTTATTTTTGCTTTTACGCCCATCTCTTTTCGTTTTGCGTGTGATATAATTTTGAGATGTATATGTTGCTTGATAACTTTCCAAACCAAATCATCATCATCATCATCATCATCATTATCTTGGCAGAACCCGAGAAATTCAAAATTATGGCGTCCGCTCCATGTTTCATTTTCAAATAAAGGCCATATTTTTTTTTCTCAAAGCCTTACGTGCAAAACAGTCTATATTTCATTAACCGAATCGAATCAGTATATCAGCTGTAAGTAGATCATTAATATTTTATCAAAAACATAGTCTTTTTGCAGTCTTTATGAAAATCGTAATCAATGTATCATGTCTTTAATATGAATGTTTGTTTAAGAAGTGCCTTTTGTTGCGTTTTTAGAGGGCCAATTTATTCTTAAGTCACAATCAGCAGAGTTCTTTGCGCTAACCCTCGCACAATTTTACAATTTTAAGCTTTACAAAAACAAAAAAATATAACCTCTATTGCAATGTTATTCTTCATGGATGCATCAAATAAATCATCTTTATCTTAGAGTTATTTGTTGTCAAAATGACTTTCCACCTATGACATTCCGTTCATGGCTGCGAACGAGTAAGGTGTACTGGGCGTCGCGCTGCTAAATTTTCGTGTTCGTTGTGGTTATTTTGCTGGTCTCGTTAGAGAAATTGCTAATCATCAATAGATATATCAGTGCTAGTACGTTTTTTGTGAATAAATCATATGTGAATAATACCTATACACTTTAAATTTGGATTAAAAGGGTTACCAAATTCCGAAAATGGTTTTAACTCAATCTCAAACGCAAGACATTCAAGGTCTTTTAGACCAATCCATAAAAGTGCTGTGCAGCGATAAGTCCTTTTTGACTGCAATTGCTGATAGTGTCAGCAAAATTGTAGAAGCCAACCTGCAAAAAATGTTTAACGACCAGCGTTCTTTAATAAAGGACTTACAACAGAAAGCGGATACCTTAAGTCAACAGAGTGAAGAACTAATTAAAACTAATAAAAACCTAACAGTGAAAGTCGACGATCTTCAACAATACAGCAGGCGTAATAATCTGCGCATTTTTGGCGTACCTTATCAACAAGATGAAGACACCGACGAAATTGTGGTTGCGTTGTGCAAGCAAAAACTAAAATTGGATTTGGATATTAACTGCATTGATCGATCGCATCGTATAGGCGGAAATAAAGGAACTGGTCGTCATATTATTGTGAAATTCATTAGTTATCGTGACCGCAATAAGGTATTCACCAGGAAACAGATGCTGAAGGCGACGGGTATAATCATCACGGAGGATCTGACAACATCCAGACTTGCGGTCTACAGAGAGGCACAGGAAAAATTCAAGAAAACGAATGTTTGGACTCGTGATGGTATGATTTGGATCAAGACCGATACAAAAAAATGCATGATCAAATCTGCTGACGATCTGTCAAAGTTAGTAGTTGATTATAAACAACAAAAATTGGTGAAATAAATTTTTGTCAAGCGTGACACCAGTTTATTATTTGTATTCTTTTTAGTTTGAAGGGTTAATATGTATACAATCTTTTTATTCAATTTAAGTTATTATTGTAATTTTAATTCTACTTTAGGTTAAGGGAGACAATCAGATGAGACCCAAATCACTTAACCTTGCCCATGTTAATATCAGATCTCTAATTCCTATTTTTCCAGATTTCAACAACTTAATTGCGGATGCTTGCTATGATGTAATTGCTTTAACAGAAACCTGGCTGAAACCAAATATTCCTGATAATGCTATTTATGTACACAATTACAACATCTTGCGAATTGATAGAGAGACCAGAGCAGGAGGTGTTGCGTTATACATTAAAAATAATATAAGGTTTTCTTGTATAAAGATGGAGGTGCTGGACCACATAGAACAATTGTGGGTAAGAATCCACTTAGATAAGGAAATTTTAGTTATAGGGGTAATTTATCGTCCGCAGAGAGCATCAGGGTCTCTATTTTTATCGGCACTGGAATCAACACTAGCTGATATGTTAATCATATCAGACAAACTATTTTGCCTTGGCGATTTTAATATTAACTATTTAGATAATAGTAATTATTTAAATATTAACATGTTTTCAATTCTAAGATCTTTAGATTTAAAACAAATAATTGATAAACCTACACGTATTACTTCAGCTACTTCTACTCTTATTGATCTAATTATTACTAATGCCAATAATGATATCCTGGAGTGTGAGGTTATCGATATGCATCATCTCACTGATCACAACTTGGTCTCTTGTCGATTTCCTGTGGGGCACCCTTATAAATCCGACATTGTTAAAACCTACCGTAGCTTTAAAAATTTTAATTTTGAGGAATTTTACCAAGATCTGTGTTTCATTTCTTGGGATGATATTTTTAATATGCCAGATATTGATAGTAAAGTTCAGTTTTTAAATAAAAGTTTGTTGCAATTATTCGATATTCACGCTCCTATGAAAACTTCTACATTCAAAAAACCCTATGCGCCGTGGCTAACGGATAACATTAAATTAATGATATCCTTAAGAAATAAGGCCTTAAGTAAATTCAAAAGTACTAAAAGACCGGCTCATTGGGATTATTATAAATCATTACGTAACCTTACCAATTCAGCAATGAAATCAGAGAAAAAGGCATTTTTAGAATTTACATTAAATAATAAAAGTCCCAGAGATGTTTGGAGTAATTTACGAAAAATGAATGTTTATAATTTCTCTAAAAATGACGTTATTCCACAACACCTCCAGGATGTCAATAAAATTAATAAGTATTTTGTCGAATCTTGTGATGGTAATGCAAACGATAATAATGATTTAATCAAGTACTACCATAATAATGTCCATAAAAACGTATCTGTTAAATTTAAATTTTCTGAGGTCACAGAAGTTACTATTGCAAAAACTATTAGTAGTATTAAATCTAAATCTTTTGGTTCCGACAAACTGAATATTGAACTTATAAAGTTGTGCTGCCCCTTTCTGCTACCATATATTACACACATTATGAATTATTGCCTTAATAACTCAGTTTTTCCAATGTCCTGGAAGGAAGCGCGTGTCACTGCACTTCCAAAAATAAAAAACCCAAACGATTATAAGGATCTGAGGCCAATCAGCATTTTGCCTGTGTTGTCAAAGGTCTTGGAGAAAATCATTGAATCTCAGATTAGGTTATATGTAGATCAATATAATATTATACCAAATACACAATCTGGATTCCGACCTGGCTTTAGCTGTACCACGGCGTTAGCACATATAATTGATAATATTATAACTGCTACTGATCGAAATAATATCACTGTTCTAGTTTTACTTGATTACTCCAAGGCCTTTGATATGCTTAACCATGATACACTCAAGGCCTTACTCTGTTTCATAGGTTTTGAAGCTGGTGCTATTGACCTTATATCTAATTTCTTGAATAACAGAAGCCAAAGGGTTGTTTTGGAGGGTGCTGTGTCTGATGCCTTAACTCTTGGTAGGGGTGTTCCACAGGGATCTATTCTAGGACCGCTTTTGTATACTATATATACATGTAACTTTTTCACAGCGATAAAAAAATGCAATTATCACTTTTATGCTGACGATACTCAAATTTATTATTCTTTTTCACTTAGTCAAATAGATACAGCAGTAACTCATATTAATAATGATTTAAATAGCCTAATAGATATATCCAATAAACATTCGCTTAAAATTAACCCCGCTAAGTCGACAGTTATAATTTTTGGCAAAGATAATTTAAGAAAGAGAGCTCAGGAAAATACAATTATTAAACTTGGTAATAATATTCTGCAAATACAAGACTGTGTAAAAAACCTTGGTCTTCACATAGACGCAAAGTTGCGATTTAAAACTCATGTCGATAGCCTCATATGTCGAGCTTTTTACCAATTAAAAATTTTATACTCTAGCCGTCATTTTTTAAATACTAAATTAAAAACAATTCTCTGCGACTCAATGGTTCTGTCACAATTTCATTATTGTGATACTGTGTATGGCCCTTGTCTCGATTCATATGATGCCATGAGGATCCAGAGAGTACAGAACTCGTGCCTTCGCTTAATTTTTGGCATTAGAAAATACGACCATATATCGCATAAGTTACTTGAGGCCGGTTGGATGAATATGAGTAGAAGAAGGCTGTTGCATAGGGCGTGTTTCTATCACAAAATTCTGTATAAACGGACACCTCCATATTTATATAATAAAATCAGTTTCCGCACAGATGTTCATCATCTAAATTTACGAAACCGAGGTTTGATGTCTATCCCCTCCTTCAGCTCTACGTTTTTTAAACGGTCTTTTAGTTATGATTTCGCAAAGTTTTGGAATAGTATTAAAAAAGTTGAATTAATGTCAGTTACTCCTGAATTATTTAAAAGAAAATTTAAACAGCTTATTATGGACGGTTAGGGTTTATGTGATTGGTCTCAAATGGTTCTCTTTACTAGTTTATTATTTTTTTTATCTTTACTTGTATTATCGCAGCTAATTTAATTATTTAAACATAAAAAATTTTTGTAAATTCTCCGGTGCGGGGGGAAGAACAGGGTCTTCCTGACCCCTCACCCTTTGATTACATATCAATAAAGCATATTATTATTATTAACTCGCACAAATATTTATACCTTTAAATGTCAGATCGACTTAACCTAACCTTGCCCTAAGATAGTAATGGATATGTTATTACAACATAAAACATTATTGAAAACCAAAACGACCCCAGAACGTGCCAAGGAAGATAGTGTCGCTTGCTCGAAATGAAAAACCTCAGTTCCCCTACAGGGGTGTCAAATCTGATGTTTCGAGAAACTAGAAAAGCTACGCAACTTCAGCGTTATGTAACAAGAAACTGCACGGCTAGATACAGGGGAGACTAAAGTACGCCAGAAGGTTAGCTAATGAAATACAATGTATTACTTGACTAGAGAATAATAAGTTCTTATCTCTATCCGCATTAACCCTGTCAGAACTTGAGAATCACAGCGGAAAACATCACGCTACTTCTTAGGAATGATGTGTGAATCCTGCCTTTTACCAACAGGTTAACTCTCAACGCATCTGCTATCAGCCCTTGTTATAAAAACTACTACCAAATACACAAAAACAAAAAGCAACTTCACAAGTTATCTATTGAATATAACAAAAACGAAGTAACATATGTATAGGTTAAAATTAGCCCTGAATCCTAAACGACGTCATCGAAGTGTAACGTTAACGACAGTAACAAATTTAACTAAAGCATCAATATTATGCCAGAAATTTGTACGGCGTTTATTCCGTCACAATCTGCGTTTATATCGCCCTAGCACTCCAACAGAAGATAAGAAGACGTCCACCAGCGATACCCAGCGTCTAGTACAAGCAAGCACAGCACCGCTCCCACTCAATTGTTCCTGGAACGACTGCACCGATAACGAGGTCCAAAAAGTATAAAAGCAACGTCCGCACTTATTTCAATCACTTGAGGCTTCAGATCCTGATCCTGACTTCCACCGACCGCCAAGTAGCACCAATCGAGACCCTTTAGCAGATTTTTTTGTTATAATTCTGTGTACATATCATTACTAAGATTTATTTTGTACTAAGAAATATTATAGGATTTATTTCTAAACTGTTTATTCCTGTATTTATACATTTAAGCGGTAACGAACCCAAAGGCATCTGCTCATACGTGAGACAAAAGTAAAGTAAATTAATTAATAAAAGTTTTCGGGCAATTCATGGAAACATTACAGTAGTTACAAATTATCTAACTATAGTTGTATCCAGCCAATTCCGGACTACTTGATTATTAGAACAACAAGCCAAGGCAATGCCTTGAAGAGGCTTATTAATTTTGCAATAAAGCATCGCACTAAATGTCAATAAAAAGCTATATTTTTATTAGTATTATATAAATAAACATTAAATTAAATACAGGGCTGAGAAAAATTCTCAAGTGGCGATATTATTTGTAAAATTCTGTGTAGAAAATCTTAATAAATACTAAAATGTTGGCTTGGTCTTGATGAGCCCTCACGAGCGGTAGATAAAAACATGTTTTTTACAGTAAAGTACCTTTTTACTTCCTTTTACAATAAAGGAAATATTGGATTCACCCCAAAAATTCGAAATTGAGTTTTCAACAGATCATTCTCCTTAGCATAGAATTTCGGCTTAGACCGCGTAGTATTTGTATATGAACACCCAGCATTTTCTGGCTTAATGTGCCTTGCACCTTGTGAAGTCGAGCAAAAACCCGCGCGATGGCCATGCTCTTTGGTGGCTCGTGTTGTTTGAGTATCTTGAGAACGAGGATACTTAGGCAGATTTGGCCGTTTTGCTGTTTGTGCATCCATATTCACTAACGTTTCGCAAGACCTTGCAGCTTGCATCATCAGAGTGAAAGTCGCACTAAGAACCGAAGGTCGGTGTGGAGCTATTTATAGTCCTCTGTGCCAGGCGCGCGGAGTGGCGTAACGCTGGCGCTGGTTGGTCGTCCGAGTGCAACGTAATCCGTGGGGCGTGGCCGTATGACGCAGAGTGGTTGTAACGCTTTAGATCGTGTATCACAGGGGACAGACTGGTCGTTCCGTTGATCTAAGACTCCAAGAACATAAAGGCGATTGCAAACACAAACGCATCACAAAATCAGCCGTAGCTGAGCATACGTTTACAAATGGGCACACTTTAGAATTTGAGCATGCCAGAGTACTTGCCAGAATACCTCATTACTTCCCGCGAGTGATACGTGAAGCCATAGAAATAGAAAAACATCCAAATAATATCAACAGGGAAGATGGCTTTAAGCTTAGTAAAACGTGGACCCCTGTGATACACGATCTAAAGCGTTACAACCACTCTGCGTCATACGGCCACGCCCCACGGATTACGTTGCACTCGGACGACCAACCAGCGCCAGCGTTACGCCACTCCGCGCGCCTGGCACAGAGGACTATAAATAGCTCCACACCGACCTTCGGTTCTTAGTGCGACTTTCACTCTGATGATGCAAGCTGCAAGGTCTTGCGAAACGTTAGTGAATATGGATGCACAAACAGCAAAACGGCCAAATCTGCCTAAGTATCCTCGTTCTCAAGATACTCAAACAACACGAGCCACCAAAGAGCATGGCCATCGCGCGGGTTTTTGCTCGACTTCACAAGGTGCAAGGCACATTAAGCCAGAAAATGCTGGGTGTTCATATACAAATACTACGCGGTCTAAGCCGAAATTCTATGCTAAGGAGAATAATTCGAGTAACCGCGAAAGCCTCAAACAATACATTTTCAACAGATCCCCTGAACCCAAAAAAACATATATTTTTTCATTGGTCTGTCTGTGTGTGTGTGTGTGTTGTGTGTGTGTCTGTCTGTCTGTGAACAGAATATCTCAAAAACGAAAAGAGGTATGGGGTTGAAACTTCATATATAAGTTTTGTGTACTATGTAGATGCGCAGCAAGGTTTTGAAGAAAATCGCCTTTACTCTTGTGATTTTTCAGTTTTTTTCGATTTTTTCAAAAACGGCTTTAACAATTTTTTTCAAACTTTTCATTTTTATTACATTTTTAATGTGTATTGGTGTGATTTTCCAGTTGAATACTTCTAAAATGGGTTTCTTTTGTTTTTTTTTCTATTTGTTTATTAACTCCTATTTTAAATAGAACACCCGGTATATTATTACATTTTTGAATTCAGCTTAAAATTCTAGAGAAAATTTGTCTCTTCACCTAACGCTCTATTTTGCACCGTTTTTGTAGAATTTGTAATATTTTAAAATTTTTGAAAAATGCTTAAAAATTTAAAATCAAATTTTTGGCTAATTATAAGATCACTGTAAAAGGAGGTTGTGTGCGTGTATCACACCAGATTTTTCAGTGTTTCAAATAGGGCAAAGTATCGTCAAGAAAATATCGACTTACTTTTATTAAGCTGTTTCTACTACATGAAGTAATTTTGTGCTAACACGTGCTACCACCGACAAAGACTAAGCAAGACTCCGCCCCAAATCAAAGTTTCTCGATTACTCTTACCAGCTTCAAATCGTACCAAACGATCGTCCAGAATACATGGAGATATCGAAGAACCGACTAGCTACACTCAAGACGGCATGAGGTTTTTTTCTATAATTAGCAAAGGGTATTCAAATTACCGGTGGGCGCTAAATAATCTTGTACAACCGAAAAGTCCATTAGCTTACGAGAACTCGTACACTCACTAAAGTACTATTCGTAGCCAATTAACTACGACCTGAAACAGACTTTAAAAAGGTTCGACACCTCAATTGCTTGCATTAGCCATACACAAAATTATAGTAAAGATAAACAGGGTTATATTAATTAACGACAATAAATATGTTACAAAATGTTACAGCAGTTAATTCCAGCAATCGTATAAATTCCAAAACGACCCACACTACAGGAGAATGCCACAAATACAGCCAACTCAACTGTTACTACTAATTACAGGGGTTAAGCTAGCACAGAACTAAGTTCAACATTTAAATAGGTAACAGATCTCTGGAAAGATTAAATTTGCGGACAATTACACATTTACGATGATGATTCAGGTCTAACATAGTAGGAGGGCGACAATAATAGTATGCCAACGCGTACGTAGAAATTCAAAGTGTTCCAATAAATGCGCAAGTAACTATTGACAAACTCGGAGGTAATGCAACACTAACGGCTGATTCCAATCTTTCGGTGCCGTAATATATAGATTCGTTTTTAACTTAACAGCACAAAATCGTGTTTTAATACTTCCAGTAACGGTAGCGGAAAGCAGCACCAACAATCAGCCACCAGAAAAAGTGACCAGAAGCAAGCGGAAACACAGCAAAGACTTCTAGCAACAATTGCTAACCGCAGAAGCAAAGCGGGGGAGTCCAACTAGGACTCAGCATCAAATGAAAAACTCAGCAATGGTTCCAAAAGCTCGGCTGCTAACTAGTAGCACAAATTAGCTGCTCATACTTTAACGGCTCTTCAGATTAAATCTCCAAGACGTAAATCAGGACGCCAGAGAAATTCGCAATCAAATGCAATGGGTAATTAAGACCAAAATATCTTCGATAAATCAACCATACAAATTCAGGGTAGCGCGAGTGAGGTAGGACATTATTTTTGCACTATAAATTGGCCCTAAACTAAGGCAAAGGTAAATACAAAGTATACATATGCGATTGAATCTAAGATGAAAGCAGAAGAGAACAAGGAGCTACTTGGCCTAGTTACGCATGACAACGGATTGATAATCCGAGGTCAGCGCTTCAACAACAACCAAAACCAGTTCACGATTCTAGAATTACGGCATTCAGGCAGGGGTGTCAAAAACACATATAGGAAACTGGGTGATCTGAAAAGGTTAAAAAGCGTTACGCTAACTAAACGTAACATACTGTTTTATAAAAGTCAGCCAATATTTTTAAATTTTGCATGGAGTCATAATTTTACAGTTTGAACAACTTTCCTTGACGATACAGAATATAGCTACCTGAAGTTTTTCCACCATTTTATATACACACTGTATACAACATACATTAGAAATATATATATTCAAGGAAATTAGATAAGGAGATTTTTAATAAAATTGCTCTAAAATGATTCTGTATATTTTAAATTAAAAATCAATCTTCGAATCGTCTTTTGTACAGCAAACACTTTCAACAGAGTTTTCACATAGAGCAACATTGCAGATTATATAACTGTAAACAAGACAGTAATATACTGTAATGATACAAGCTTAATATGGTTTGAATTAAAATTTGTTAAAAATTGGAATATTATAATGGTTTGGATTTATTCAAGGATAAGGCAGATTTGTATCTGAAATATAGCTATTTGAAAATTACAGGTGGATTGAAATTAAAAATAAAATTGGACAAAATACAGTTTAAAAATCGATGTCAAATGTTAATTTCGAAATAAGATAAAATGAAGTAGGTTTAACTCAAATACATATTAGACTAGAAGCCATAAAGATAAAAATAGGTACTTAGGAAATTTGCTTCAGTAGACGAAAACAACAAACTGAAAAATGTAGTAAACTAATTTTTCGTATAATTAAAATATGGACGATAACCCTGTTTTATTCATGTAATTTTGGTCAGGATAAAAAGGGTAATTAAAACAAATCTACGTGGTGATTTAGAAATGGAATTTTAAAAGACTAAGAACTAGAGAAGAACTAACAAGAGAAGATTATTGGAAAATTGTAGACAAAACTAATGGATAGAAGAATTATTATATACAAGTAAAGTATTAAGGAAACATACTGGGTTAGCTTTATTTGAGATATTACATTTGACATATACCAAAAGTAAAATGGGATTACGTCAACATATGTATTGTTGAGTGGAGTTTCCAAGGGGGGTCATCGGAAAGAAGAGGAGCGTTCCAGGTAGCAGTTGACTGTGGCAGGTGGATGTCCAGGTTTGTTGGTTGCTGACAGGAGTTTGGGGTTTGCTAATATTGGACAATTGGAGCGAGTGGTCTGTCGGTGAGCGGAGCATTGCAGTAAGGAATTTGAAGGGGTCTAGTTGCGGAGCAAGGATAGGTTACTGTCTTGAATATTGTGTGAATAACAATCAAATGTGGGTGATTTCTTATCAGAACATAACAAGAAAATAAATAAAGACGTTAATAAGGTGAAATTAATTAATAAATAAAAACTTACTGTGTTATTTAATATTATAGTGTACAATTCAAAAGATTGGGCATTTGTCATTAGAATTTGAAAACTGTTTTGACATTTGGTTGACATAAGTTGTGACTTAATGATTTAAATGAAATTTTAAAATATTAAAAAACCAATTTTTCATAACAAGTAACTAGATAACGGAACCCATTCCTGTAAAGTTTTCAGAAGCTATTACAAAACGTAATTATTGACTTTATTATCCAAACGAGGGCAATTTGTAATTAAAATACTTCATTTACATGAGAATTTGAAAGTTCTACACATTTAAAAGCACAGCAAAGTGTAGGCAGTGCAATAGATTTACCGGATGAACTACACGAAAACATTTTTAAGATTGAGAATAGACAAATGGGATTTGTTTATCTTATTGCAAATATTGTCAAAAATTAATATATACTGTTTTAGTTTAGAATTGAATTGTTAGGCTTGCACGTTGTACCAATATTTAAATTGTTTGATATCAATAAACATCATTTGTTTACAATAATAATCTTTTATGTAATAAATATTTTCTTTTGTATACGTTTTGTTCTAATCTTAGTCTGACCTTATTAAAAAGCTTACCGACACCCAGAGCTGGGCATTAGCTGTATTTGTAAATACTTTTTTTTATTTAAATACTTTGTAGTATTTAAATACTAGGTGTTAAAATACTTTTTAATGGGCTGTATTTGTATTTGTAGGTGCAAATGTTCTGAAAAAGTATTTACTATTTAGTGTTTAAAGGAATTTTTGAATGTATTTACATACTTTTAAGCTATTTACATATTTTTAGAGTATTTAAATACTCTCAAATATATTTCTAACTAGTAAACTTTTTGCGTAATTTCAAACATCCTATAGGTCATCATTTGAGCTATTCTGGCATTAGGCATTATACGTTGGAATTCACACTATGAGTCTCTAATCCAAATTTTTGCAAAAAAAAGAAAAAAATACTTATTTTATATTAAAGCTTTCAATTAAACAATATTGCTTTACTAAAAGCAAAGGTTCAGGGTCATTTCGATTTTCCCAACTGGGAGCGGGCTGCGTCCTTGCGTCCCTCTACAGTCAAGAACGGGAATTATAGGACGGGTGAGAGAAAGGAGGGGTGGTGGAGAATGGAAGAGAGGCCAGGAAAGGTGGAGAAGTACTGCCCCGGCATTCACCTCAGAGAAAGTTCTGTTGACTCAGGAAAACCACCTACAAACCTAAATCAGAGCAGACGGCCAGGGTAATCGAAGCCGCGATCTCCAGAATATTAAGCAGATGTGCTAACCGCTACTCTACAAACCTCGGTGCTTGAATAAAAATGAAGTCGAGTATTTAACAGAATACGTTAAATTTTCTACGCGACTGGTTTTAGCATTAGATATTCCGTAAGGAGAAGCTAATATATTGCACTATACTCGGCGCAGTGAACAAATAGAGTGACTTATGCAACCCAAACAGCATATTACAAAGCTAACTGGATCAGTATTTTAATAATAATTACTAAAGAATCAGAGATGGCGGTTCTGATAATTAGACCTAATTTTATCTGACATTAAACAATTTTTTGAGGTTATGATACAACTGGAAACTTAAAAAGCAAGACATTTGTGACCTTGTAATATGTAGGCAATAATGAAATTTATCAAACGCCAGGCCACATGCCTACAAATTACACGTACACAAATGCTATGTTTTTTAAGGTGGTCGAAGTTTCTATTTGGATCATAACCTCAAAAAACTATTTAATGTCAGTTAAATTAAATTTAATTATAAGAACGCCATCTCTGATTCTTTAGTAATTATTATTGAAATACTGATCCAGACAGCTTTGTAATATGTTATTTGGGTTGCATAAGTCACTCTATTGGTTCGCTGCGCCAAGTATAGCTACACTACAGCTGTGCCTTTAAATGTTCAAAACTTTCAAATATTGATTTTAATTCAGTATTTTAATTTATAATTTGCCCTCTTTTGTATATAATGTCAATAATTACTTTTTGAAATAGCTCCTGAAAACTTTACAGGGGTGGATTCTTTTATCTAGTTACTTGTTTCTGAAAAATTTATTTTCTACTATTTCCAATGTGATTTGTCTCAGACGTCACAACGTATGTCAACCAAATGTCAAAACAGTTTTAAAACTCTAATAACAAACGCCCAATCTTTCGAAAGCACACAATAACATTAAATAACACAGTAAGTTCTTGTCTCTTAATTAATTTCACCTTTTTAATGTCTCTATTTATTTTCTAGTTACCTTGAATATTTTTCTCACACAACGTTCAAGACAGCAACCTATTTTTGATCTGCAACTCGACACTTTTAAGCAGCTTCCTACAATGTACTGCTCACAGACAGACCACCAATCCCAATCGTCGTCCAATATTAGCAAACTCAAATTCTTGACAGCAACCAGCCAACAGATCAAACCTGGACATTCACCAGCCACAGCAACCAACTCCTAGAATGCACCTTCTCTCGCTGATGACACCCTTTTGGAAGCTCCTCTCAACAATTAACAGATTGACGTAATCCCATTTTGATTTATGTTATATGTCAAATGTATTCTCCCAAATAAAACTGTCCCAATATGACTCCTCAATTATTCACTTGTATATAACAATTCTTCTATCCATTAGGTTTTACCACATACCAATTATCTTCATTAGTCAAGTCTTCGCTTCTCTTAATTATTTGTTAATATTTCATTTTTATTCACCACGTAGATATAGATTTTACCTTTTTTATATTAGCCAAACATTTTCTCAATAAAACAGAGTTATATTCAATATTTTAATTAGACCAAAATCGTTTTTCTATCATACGTTTTTAGTTTGTTATTTTTCAATAATCGGAAACAATTTTCCTAACTACTACATTTTCAATATTTATGCCTTCTAGTCTTATCTGTGTTGATTTAAACCTACTAAATATTATATTATTTCAAAATTAATATTTGTCATTGATTTTCAAACTGTATTTTATAAAATTTTGTTTTAATTTCAATCCACCTGTAATTTTCAAATAGCTATGTTTCAGACACAAATCTACCTTATTCCCATTTTCATCCCATAGTAATACCCAATTTTAACAAATTTTAATTCAAACCATATTAAGCTTGTATCGTAACAATATATTACGGATTCGTGTTACCAGCAATTGCAGAAAATCTCCAGTATTTTTCTTAGTCAAATAAAAAAAAATGTAGCCTCAGCTGCTAAATTTGAAAGACAACAACTTTGTATTTGAACTGAAAAATTTAAATTGATATTAAAATGTGTTATTAGCTGAAGGCCTACAACTTAGCGCACGGATAATATGCGCTAGTTTTTCACCACCCTGTATGTTTAGTGTTTTATTTGTTTTTTCCTTTGCTTAGATACTGTTTTTTGTGACATGACAAAAATGTAAAGGAACTGTTACATGAAAACGAAAAATTGAAAAAAAAAGTTTATATTGTTTTAAATTATATTTGTTTAACTATGGATTGACGTTTTGATTAATATTCAATATAAGTAATCTTATCAAAAAACATTATCTGGATTTTAAGATTTTTTGCCAAAATATAACATCTAAACTATACATTCACCACTAACTAATATACATTTTTTTGGGTTTTTAATAATTCATGTAACATGTGAGTAAATAAAAACGAAATCAAGCTTGGCTTTGAAAAAATTTAGTCTTATGCTCTATTACTTCTGATGCTTCAATTTAAATATGACAGTTATAATAGTAAAAGTGTCAAGTTGTTTAAATTATAAAATTTTAAATTACACATGCAGTTCTTATAACTTAATACTTTATTTTTTTATGTATCAGATGCAACATTGTTTTAAGCGTTGGTTTTTCTGCAATTTTCGAATAAAATTTTGACATGGCAGTCTATGACAGTTATGCAATGGTTTAAGTTATGTATGTGTATTTCATTGTACAACAACCACATAATGTGAATTAATAATCGACATATCCTGCCTATCAGTTACTACTCTGCAAAACGTATCAATACCCTTTTCGAATTTTATCCAATCAATTCCGGTGTCCCACAAGGGAGTGTGTTAAGGCCCATTCTTTACTTAATATACACAAGTGTCATACCAGAGACGGATAACACCGTATTAATATTTACCACTTGTGACGGCGATGCCGCTATTTTATCTGTACACGAAAACCTTCAACACCACCTGAAACTTATTAGCAAATGGCGTAATCGATGGCGAATCAAAGTTAACCAAACCAAGTCTACGCCAGTTTCGTTTACCACATAAACCACCTACCTGGCAGGTCAACATCGACCTGTAAAAACAGAAACCAAATACCTGAGATTTCACTTGGACCAACGTTTAACCTAGAGGAAACACATACAAACAAAACAACAACAACAACAACTAAATCTCAAATACAGACAAATCTACTGGTTTCTTAGCAAAATCATCTTTATGAATTGATAATAAACTACTTTTATACAAATTCATATTAAATCCGATTTGGACCTACGGTCTCCAACTATGAGGATGAGCTAAGAAATCAAATGTAAACCTAATTCAGAGGTTTCAACACACCATGGTATGTCACCAACCTGACAATCCACGAAGAACTTAGAATACTATTCGTTCAAAAAGAAATTAATAGATTGCCGCCACCATGGGAAAACGTATGGACACCCAAATGAATTAGTGGAACAGCTTTCAGTAGCGGAAATTCCTAGAAAACTGAAGAAAACATGGCCAACTGGCTTATTAATTTAACCAAACAAACGAGCTTCATCGTATACAGTGTCCGCCAAAAAATCGGCATAATATAGGAAAATTTTTGATTTTTAATTTTTCAAAAAAACTTTTTACGTCAATAATTTGTGCTTGTCTAAAAACCTATTTATCCCCTATCATATATCCCGAGTGATTTTTACTTATTTAGAAAATGGAGTTTTTCGAAATTGTCAAAATCCGAAAAGTGCTATTTTTCGAAAATTAATTAAGATTTTAATGAATTTTTTTTAGAGTGCTATTTTT
Source organism: Agriotes lineatus (assembly GCA_940337035.1). Lineage (NCBI taxonomy): Eukaryota > Metazoa > Arthropoda > Insecta > Coleoptera > Elateridae > Agriotes > Agriotes lineatus. The sequence goes on from OW679200.1 coordinate 10,664,486, forward strand.
ATTAACTTTGATTTTTTAATTGTTTAAATATTTTTCAAAATTTCACATATCAAGAGTTAATATTAATATTCAATTTTTTTTGTGAAGGCTTATAATTGGAAAAATAATATAAACTGTTAATTACTTCTTTAGATTTTGTATTATTTACCGAAAAGTACCGAAAAAATTTTCGATTCTAATTAATATCTATGTAAATGGCTTCAAGAAACTGTAATCTAGCCCTGTTAATAAATTACTGTTACATAAATCCTGTAAATGTTCTTTTACAGTTGTATAAATGAGGATATTTTTTAGAACACGTAATTGGATAAAGAAAAAGTAATTAACATTTTATATTATTTTTCCCAATTATAAATCATTGAAGTGTTCACATAAAAAAATTGAACTTTAGTATTAAATCTTTGTATGTGAAATTTTAAAAATATTTTAATAATTGAAAAATTAATTTTAGCTAAAATTTAAAAAATTGGTATTTTCTGGCCTTGAGAGTGTTCAGTTAGCTAAAAGTCACATACTCTAAAAAAATTTCATTGAAATCTTACTTAATTTCCGAAAAATAGCATTTTTTGGATTTTGACAATTTCGAAAAACTCCATTTTCTAAACAAGTAAAAATCACTCGGTGTATATGATCGGGGCTAAATAGGTTTTTAGACAAGCCAAATTATTGACGTAAAAAGTTTTTTTAGAAAAATCAAAAATCAAAAATTTTCCCATATTATGCCGACTTTTTGGCGGACACTGTATATTCGATTGGTTTTTGGGCCCAATTTATTTTTGATTAATAAAAAATATATAAACTAATGTGCTATCTCATTAATGCACTACGTCTTGGGCGACAAATAACTGCCGGGATATCCCCGATGCTTATTTATTTTTTATTATATATAAAAAATACTTGATTAAGTAATTTGCATTTGCACCGTATCTATCATAAAAAAATAACCTACTTGGCCAAACGTTGCTATAAACACAGGTATACACTTCCCTTACCTGTGATTATTAAATTATCTCAGAAAAGTAGAATGCCTAGGGCTTGGAATACTACAAACAAAAATTATTTTAATTTAAAAAATATGTTTCTACTTTTCGATGTATGTACTTAAAACAAATTGTTTGATTTTCATAATATAGACAACAATTTATCTGTCAAATCGTGACTTCCTAGGAGTTATATGAGATCAAAGAAAAATTACTTTTATACTCTGGTAAAATTTCGGCCTTTATAAAGATGATAACGAGCATTTAACAGTTTCGGGGGCTAATTAACATACAAATGGCAGAGAATAAGGCAAATTTCCTACAGTACAGCCCTGAACCTTTCATGGGATGACTAGAGGCGATGCGTTGAATCAAGCTGGGGTTTCTTCGGTTTCGGGAAAGATCGCTGCTTCTGCCACAATGCACGATGTTGACGGTAAAAATAAAAAAGGGTCGGGGTAATTTCAATTCCCCCAACTGGGGGCGGGCTGCTATAGGGACCTTGCGTCCCTCTTCAGCCAAAAACGGAAATTATAGGATGGGAGAGAGAAAGGATAGGTGGAGAATGGAAGAGAGGCCAGGAAAGGTGGAGAAGTACTGCCCCGGCATTCGCCTCAGAGAAGGTACTCTGTTGACTCAGGAAAACCACCTAATAGCCTGAATCAGAGCAGATGGCCGGGGAAATCGAACCCGTGACCTCCCGAATCCTAACCACTACTCTACAGAGCTCGGTATGTTAACGGTGTGCGGGCTCCTTTCTTATTGGATGTGATTTATGATGTGCACGTGCTCTGGACTTATTAAGATAGCTTTATACACTTTAATTTAAGGTAAGCACTAGTTGTAGAGCTAATTTCACTCGAGCAACATAAAAACAAACCCTTTAGTAACAGCATTTTATTATGAATATTTTATTTCGGGTACAATTTTGTTAGGGGTTGAGGGTTGAACGCCCTAAAACAAACATGAATTGTTTAAATAAAAGCCCAATTGGCTTACATTACATCAGGCTATCTGCCATTAGCCAATCTGAAGACCGCTTGCCTGTTCTTGTAAATCAATAGATAAATCAATAATCTTTGGCGCGAACATGTTATAAAAACGCGCGAAACGCCTAGAAAATGTGGGAAATTTACATATTAATTACTTTTACATTCAAATTTCTACATTAGACTAAAATTCGTATGCGTGCAGATGGCTCCAGCTGTGACATGTCCTTGATCCAAATTTGACTTGGAACCTAAGGAGGGTCGCTGAACAATTAAGCTGCAGGCTTCTACACAACTGCCCACCGTTGCCAATGCAACAAACTCCAGCCCCCATCTCGTTGCTATCCATATGGATCTGCAACTGAAGCTTCCAGCTTGCCACAGTGACCTAATTCCGTTGAGATAACCCATATGTGGAAGTTCAGGTAAATATGATCTCGTTTTACCATTTCTGGCTCTCATATGGTTACTGTTTTTTGTAGGGAACCATATGACTGCCTCGGAAACGGCTTAAGTGTCTTCTTAAGTGGTTTTGTTTTCACTAACGCCTCGGGTATGGGTTACACGACCTCCAAGTGGTTTTCCAGTGAGCTGTGCTCATGAGACATTGGAAAAAACACATCTCGCGCAGTATCGAATGCCCGCCATATACGTTCGCACTTCAAAAATACACGCACTGCTACTCACTGCATTGCTCTGCCATTTTGACGCATATAAATTTGTCTTACTCGAATGTTTGTTGTTTTTTAAGCTTTATTTAAGACTACAGCTAAAAATACTTTATGATATTTTAACCCTTTGGACTTTGAATGAACAAATAAATATTTTATTTATTTTGGAACTGTTTTCACATTGACTCATTTGCTAGTACGTGCAACTAATATCAATGAATATGCAGACGGCTGAACAATCTAATAGGAAGAAGTACAAAAATAAACTAATAATAATAATAATAATGAATTACCTATCTTTATTCCCAAAACCATACAAATGCGTACAATTAAAAACAATACATATTTCTGTAAAGCTAAGGGGGAATCACAAGGCGCAGTTCAAGCGCAAGCTTGCTCTTCCACTGGACCTTGATTTAAATTAAATATCGTAAATATGATTTAAATTATAAAAAAATGATTTTTTTAGCATAAGCGAATGTATAAATATTATGAGCAATACAAATATATTCAGAATGAGCAATGACTCATAACTCCCATTCAATGTCAGCCTGGACATAAATCTGTAATTTGAGGTGATTATGTAAGTAATAGGTATACTTTAATCTTAGGATTGTCGATCAATTAAAAGTTTGTAAAACCGTGGTATGAAACAAGGTAACAGCAATTTCTTAAAGTCAACTGGTAGGGAATTGTAATACCTTGATATTTGATAACTAAAACTACATTCGAACAGTGCAGTTCTGTAGGACGGTGTAGTAATTGTACCTTTGAATCGAACGTTTATATTACGCACATCCTCCCTAAAAGATATCTTATGATACAGATAAGGTGGCCTTTTCTCGGTAATAATTTTGTGATAGAAACACATACTCACAAATCGACGTCTGTTAACCATCATGAGCAAGACAAGATCGGTTAACTTGTTAGATACATGATCAAATTTTGGAATTTTGCACTCTCTGTATTCTCTGTGAAGATTCATATGTGAGAGATGGTCCATATATCTGACAGCAATAAACAAAATGTGAGAGAACAAGAGACTCACAAAGAAGTGATTTTAACTTTATTGTAAAACATTGACTATAAGTTTTAAGTTCGCTATGCTTTTTTAATGCAGTTGATACATGAGATTGATATCTCAAATTTCTGTCGAGTGAAGGCCCAAGTTACGAACTTCCGAAGTAACAGGCAGTACAGTATCATCAATATGTAAATTAATATTGCTTTCAAGAGTTGGTAAATTCTTTCTATTTCCAAACGAAACTACTACAGATTTTGTGGGATTGAGTGTTTTTTTTTTATATTTCAGATATATTAGCCAAATCTTTATTAATGTTTAATAGTTCACGTTGAAGATCGTCAATAAAGAAAGATTGATATAGTTGTGTATCATCAGCATACATATGTACTTATATTGCAATAATTAATGTATTTATGAAAGGTGGATGTGTAGATAACATATAAAAGTGGGCCTAGGATAGAACCTTGTGATACGCCACGAGTAACAGCATTACAATTAGAACAAATCGCGCCCAACCTCACTATTTGTGTTTTGTCATTTAAATAAGCTTTAAGAAAAAAAAACAGAATTATCTGGTAAGCCAATATAATGTAATATTGCGCAAAGAAGCAGATGATTTATTATATCAAAAGTTCAACAAGACCAACACCGGTACCTTACCCTGGTCACAGGCCATAATAATGTCATCGATTACGTCAGCTAATGCGGTAGTACAACAATAACCCCTGTACGAAAACCTGACTGACAATTTGGAAGTATACTATAGAATTCTAAATGTCTAATGTCGGAAGAATGCTGACAGGGCGCAAATCAATCATTTCACTAGGATTTGATTTTTTTGGTATTGGAGTAATCCTGGCATTCTTCCAAGCAGTGGGAAATTTACGCGTGGCAAAACAAGAATTTATAATGTGGGTAATGTAAGGAGTAATAATTAGACAGCAAATATTTAATAATCTGCAAGTTTATACCATCTGAACCAGTACTGTTACTTTTAAAGTTATTGATAATTGAGGTAACAACATTATCATCGACGAAAGTGAAATCAAAATTAGTCATGTTGTCAACTGCTTTGTTATTACGATAAAATTCCATAAGATCAGTGTTGTCATTGTTAGTTGTTGGAACTGAATTAATAAAAAGTCATTTATCTTATCAGCGTCAGAAAACTCCGAGGGTATAGCAATGTTAGTCTCGTTGGCAATCTGCAAAGACTTTAATTCTCTCCATAGCGGTTTTGACGATTTATTACGTGCTATAAATTCAAAATAAACCCTTTTCTCATTGTTAATAATCCGTGTAGTAAAGTTTCGGAGAGATTTGTAATTGTTCCAATGAGCTGGATTTTTAGTTCTTCTAAATTTTAATTTAGCTTTATCTCGTAAAGACAGAAGCAGTTTAACATTCCCCGTAATTCGAATTGTATAATTTTAAAAGATTAATATTAATGTCACCAAACTAAATAGCTGATCGGATATCACTGTACACAAAGCAAGTGACTGTTCAAATTCATTGCAAAATGCTTTGTAATTTAAAGAGGGCGGTCTATAAACTACTCCTACAACTGTATTTAAATTTTGCACCCTAAGTTCCAACGACATTTCTCTGTATTATCATTAGTAGCAATAATTTTGAAATTAAAACACTTACGAAAACAAATACACACTCCACCGCCACGCACACCACGGTGTCTTGGAATCAGACGATAATTAGCAATAGTAATTATTTCATTATCTGTATCTTGTGTTAACCATGTTTCACTAATTGCAAAAATTTCATAATCTGATTGCAGAATGGCATTATTTATTTCATTAAATTTTGGAAACAGCGATTGAATATTAATAGAGCCAGCTTTGATCGAATGGGATCCGGAAGTCATCTAAAATTAAAAATTAAATATAATGTATACAGACAGAAATCACAAAGTAAACAAACAAAAATATTTAGATACCTCACCAAAAAAAAACTATTCAGATAAAAAAAATAAAAGATAAGTTAATAAGATCCTTTTAATGTCACCTTCGGTTTTCGCCAGAATTTTGCCATCACAGGACCACACATTTTTCAAACCATACTTTTCTATGACAGCTTAAAGCAGTTGCGTACGACGTTTAGTTAGATTTTCCCTGATAGTGATGTTTGTACCCTTTAACAGCTTGTTCTTATTATATACAGATTTTTTTGTATTCCTTGAAACAAATTATTTAGAACTTAAACATGAATAACTCCTACACAACAAAATAAAAATGTTTACAGGGCAATAATAAAACGTAAAAAAAATCATGTTCGATGGCCTGCGCCATCGCACCCACACCACATGGGTTAGAGGACCCATACTAAAAGGGTGAGATGGTTTACCTTTTCTTGAACATAACATTGCAGCAATCATCACAAAGATTCTCAAATTTGGGACAGTTTTCGTAAAACCAACACTGACAGTGCATTCACTGGATTCAGTCATCACATTTGAAAGTTACACTGTATTTCACCACGCATGCAGCACATTTGCTCTCGTCATCTTCTTCAGCGCTGTCGTCTGATTCCCGTGGCACAAAATCTGTAGGTTCATCTGAAGATGGGTCACTTGTTATAGTAGTTATCTTTTGCTTTGTACTTTTGCCATTTGCTTTTCCTTGTTTTCTTTTAACTGTGATAATGTTTGCTTTTTTTGTTTCTATGTTACCTTTTCTTAATTTTTTGGCTTCCACATTTGCTTTCGTTTCTTTCTTTGCTTTCTTGTCGGCTTTTCTTGCTTCCAAATTAGCTTCCTTCTACCACACTGCACCTTTTCTCAATTTTTTCTGGTGATGTTAAAATTGCAATCTTTTTCCTCGTTTTCTGACTTGAACGACAACACACGGCACACTAGATACAGGATATTGTTTAAAAGTACCCGCTGTTCCTTTTTGGGATTCTTCAACACCACTTCGTCCAACTTCTACCTCCATGTGTTCAGTCTGACCTCCCTCTTATTCGTTTTCACTCTCTGTTTCCAATTCTTCTCGAATTCTTTCCTCCCTCTGTTGATATTGCCTTTCTGCACATCGATTTCTGCTTCTTCAGGCTATAAAAATGCGTAAGCCGGTATAGCATCGGATTTGATTTAATGAATAGATTGGTAACAAATTAAAATTAATTTTAAAACTTTTGAAAGAGGCCCTTTCAAGTGGCTGGAGAATCTGAGTCGCATGACTAGACATACAAAGAAATATAATATTGTGTTCTTCGGCATATTCAAGCGCATTTGCACAGAATTGTAGTGAGTTGAGTGCCTGTCTAAAATAAGAACTACCTTACCCTCTGGTTTTCTAGGGATAAGTTAATTTTACTAATGTATGCTGATTTTAGATTCATAGAGATACTAGATCTTGAAGGCATTCCGGCTTTCTGTTTTTGCCCTTGAGGATGAAAGTGGGAGGTAAGAACGCTTCTTCTGCGTTAAAACAGGCAATGTCAGTCACCCGTCGTAACGGCGACAACATTTTTGGATCCTTTGGTAGCAACCACTTTGCTTGGTTTGTTGTTAAGCTGGACGCCAGTTTCGTCCATGTTGAATATGTTAGCAGGCTTGTCAATGGGATTAAGGGTGGTTTCGAAAATTTTACATCGGCTCTGTTCATTCGTTTAGCTCGCGCTAAGGAAACACCTTCTGCTTGTCGAACTGCAAGGTCACCAATGAGGAGCTACAGCAACACCTTGACATGTCGTCCATACATCAATTCTGCGTGGAACTGGCTAAAAGCAGCGTTAGCAAAATCGACACGACAGACCAACCGCACTTAAGAACCATGGCCCCTCGAGAGGGGACCCAGCAACTGGTAAAAAAGAGACCAAGGAGACTCCTGAACTAATATTAAATTGCCAAAACTCCAGGAGAAAACAACATTCAAGCAGTCATAACTCCAAAGTTAACGCTAGTCTAGTAGAGGACCTTGGAAAAGTCCAGTCCACCCACGAAGGCCTCATATTGTTATATGCTGCTGGACACAGCTGTAACACCCAACTTTTTGTTGTGTCTTTCACATTCATGATCGAGATTCAGACGCTTGTTGCTCTCATTGAATAGATGCTTCTCAAGGATTCTTCTTGTCTCCTGTATTTTTTTCACTATCTCATCTTTCTCCTTTCTATAGTCTCCCAGCTGAGAAATTCTCGAATTTTTACGAGATCCTCCTATTACCGACTTCCTTATGGGTGATATTGTCGCTTGGCTTCCTTACTTTCCCCCTCTCTAACCTGTCTGTGATAGCTTGTTTCGTTGCCTTTCTCACCGGATGGCAACCCGGTGTTCTTTTATTTTTCCTCGCACTTGCTCATACTAGTATTGAAACAATTTTTTTGGCTCCGCTTAATTGTTTTGCCAGTTACCAATTTATTTCAGGCCTAACCTGTATATTTTTATTTGACTTGTAAACCCTTTGCATTTCAAATTCTTCAATTTTCCAAAGCAGCTTATTTTGTACCTGGATCGAGTTCCTTTCGTTTGCGCGATGCCCTTTCTGACCCGCGCTATCTCTTATCGCAGGCCGTTGTAATGCGAGCTTTCGTTTGGAAACGAAATTTTCGTCCGAGGACTTGCTGTTCTCACCTGAGCCCGCCGTCACCGGCGCGGCTGAGGTTTAATTTTAATTAAGTCAAATTACGTGGGCTCAATTAATTTAATGAGCAGTGTGTTTCCTAGAGCTGACAATGATCAGGTACGATGGAGCTTTTCTGTCTTATTATCTCCATAGTAATTACATTTTTTCTTAGCTTTTTATTAACAGTTTCATCCACGAGTTTATCTCGGAGGCCAAGTTATTAGCCTAATCGCATTTTCGACACTTGCTGGCGTTCTGGTATTTGCTGCCATTTGAGGGTGCTTCCGCTGCAATCGCCGGTGCATCCACGGCGATTTCAACAATGTGTGTAGCCGTTCACGTCCAGCATATGTTTCGAGGTTAGTTAGTGCTACTCCGGGCTTAAATATCAACTTATCTTCAATACCAGGAATTCACATCTGTGAATTTTAAACCCGTCAGTATTTGGAATTTAAGTTCATACTTTTTGCAATGATTAACATGTAATGTTCAATTTCATACATGCTCTTGTTTTTACATTTTTAAATTCTTATGCCTATATTTAATTATGCTCAGTATTTAAAGCTACAATTTTGATGTGTATTGACCCTCTGTAAAAGGTAGAGTCACGCTTTTTTATTTCAATAGCCTAAACAGAAGGAATTATTAAATGAATGAGGTATGCATATCCCATGAATAATTTGAATTTAAGGTTATTAGAATAACCCGAAAGGGGTTTTTTATGCGTGTCGCAACCTTCAGTTAATGTACACAACTTTGTTATAACATTATTTGCATTTTAATTATCCTGATTATTTATTACTGACAATTCAAGACTTTTCGCTTAATTATTAATTAAACGCTAGTCACTTGTAGTTTATTTTTCTATTATTCGAAATCGTTTGATTTCTGGCGCCCATTTCCTTTCCTTTTTTGAAGACATTCCAGGGTACACAGCTGATGATTTAAACCTACGACCCAAGGCCGCCGAAATTTGAGTTAGCTCGGCCATCGCGGTACGTAAAGAGTTTTCAGAACTGCCGTAGTGTATAAACTGTAGAGGGGTTGATCTGCGATTTTTACTACCATCGATCAATTTTATTAATTAATTGCAGGTCGGCTTCTTTATCGTTTCAGTATAGGTATATGCCTAATTTCTGTTTCCAATTTATCCACGTATTAAATGGGCTTGGTCCGCACGGATGGGTGGTGCGCTAAAGTCCAGGATCCATCAGTAAAACCATAGAGGCTTGACTAGGGGGTCATCCGTTGGCAACGGTTTGGCCCAGTCCTTCACCAGTGGACAACCGGATACTCAAGGGATATATTGGAATGGTCTTAGGCCCTACAACTCAACTCTGATAGCGTTGACAATTTAATGGACATTCCAATAAGCACAGGGTTGAAGTGTTTTATATAACTGCAAGGCTAAAACTTGAATTTCACAGAATAAATGCATTGGTAAAGAGATGCCACTAATATAGTAGTAATTGAATAAGAAACGCAAAATGCAAAGCTCATTTCTCACAGGGATCTAAGTTGACTGTCAGATCAATTTAAATAATAGGTTTGTGCAAAAGTAATAGCCGAAACAAAAGAAATTATTAATTACAAAAGAGTTTGCTATGTGCAAGAAAATGAAGCGTAGAATTCAATTAATTTAGACAGTGAAATTTTGTGAGGGTTCTAAGAAAGGTATAAGCCAGAATAAACTAATTATACTTTGCAAAGAGCAATTAGAAGGCAGGCAAAAACCATAAAATAGCAATTGTGAGAAGCAGACAAGACATTATAAAGCAAGGGGAAAAGCAAACAGCAATACAGGAAAGAAAACGAGTGAAAAGCAAACAGATGGACATCGAAAAACAACTGTGCAGGAAGTGAACTCTAAATAAATTAATCAGTGCAATTACGCGTGTGAACAGAGAAAAACAATTAATAAAACGTGTGGTAGCGCGAAGAGACATTTTAATGAGTAAAAATTTAGACAATGTTTTAGATATAAGAAATTTGTAAATATAATAGTTTATAAGCAGATTTATTTCAAAATGTAATTGATTTGAACTTGGTTAATTTCCGTTTATAATAATATTAGATTAGCTTTTGTTTATAACGGATTTGGGGAGAACAAAGGAATAAATTATAAGAAATGACATTGTAAATTGTGCTCGACTTTAAATCACATTTTATATAATAAATGAGCATTTTTCAACTTAAAAAGTATACCGTTTTAATTAGTGCACATCCCAGTTGGTGTGGTATCGTTTGGAGTGTTTCCGCAACCAAAAATTAGAAAGTTCACGAGCGGGCCCTTTCCGAGAAGCTAGCAGCCAAGTCAGCTCAATATCTCGATCACTGCGTGTAGCCAAGGAAATCATCGCAGCATAGAGGGAAAGATTCCAGGACATAGAGCAGCTCTGTAACAACGTCTCCAAGAGGTTTCACCACGAGGGGGTCCGTAGCAGCTTCAGAATTTCAACGGCGTCACTCCAGGGACCCGAGGGACTTAGGCGAAATAACAGGAGACATTACTTACGAAGATCCAAGCATTTCCGCGGCTAGAGGGGCGGTGCAGCTGGCAAAGCAAGCGGATTCCATTATTTGAGGTTATGCGAGGGTGAAACCGGAAGCGTCTGAAACAATTGCTAATTTCCGCCAGCAGCGTCCCTTTGACGTCATCGACAATCAATTGCCTAAAAACAAAAGATAATTAATGCCGCCAAAGCGCGAAAATTCAAATAAATACCTGTACGAACTTTGATCATTTCACGATTTTAAAACGTCAACCACGCAATCTTGCATACGGATTCCATTTTGTATAATATTTGACTTACTTTCAAATATTTTGCTTATTCGTATTGAAACTAATGCGGTAGACAGAACCGTACTCAAATAATTTATAATTTACAATCGACAAGGAACCCAACTGAGTTAGAGTCATTGCTTTACTTGAGAGCTAGCGTTAATTTATCATTATTTGCAGCTAGATTAAATATTAAAACGGGCATATAACCATTCATTTAGGCATCTAAATAAATACAACTTACTTTAAATCTGCCTTTTTAGTTCAAACAAAATATTGTGTGGAGGCTCTAATAATTTAATATTTAATTACATAATAACAAACAATTAGGTAAAGAGCTAGCAATCCATCGCAATATAACTTTAGGCTATGCTTAGATAAAGCGGAGCCCTCTCTGCAATTTTCCCGTCCTGACCTGGGTCCGCGAAAGTACTTGTGCACACATTCGCAGTCATTCACTTCAGCAAAGAGAGGAGTCCAAAGGGCTTCTCCCTAAAACAAACTGAGAGAGACATTAGCTAAGTCCTATGCTGAAGAGACTCTCTCTTGAAGAAAAGTCTTAGGGTAAACGGCAAGACCCCTAGCCTTCGACCTGCTAATAGCATTAAAGTGTGAAAAGAAAAATATTTGACCCAGGAACGCTGATAGAATAACTTGAAAGAGAGTATAATTCGGCTAGGGCGCCTAGGAGTTGCCGGTTCCCGTACTCTCTAGTGTGAGCCCGCAGGCAACTTTTTTAGGTTTTCCCCCTCTGTGCAATCTTGTTGATCCGCGGGAGGTTTTAACCCCCCGGCCCTCCGGTCAAGCCGGTTTGGGCTTCCCCTATTCACCATCTGGGGACACGCTGGATAGGGGTTACATGTAGCCTTTAGTGGACCTGTCTTAGGACAGTAAAAATTTAGATGTTGGTAAGAGCGCCACCGTAAAAAGGCAACCCGTAGCTGTATGAATTTGCTCCGTCCACGGTCGAAGCATGCAACTTACACACTTACATGAAAGCCTTATTTATTTTCAAATCAAGACCTACTTGGTTTAGCTGTGCTAGTTGAACTTTCCCTTACATTTCCTTAATAATTGTCCAAAAAATGTTTAAACACAACTTTTGAATTTAGCACGCCTGAAAGACGCGTTCCCTTATTACTTAAGCAAATTGCCTTACACTCAAAGAAATAAAAATATACTTTACCAGATGAGATTTATTACACCTTTATATGACTGGGGCTGTATAACAGAAAAAGTGTATATACAATTGGTCACCACAGACGTAACATAGACCAATCTATAAAATTGCAGCCCCGTTAGTTAATAATCAACGAAGTCCAAACACTCAAATAAAATAAATAAATAACACAACAAAAATGTAATACAATAGAAGAGAAAGATAGCTTGACATCAAAACATCTAGCGTTGGCTGTACAGAATTCAAACTTTCCATATAAATCAATAATTACATTATACCAGTATTGCAAATTCAAACTGACTAATATGGCAACGCTAAAAGTGCCAAATTACAGCTATGTGGGTCTGTAACTAGACAGATGGAAACGGAAGCAGTCAAGCTCAAATTACACCAGCCTCGAGCGCCTTGCGGCTCTCATAAAAACACGTCTAGACTCTTCACTGCGCTGGTCACCAAGTCTTCCAAATTCGGCGTTTATCTAACTCCCTCCTCTCGCCTGTCCATAACTCCGCTTCTGGCCGTCTCTTTCTATTGTCATGGAGCTTTATCATTCTCATTGCAAAAAAAAAACTTCAATTTGGCAGAAAGCTACAGTGTTTAAACGACCACGTGTGTTTTCTAAAATTTAGCATGTCAAAGCGCATTTCAGACCACTCAGGTGAAACGTATTCTGAAACCGTACGTGTTGTTTGGAGCATTTCGACCGAGACCTTTCTAAGATATTTGAAGGCGGCAGAATCAACGTGGCTTTACAAAAAAACATAAAATACCATTACACAACCACTACAAAAGAATGATGGCATAGTCATGCTGGTATCAGCCCCGAGAACAATGATGGTCGGTTAAGAAGAGGCGAGGCACCAAATGATACTGCAGTGAAGACAACCAGGAGTGGAAGAAGTTCATTTATATTAATGTTCGTTTAAAGTAAAACAATGAACTAAGTACTTATTCGGAAGAGGAAGGTATTATAAATTATACATCCTGTATATTCGTTGTAACACATTATTATCATTAAAACGTATGATACCTTTCATTTTACGGGCCTACCTTTGATGTTTGTTCATGTCCAGACTTGTTTTTCTATGATCCTGTTTTCTTTTTAATTCTTCATAACTCTTGCAGTCCTTGTGTTATATTTTTGTGGTTTATATCGGGTAAGTTTGATTAAATGGGATGCAAGTTACGTACAAACAATTTTATGACAATAAACGAAATGTTGATTTTATTAATTGGGGCTATCCATTTGTATTGGTCACATTAAATTACATTGAAGTGTTTATTACCGATAATACCTACCTACCAACTTGGTTCTTCAATAGTGGTACATCCGCTGCTTGACTTACCATCTCTGCAATCCTAATTAGGTGGTTGTGTGCAGTATTAAGATTATATTATGGCAAAGTTGCAGACTACTCAAGCCTCTGAAACGGACCAATTCGTGCCACCTGTATTTACCTATTTCATACCTTTTTATTATATACTAATTAGTAATAGTAAGGCCCAGCAGTATATGTTCTTATGTTTATTTACATAGCATCGCATCATAAGTAAGAAACGCTATGCGAGTGACCGCAGATATAGAGTCTCGAGTGTGGACGCGCTAGTGTTACGTGAGAAAATGTGCTAACAATACAAATTAATTCGGAGAACAAGAAACAGCGGATTTGAAACGACGCTGAGCGCTGAGGCCTGCAAGTGAACTCATTTGCTGTCAAACCTGCAAAGTGCGAAGGTCGCCCTAATTCGCGCCCGAGTAGGCGAACTCGGAGAATCGACTGCTTCGCGTCCTAGTAGGGGAATAGTGCGGATTAATTGGTTCGCGCCCAAATTGACCAAGTAAAGTCTTGTGGGTATCCACCACAGGGTACGTGCAGCTCGAAGCAAGGTGCCAGCCAAGAAGCGAAGTAAAGCATTGGAGACGCCAGCGGCGGCCAAATAGGCGACATTCGAAATAGCAGTTTCGACCGCAGCACCCAGCGTTCCCAGGGCAACGTGTTGAACAAAGAGAACAAGGTTAGTTCTGTTTGAAATAGCGCTAAGAGATCCAACCATTTACAACATTGTTAATAATTGTTGTAATGAATCATTGCGGAACTATGAGCAAGTGGGTCGCTGCCAGATAACGGGAAATTACCGGCCGGCATACGTCATTTGCTGATTTGGCGTCCAGAAGCGGCAAATAACGACAAAAATCAACTTCGCTTTCGAACTATTTGTGTGTGCGGAATTATTTTAGGTATTACGCTCGTGAGCTTTGACTTTGCATGCGATACTGAAGTTTGGAATCTAGTTAAAGCTTTTTCTCATGTGCAGTGCAGAACTGCTTTGTGTACTTGTTTTCATGTATATTTTTCTTTATGTGTCCATGTTTGTTTACAGATTATATGTATTCTTGTAAACTGTTGGGCTTTTATTACCGTTGGTGTTTGCATTTATAAGTACAACATTTCAGGTGTCAACGAGCTGACCTCAACCATATTAGTTTTCTGTTAGCTGCACTGACGATGTGAATAGAGCCTAATAGCTCACCGACTGGATAAACTAGCAAACCAGGGCATTGTAACGTAATAATTCAGTAGGTGTAGGGCTGTTTAAAAGGTACCATTACAGCTCTTATATTGATGTGTCATTAATACACCTTTTTAATTTGATTTTCCTTCAATTTGCATCAGTAGAAAAGCTTATAATAAAACTAAAGCAATTTAAATGCAGTTATATTTTGTACATATGGATTAATTAAATTAGGTATACAACGAATGCAATAAAATATCACATTTTATAAATACTGGAAATAACCCTGTATACAATTGTAAATACATTACAAAAATAGAAGTTCACAACTTAAATACACAACGCCTTTACAAAGGAAAGTAATTAACAAATGTTCGTTGTATTACATGAGCAAATGCATTCGACTCAAAGTAACATTACGTACAAATATAGGCTAATCACTTACTGAGGACGGCACAAAGCATACTAGTGTATGTTTTATAAAGCATCTAATGATTTTGATTCTGCTTAGATTGTAACATGCTCTATAATTTTCAGCAAGGGTGCTGACCGCAGGACAACTTCAGCTGCATCGCTTCTGCCTAACTCATGCAAACTTGCAATCAGAGCACCTGTAGGTGTAAAACAACACCGATCAAATCTATGACTAAAATTGCACTACAAAGAAGTAACAAGAGGATAAATTTAGTCAGCCGGTTACTAAAAGAATTACTGGAGAGATTAAGCTACTTATTACAAAAACAGTTGTTAAGAGTGATTGCAATTAGTTATTGAATGACTTCCGGGATTGAACTGTGTCATTTTTGAGGTAGAACGACTCATCCTAGAAGTCATTTGTTAAATATGCACAAGGAACTGTGATGTCTCGCCCATTCACATTTGATATGTATACTGTTCTGTAAGTTGTTAGGAAGAGTGATTCGTATAACAACTTATTACCATAATAACTTCTTTCTTAGCAATTTTTAATTAGATGGCATGTGTTTAAAAGCAGACAGGTAACAAGGGCTTAAAAGTAGCTACTAACGCATTATTTTATTGTAATAACATTTTGTTGTATTTTCCATGGGAAAGATAGATACATCTGATTTCCAAAATAGAGAATAGATACAATGAATTTTAAATAATACAAAAATTATAGCTCAAGTACGAACAGTACGTAATGCTTCAATGCCAGCCTGAGCATCATTTTCAAACAAAATTGTTTGAAAAAGTGCTATACTTCGTTGAAACTCAACCAGATATAAATGAGACATCACAGATATAATAAACAACCACCATGTATACAGAAGAACCCAACTGGTACTACCTATTGTGCAGTCAGCCATGGCAAGCAAGCGCACTGTACAACTAGAGTGGTGTGAATCAAGGGAAGCAATCTTTTCTGGCCCCAAGCCAAGTCGCAGAGCTAGCAAGCACCAGTCCCTTCCATGTGATTCAGGTGGGTCCAGCAAGCGCCCCAACTTAAGTTTTGTCGGTATCGACAGATTATTGGCCTTCAACGCACATCCCCACTGAATGTTACTGGCTAGCTCCACATCATCTGTAATGTTAGGTTATCAAAATAGCAACAACAATTTATAGGTACTCGAACCCACCAAACAGAACCAGCTGTACGATGCTCTCTAATTTATCATTCTCGGGGTTACGTATTGTAACCTCTAAAGTAGATTCTCCTTCTAACATAGCTGTACATAGAACATCTGATGGATAACAATGAGGTTCAATGCAGTGAATGCGCAACTGCTGAGTGCTTAATATGTGGCGTTCCAATATCAATCCTGGACATATTCTTCCTATTGCCTTTAAAATAGAATTTCAAATACAGTGTGTTCCATTTCTCATCACAAGTCTATATGTTTTTTATTTGCGGAACTAAAATTCTGCGACCTTGAGCCGTGCAAACTGCAGAAACGAATTTAGTAGGGCGTTCATTTATCAGCTGGAGGGCATTCCAATTTTTGAAAAACTCCAAAATCGCACTTTTACGCGCATATAATCTTTTTTCAACATGATTCAGAGCAGGCTGTGACTTCTAATATTTTTTACACTGTATTAACCTAGCCGGGGTTGGTAGCTCAGTGGTTAAGCATTCTGACTACTGATCTACGGGTCACGAGTTTGATCCCTGATCCCGGTGAGGTTTTTCAAAAATAAAAACTGCACACGAAACGCGGCCCGCATCGCTCCCCACGGACACACCGACAACCCTTCTGAACAATTTCGAGGGTCGCCCCTGAATGATGCTTTTGCCTAAGATGCGGGAACGGAAAGAGACCACGCAGGCGTGACTTAGCTGCTTGTTCTCTTTAGCTTATGGGGACCATGTGAAAGTCGTCGCGGTGATAAAATCTTGAGTCAGCAATTCTGCCTGAAGCTTGGGAAAGTTTTGGCCTGTTTGAACGACAAAATTCTAAGAATGCGATAAGGCACAATGCATCGCTTTGCATGCGAGAACAAAACCTACTTTCTACCACGCCAGAATAAACTTGAATTGATCCTAAAATAAACTGCGTAACGTTAGTGTAAAGGTTTGACTACACTACTGAACCATAAGCTTGGGCTTAAAAATGCCGAAAAAAATACAGGAAAACGCTAAATTTCGAAAATTGTTCTCACAAACAAACTAACAAACAAACTGTATTAACCTAACCTGAAAAATATCACTAACGTGACCTAACGTCACTGCAACTTATTACAAAATCTTGTGGAATATACGTAACTAACAAAATAAACTAAGCTTTAGCTTTTCTGGCATTTTGAAAGGTATATTTTACAAAATCTTATAATACCTGTTGCAGTTTTCCAACAGTTGTCAAAGCGACATTGTAACGTTTCGCTCTTGATTAAGCGCTACTGAACTTTAATTTCAAATTAAGTGCTCAATCTTCGCGTTTTTGCCGTTAGAAGAATCCCAGTCTGCTCGAACAGCAAGTTCATCGCTCTGAGCGACTGAAACGGAGTGTTCGCCGCGCATCCCTTTCGCTGCACTTTGTGATGCCCCGCGAAACGATTGCAACGTATAAAATAAAATGTCTCGCCAGCCAGAGCACGAGATTATTCCGAGAAATCATCCCGGGCCTCCAGCCGATTTCTGCGGTCTCCTCCGCGGAGAGCTCTGCTCCCGCCCCGGGCACCAGAAAAATTCGAGAAAATCACGAACCAGTTCCTCAAGGTATCCCGCTTAAATTCAAATTAACATAGTATAACTGTGTAATTTACCTTTATCAAGGTCCCCCCCCCCCCCCCCGACCGTTTAAATTCAATTAATTTATGACTGTGCAACGGTTATTAACTTGAATAATTTACCATTCTCGAGGCCCCAGATACCCGTTAAATTAAATTAGCGAACGGCTGTGCAACCTCCGTTGCCTTCGTTATTTTGAATAACTGCATGTTAACAAAACCTGCTTAAAAATCACGAACACCTGAATATCGAAGTGCGATATTTCAAACTCGTTCAAAGCGCTAAAGCTCATATAACGTCCTAATAAAACTTAACGTACATCTGAGTGCGCTATTTTCAAATCTTTCTGAGCTTGGCTTTTTGGTTAAAAACTCGGCCAGAATTTCACGGCAAAATAAGCGATTTCCTCAGACGTAAGAAAACCACGTACTTACACTGTGGAAATCCATTTGTTCATCTTGGATGTTAACCTCGACACGTGCTCCGAATTTGATAAGATCGCACAGAAATTCGACCCCGCACCAGGTCGAGGCTATCACCGGAGCTTATCGCAATGACGCCCACGTGCACGGATAACATACATATGGTAACGAGATCGTATCCTCAATCAATTCTCTGGTAATTAAAACGAACCAAAATCATTCCAATTATTTACAATAGTTCGAGCTGTCAATAATTTGTGCATCGTGTTACTGTTCTACCAACACTCGCTCGAATTCACCTTTCGTTCCAACGATCGCACATAGTGAGGGCCCCAGCCGTACTTTTAGACAATTGGAGTTGCCTATCTATCAAGCTCGAACATGAAGATTTGCGTCAAAAATAATTGTCGTACATAATTATGAATATGATCTATTTTATTAGTTTTCCAAATGTACAGTATTGAATAAATGTATTTTCTGTTATTTGTTGTTCTTTGAATCAGTCAAGGTATAAATAAATCGAACTTAGGCCCAGTCAGAAGCTACCATTCATAAAGGCACAATTAAATGATGCTAGATTAAATAAATACATATAACCTGGTAGCATTGCAACGTTAGTGAAATTTTTATCATTAAATTAATACGCTGTAAAAATTATAGAGTCTAAGCCTTCTCTGAGCATGTTGAATTACGATAGTCTGTAGTACACAATCCGAGCTCTATCCCATTCATCAAAAATCTCTTGATAACGTGATAACTGTCAGCCTGACTTTTATTAACATTTTTCACCGTGATTATCGAGTATGCTTTAAACCTTCCTACAGTTTTCAAGAAATTGTTATTTAAATACTTCTTATTCAAAATAGGAACTTAAGTGAGATAAGCTGATTAATTATTCGGTGCCCATTCTACAAAACGCTCGGTGACTGTTCTAAGCTAACAACGAAAAAAATTGTTTACGTTTTATACGCACTCTGGCAACAATGCACGTCAAACGTGTCAGAAATTATGTCATAAGTGTCATTAAATAACCTTAAAATATGAAATTTTAAGTCAGGTTAACAATTTGAAAACCATCAAACGATCATGGCCCACCACAAATTAAAATGAATCATAGGAAAATCTGTAATAGAATTGGTTACATACTTGAATTACAGTTTCTAGTACATTTTCCAGGAAATAAAAACAGTACTGAGAGCTCTGTCTTGGCCCTCGAATTTTAACTTCAATATACTGGAAGTTCTGTTCATCTTCGCCCAAAGTAATCAGCGTTTCTAACGTGATAGTGCACAGTTTCGACCCTTGAAACCACTGGTACAAATCAGTATCATTGTCATTATTGCTGAAGTTTTCAATTACAGCACGACGTAACTCTATCTACAGGCAATGAACAATCAATTTTTAGACTGTTATTTTAGAAAGACCACTTACCTGTACTTGAGGAAATATAGAGGAAAACATGTGGTAACAGTTTGGTGGGGTGTAAAGTCTGACTCCTCCATAGCACGCACCAGTTATTCGATACCGAGGATCTCCTGAGTCCCACAAACCTGGCAATGTTTCTGTTTGATTGTAAATGGGAAATTCATATTCTGTTTCGCCATCAACTTCACACTGTAACGGAGAAGATCAGCTCACTGACACTTTTAATCCTTAACCAGTTACCTGGATGCACAATTCGAGTGCTTCCAACAATTCCAAAGTCCCTAGGGCATCACAATGGTTAAAGCATGCTTGAAAATCGTCAGCTGTGTAAACTCCAGTAGCACGGACATTTGATAAAAATTCCAACGACAAGAGTTCCCCAATCAATTGGAAACCAAGCCAAGCCAGTGAGATGATAACCAAATTCGATATGCAAAACACCTGTCGAGAATAACGAAATTATTTTTGCATCACCGACTTGATATTAAACGTAACTACTTCATCACATACAAATGCCTGGCATCTACATTATGAAGTAGCTTGGTATATAGAACCTCCTGATTTTCAATATTTTACTATAGCTATATACACTATACCTCTCCCATAGTATGCAGCTGCTGCAAAAGTTCTTCCATATTTTCATCTGAAGCGAGCAGATTGACATGCAATCTTATTAAACTATAAAACTCGCTCTTGTACAACACAGGAAACTGCTCATAGTCTTTCCTTATAACTGTCAACCATGAGAGGGTAGAATCCAACAAACCAGTCCATGCTCCAATAGTTCTCTGCAATAATAGCTTCTTCCAATCTATTTTCTCCATAACACCAAACTCACCTCTATGCTTTCTTGCTTCAGAGCCATAAGCATGGATTTGAGCTGTTTAAACGGATAAGAAGCAGGTACATTGCAGTCCATTACAATCACATTTGGGTTCAAATTTGGTATATCGGGTATCAATTTTTCCACAGCCTCGAGTGTTTTTTGTGCATCAGGACATATCCACTCGCCATGTTGCGTTTTGATTGCTCTGGTTGTATCCACATGAGTTGCTACTAATACGAGCTGTCCATGATCAACTGAAATACAATAATTGGGCTGCAGCAGTTCTGCTATTGATCACAACTAGCTTACATGGAGACATATCAGAAGCTTCTCTTGCCATCAAAAAATTTATCCAAAAACAGATTTGTTTGATTTGAACTGATGCACTATCTTCTAAATTAAACAGAACTACAGTTAGGGTTTGATGAGATGCGTGTAAGAAATGGTGATAAACGGGAAAATAATTTTCTTGGCCTGAGAATTCCCATACTGTTACTTCACCTACATTTGTTATCTCCACCTACAACAAAAATTATCGGGCAATAAATTGAACTTCAACAATTACACCCTTAAGCAAACATACATTCTGAATATGAATTCCTTTAGTAGACTCATAAGTGGCTGTACTTTCAAATGTCAGTGAATTTTGCCGTGATGTAACATCCATTTCAATTTGGGTGTTAATGGGTGAAGATGGTCTGGCTAAAGAGACATCACATTTCTTATCGATACAAGAATAGTAAGACCTGGACTCACACTTGTTGCTCTGCAAGGAGCTGGATCGTCTAAACAAAGAACTAAAGAGGCCGGCACCTAATGACTTAACAAGAGCAGTTTTTCCAACACCGCAGTGGCCTAGCACATGCACGGAGAGCCTCACGGCAGGTTTCGATGTTGGCACTAACTGCCTGGCATATGCATCGCGTTGTCCTGTGGCTCTTAGCTTATCCAACAACTCCGCAATGTCATTGTAGCCATATTTTAGAGCAGTTATGTCTGCTCGAATGTTATCCGAGTAGCGAACATCTAAATTACAGCCAGCTACACAAAGACATCTAAAACGGTTTAATTTAGTTGTTGCTTTTTGCTAAACATAGACTACTTTATATTGAGATCTTTGATCAAAACCAGTTTCTCTAAGTTGATGTAGCTAATAAATTAGTCATAGTGGAAAACTGATTGTGAACCAGTCACAATCTAAAGCAATCTATAATGGAAGTTAAAAGAAAGAAATTTAGTATGTTGTTTTATATAATCTGTTTAAAAATTTGCATTTGTATATGAACAATAAGGTAGCAGATATATCACACAAGTCTCACGAGCCAAGAATAAAAAGGAGAGTAGGTCAATTTCAATGAATTTATTTAGCTACTTTAAAAACCTGGTTAAAATGTAAAGTGTTTAATCAATGTGTGATCCCAACCTTAACCTATGGTGCGCAAACTTAGTCACTACCTGAAAACGACCTTAAAAAACTCATGACCACTCAAAATAAAATGATAAGAAGCATTCCAAACTTAAAACAAAGTGAACGCGTAAAAGTCGTGATTTTACATTGTCAATTTCACTTCAATAGCCTGTTAACGCATTTAACACCTTCTTTCGGACCACCTTACAGCTATATAGTGTAGCAAAAGAACTCCGCAACAAGCGTTGGTCTTTAGAGATAAACACCTGCAGTTTTTCCTGTCACGGCATGGTTGTGAGCTTTCAATTGAGAGTAGGCGCTGGAAAACAGCGGAATCGCTCAATTAGTATTTATTTTTCGAGAGGCACGCTTAGCCGATATAAATTGTTGGACAAACTGAAGCCGCTCTGGTTCTCTTAAACAAAGCCGTATCAGCGTTAGTAAGAATACTCATCGAATTGTATCCTTGCGTAACTGATTCCAATATTTAAGCAGGATCCCTCTGCTCCTTCTAATAATTGAAACCGCTGCGGCTAGTTTTCCACACAAATAGGCCGTGAACACCATTGGTAAGAATGCTATTTCTAGTTCAATTTCGAAATCTTATTTTAATATTTAGGCCGGCAATTATAGGCTCACATGAAATTAATAAAAATTCGTTCCTATGGGCTAACTTGAGAGCTGTCCTGTGTAGGACTCGGCGATATTGAAATTCTGATATTGATTATCGATAACTGAGAAATATCGATACATATCGATATATCGAAATATCGATACATATTGCAATATCGACATATATCGATAACTATCAATGAATATCGATATGTATCGATAAGTATCGATTTTATCGATAAATATGGCTACTATATCAATAATTATCAATACATGTACTATGCAAGACAAAAAAAATGGTAGAGTAAGTATGTTGTGAATGTGACTGCTTTAATATGTACAGTTGCTCGGTCTTTCTAACTAAACCGTCAAATTGTTTAGTCGTTGCTATGGATATAATAAACGTAATTGTTCAAAGCCTCGTTTTAGCTAATCAAATTATGCTAAAATCTCTATCAAGAGTTGTACCAGTTTTTTTGTCTTGCATAGTACATATGTATATAGTATATTTTGTTAGTAGATATTTAGTGACCACCAAAAAGTCGGCATAATATCGGATTTTTTTTTATTTAATGCTCACCAAAAATCGATGAATATCGATAACTATCGATAATTATTGATACATATCGATATCAATAAGTAACTATACATATTTATCGATATATACCAATATGTGCAAAACCTGGAAATAATAAATTTAATATCGATATATCGATATTATCGATAAATTGTTATTTTCGCCAAGCCCTATTCCTGAGGCTTATTGAGTTCCCCCAATTTTGCTCCTACACGTTGGCCAGGAATTCCAGAATACTGTGCCGCTTCTTGCTGCTGTTTCGCTGTCTTTTTAACACTGGCAACCTTGGGATTCTAAAAATTTTGCTTCGAAGTCTTCATGGATAAATGCAACGCACCAGAATTTCCCCATCGATCGCTGGACTTTAGCAACAATTAATTGTAAATACATGCCCTTCTCAGCGTTCTGTTTTTGATCGACAAAGACAAATGCCACAACTTGTCAGCTCAACTGAGGCCTTAGGAACTCAAACTAAAGCGTGTTTAATCACTCTTTTGGTTCAATCATTTATTAGCGCTAATAATGAGCGAGGATTTAATTATTTCTAAATTGCTGAAATATGCATATATTCTGTAATCTCAAATGAGCCGCCCCCTTGGCGTTGTGCATTTATGTCAATTACGATAGCACAGGTGTCCTAAAGTTGTAATTTAAGCTATAATTAGAATGTTGTGAATTGAATATTTGGAAGTTAATTTATATTTGTGGTTTATTAATTCATTTGATAGACAATGGTCCTACAAACTTTAATTGCTGTCACTTGGCCTAAGGGCTAATGCATATAATTCATGCGTTACTGCGACTTTTGGGTTTAATTAAATGCCCCTGTTGCTGTTATTTGTTTGTGTTTTCTTCTGCAACCTCTCTAGCTGTACGAGTTATTTAGGTATGCAGTGAAGCACCCAAGGTAGATGGCGTATAATTAATTAGCTAGTTTTGTTTTTATGTTGTGAGTAACGACAAGGCTTCCAAATTTTTTTACAATTTTTCTGTTCAATATAAAATCCCGAAGCATTTATTGCCTAGTCCTTACACCACGTCATATTCTGCCGAGAGTTAAAAGAGCTGACCGAGGCCTTGTCAACCCTTCGTTTAAGGGTGGTACAACATAACCGTTTCCAGACAGTCTGTTACGATTTATTCGCGCCGCCATTTGATTTTGAGATCTGTATTATTTATTTCATATTGTTACGCATCTTTTCACTCTGATGTCTTTGGTACTAAGTTTGTATTTCGCGTACTAGCTCCACGACTACTTCCTTGGCCTTGCTGCGAAAGTTTGATATAGCTCGCAATTGTTTCGAAGCACTTTCTTTTTCCATCTCGTTCGGTGAAACAACGTGAAGTCGGTTTAGCAGTATCGAAATTTCTGAGGATTCATAGGCTGGCGTTGGTTGTATGATATTTGCCAACGCTTTTTGGAGCGGTTTCAAGTCTCCGAATTTCATTATGAGGGAAGTTTAATCCCCCGCCATTTGGCGGAGGTTTTTTACGCTACCGAGTGTTTCGCACATGTCTGAAATTTGTACAGGATAAGTAGAAAGTTCGCTTCAAAATGCATTGTATTTCTTGTATGCTATTGTGGACCTTTTCCTCCCTTATAGCAGCCAGTGCCGGAGAGCCGATCTAGGCATTAGTTAGCTATCGCTTCTACGGGCGGATGCTTCATGCGATTTTGGGCTGGTATTTTAGATCTTCGGGGCAATTGTAACCCCTGCTGCGTGCGCTATTAGAGCACAGGAAGAACCTGACACGGAGGCCTACCTCCATGTCTAAATTGTCCCTGCTGTCGTGTTGCAAATCCCCCCTGGCCACCAGTTTTCTGCCGCACGAAGTCGGATCAAACGGATTTGGAAGCCGTGGCGTCGTCGACCTTGAGTCCACATCTGGAACACGTATTGCGTTTCCTCGAAAACCAAGCAACAACAAGAATTTATGCTGTAATTTTCCGCTGCCCATCAATTTATTTAAATGTGTGAAATAATACTATTGCAAAACTTTTGTGTGAAACTGTAAGTATTAGTTCAAATATTTGTCTGAGGTTAGTACCTCATATTCTTATTGATAAATTATTAATCATAGCAAATCCTACGGGTCTGATCTGAATATATATATTGTGTTTACTGCGATTATCTGAAACTATACCGTGATTATGCCAGCTATGATGGTTTGATTTAGTTACGGCTGGCTACCTGCCTTATTTGAATCTTTTCTTTCAGGAACTGTATTTGTGTATAAGCTATTTGAGTTTACAAATTCTCGTTTGAACACCTGGGTTCACTTGCCCTTATTTGATAAAAATTCGTTGGCACGCTGGGCATTTATCTCTTGTTTTGTTCTACCTACTAATCCTTTAAAGACCTGTACGCCTTCTTCGACTTAGCTGGCGGCCGGCAATTGCACCCGAGTGTACATAAGTAAATTTTCTGGAAGATTAACCACCGAATTAAAATTAGCTAACAAGACAACATAATAACTAAGTGTAAAAAATTCAAATGGCGTTGGCTGGTGATGTGTCGCAGATCAAGGATAGATGAGCGGAAAGGACAACTCATTGGGTACCAGTGCTGCAAAGGAGGAAAAGGGAACGTCCAAAAACAAGGTGGAAGAATGAACTTGTAGCGTTTGCTGGGACAGAATGGATGGAAACAGCTACAAACAGCCAACAATGGAAAGCTGTGGAGAAGGCCTTTGCCCGACAACCGGGATGCTTATAGGCTAATAATAATAAAAATAAAAAACCTGAGTTATTGTAAATAGATCAAAATTGAAAAATACCAAAAACAAAAAAAATGTTGTGTGTAACACCCATTCCTCAAAAATAGAATACATTATGATCTATTTATGGGCAAAAAACTATTCGCCTCTTTCTGCACAACCACTGCGATACCAAAATAAATTGGAGAAATCAACCGCGGAAACATTATATAACACGCCTCTACAGCGAGGAAGTTTGCAATCAAAAAAAAATATTAGACCAACTAAGGCAAAAGAGTGCGAAATTATTAGAGAACCTTGACTTTCCAAAACGTTGCTGTGACAACTAGGTCTTGCCTAATTGTGTATACAGATTGATGGAGGAAAGTGTAAACATAGATAGTCCAATATGTTAGAATACAGTTTATGGGCTTAGTATGCATTAGAAAGAAATAGACTTATATGATTTAAAATCTAGTATCCTAGGATTCAGTGTTTTCTAAAAACATGAAATAATTTTTCGGCTTCGCTCGAATGTTTTCTCCACATACCCATTATTTCAGGACCAGCCTGTATATTGTCTTTGCATAATAATCAGCTCGTATTTCGAATTATTTCAATTTACCAGTTCGCTCAATTCGTACCAATATCTGGGAAACCCAAAAACTTCCGCGCGCTTATCGCGAGGTCGCAGCGTCCAGCTGTCTTCGTTAGTTGGTCGAATGCGCTTGCATTAATTTCCTGCACCTCGACGAAGCGACTTGCTTCTAAAAAGGTCCGGTTCGTGCTTTATTATGCCACGACGATTAATTTTGAACGGCTAATAGTTTTGATTCAGGTACGATTGAGATTTTCTGTTTGCTATTCTCGTATTAATTATGTTTCTTTAGCTCTTAACTGACAGTTTTACCCAAGAATTTAATCTTGGAAGCAAGGTTGCTGTCCTAATTTAAATTTTCAACACCTACTAACGTCCTACCTAGCAACTGCAGTTTGGGAATGGCTTCGCTACAATTACTGAGGCATCCACGGCGCTTTTAACCACCGGTTATAGCAGCTGCCGGCCAGCTTTTGTCTAACAGTAACTTATGGGCATTGGAGGTTAGTGATACTTTTGCGGTAATACTACACTAAAAATGGACGGACTGGTTATACCAGGATTAAACCTTTTATATCTAATTATCACCGATATTTGAAATTTAAATTCGTACATTCCATTATTATTATCAATATTTAAAGTTTAAATTTGTACTTTTCATTATTACTAACATGTAAAGTTCAAACTCATACATTTAATTATTTTTAATATTTGAAGCTAAAATGTGTATATTTAATTACGATTAATATTTAAAGCTACAATTTGTGTGTAATTGAACCTTTGTAAAAGGAGCATTCACTTTTTTTTTGCTTTCAATAGCCTGAACAGAAAGGTTTGATTAAATGACAGCGATATGCATATCACTCGATTTATCTTGTGGTTACAATTAATTTAATAACCTAAAAGGGGTTCTTGATCTTGGTGCGTGTTGCAACCTTCAATTAATTTGCACATTTCTATTATTATTACATTATTTATGATCAAATTATTTTAATTATTTAATATTGAGTTACCATTATAGACTACAAGATTATTTAGTAGTTAATAA
Organism: Agriotes lineatus; assembly: GCA_940337035.1. Classification (NCBI taxonomy): domain Eukaryota; kingdom Metazoa; phylum Arthropoda; class Insecta; order Coleoptera; family Elateridae; genus Agriotes; species Agriotes lineatus. The sequence goes on from OW679200.1 coordinate 10,692,006, forward strand.
ATGAATGCTAATCACTTGTAGTTAATTATATTATTCGAAATCATCTTATTTCTAGCGCCCATATCTTTTTTAAAGACTTGGCAGGGTACACAGCTGGTGGTTTGAACCCACGACCATATCGCCAAATTTGAGTTAGTTCAGCCTGCGCGGTAAGTGAAAATTTTTTAGAGCTTCCGTGTAGTACTTACTTTAAGGAGGTTAATCTGCGATTTTTACTACCATTGATTATTTTATCTAATTAATCGCACGTCAGCTTCTTTATCGTGACAAACAAAACACCTTAATTCTGCGGATACTAGATGTTAATTGCATATATGTGTTTTTCTGCCTAACGCACACAATGCTCATAAACTGTATTCCAGCACATTGGACTATCTATGTTCATATTTTCCCTACGAAACAAACAAATAATCCACTCGAACAAGCAACAGATAAACAAGCTGCCAAATATGATAGACTAGCCTAGCGCCTTGCAGTCATCAAAACAATTGGCTACGGACAAAGTAATCATAAACCTCAGCAATACACAACTGGATGAACGGACCACATCCTTGCTAAAGAAAGGTTTCAACTTTTCCGTAGTACCAAAAAAGATGCAGAAATCATCTGACAGGATGTATTTTGCATTTTAAGAAGAGTGAAACCGCCCCACTCTAACATCAGTAGAGAAGTGGGAGAGGCAGTTAAAGCATTAAAGAATAACAAAAATATAGTCATTCTTAAAGCCGACAAAGAAAATGCTACTGTGGTGATGAACATTAAAGATTACAACACAAAGCTGGAAGTCCTACTATCTGATAAAACTTACAAAAGTCTAAATCGCAATCCCACTGCCTCTTTCAAAACAAAAATAACTGCTGCTATAAAACACTCTAAGAGTATCAATCCTACTTTAAAGTATCGCTTAATTCCTAGAAATACAATAACTCCTCGCATTTATGGTTTACCAAAGATACATAAAGAGGGAGTAGGTACCGTTGAGATAAATTGCCAGCGTGATCAATTCTCCCACATGCTTTCGCAAGACATTTAACCAGTATACTACAGCCTCTAACTGGTAAAACAAATTCCTTTGTCAAGGATTCAGTGAACAAAGATATCTTAGCCAGTTTCGACGTAGTGTCACTCTTTACGAAAGTGCCGGTTGATGAAGTCCTAGTGATTGCCTATGGATTAAGTAGAAGTTGTTGAAATGTTTGAAAAACGCATACTTTAGTTGGAATAACAAAATACACGAACAGGTCGAAGCAGTGGCTATGGGTTCACCACTATCACCTGTAATCGCTAATATTTACATGGAGGCATTTAAAACAAAGGCTCTCGAACTATCACAATTAAAACTAAAATGCTGGCTGAAACATGTAGATGATACTTTTGTCATCTGGTCACATGGATGCCAGACATAAGATGTGTTTCTAAAACCCTTGAATTCTGTACATCAGAACATACAATTCACAATGGAAGTGGAAGAAAATGACAGTATTTCGTTCCTACACGTTCTGGTAAAACGTAAATCAAATGATAGTTTAGGACATGCAGTCTACCGAAATAAAACACACACGGACAGATATGTAAATGCTAACTCACGCTGTTATTTAATGCAAAAAGCCACACTTCTTAATACTTTGGCGACCAGAGCAGTTCGTATCTCAGCTTGAAAGAATCTAGAGAGATATAAGGAACATTTATTTGACTCCTTACAAGAGAATAGACATACAACCACTGCCATACGCAAAGCGCTACATAAGACTATGGCACAAAAGGCTAAAGAGGAATCTGCACCTCTGCAAGGCTTAGCCTTCCTACATTACAGTAAAGGTTCAACTGATAAGATAGGACGTGTCCTAAAACGATGCAACATCAAAACTGTGTTTGTGACCAATGAAACTTTGGGTAACGGTTTCAGGTCAGTAAAAGACAAAACATCAAGTTTAAAAACAGCTGGAGTGTATCACATTTCTTGTTCTTGCAGCTCGAGTTACTGTAACTAGGCATAGACACACACTTTTTCCTGCGGGAATAAACGTAACACACCAGATGTGCAGGAAAAAGGGTCCGTGTATGGATATCTGCTCGCGCCATGCCACACGCCGGTTTTGAGTGCCACAGATCTGGACACGCTTTTTCCTTTGCAGGGCCCATACACACACAAATTTTACTGTTGCATTTTTATTCGGCCTTTGTAATTTGGTTAAGGTGGCGAGTTAGTTTAGTTCGGCAATATTAGCAAGCAAAAAAATTAATACAGAGTACCTAACAGAATTTATTGAAATATATAGGCAACATCCCGTTATAGAAGATTAAGTCAAAGGATTACGTAAACCGTAATTTGAAAAATGATTTCATTGAAGTCAGCAAAAAATACAATTTAAAAGAAGCGAATCGTGACGTAAGAGCAAAAAAATCAGTCAACTAGGAGCTCGTTTTGAAAAGAATTAAAAAAAGTCCAAACGTCGAAACGCACTGGAACCTCTCCCGACGATATATACAGTGATTTTGTAAAGTAGTGGATAAATTCATTAAAAATTCAAGCAATAACTTTCGGAAAAAACGTTGGAACCTAAAAAATTAAGAAAAACAATTTTAAAACTGCAAAATACTAAATTTAATTTTGGGAAGTATGATTTTACGTTTTTATCAATGACAGCAATCAATAAAAAACATGTCGGTCATCTTGGCTATTGTCAGGCAGACAACAGTGCACAATTTGAACATTTAATTGAGTTGTTTTTGAAATTTTCACATATAATCTCATAAGAACATTAATTCTTTTCGGAAATCTTTTAGAGTGCATTCCAACAACGTCGTATTAATTTGCCCGAGCGGGACGCGGCTCGTGAACTAATTTTTCCACTGGTCATTAATGAGTGTCATATGATTTTTATAGCAATTACATTTAGTATTTTGCAATTTTTAAATGTTTTCTTAATTTTTGATCATCTGACCTATACTCAAAAATCAGCTTAGTGTAAGTACAAAAATGCGTTCTTTCAAATTCCGTAATAAAAAAGGGGGTTGCCAATTAAAAAAAAAACATCGATGACATCATACCTCCTACGCGGGTCACCCTGTATGTATAGATTTTATTTGAAAAAATGCGCAAATAAAAATAAAAATCAACGGGTTCCAGCATCTTTTCCAAAAATTATTCCTTGAATTTTTAACAAATTTATCCACTACTTTACAATAGCACTGTATATGTACCAACCTTGTGGTATTTTGATTTTTGTTGTTCACACAATTGAACACGAGATGCCAACAGAAATCCCTTAATTTCAGTAAAAGTTTGGTGTCATTTTATTTGTTCCATTTACTTAATCAGTTTCTGCCAGACCCTAGACATTTGCTTTAAAATTACTTCCGTGTAAATTAAAGCACGCACTGTTGCATGCCTCTTTCTTTTCATGTTTGCGAGCATTTTACAAATAAATACTATTATTAATATTTTTCTGCACTCTGGCAGAGCTGGCCAGTATTTGTATTTGTAAATACTTTTTTCTATTTAAATACTTTGTAGTATTTAATTACTAGGTATTTAAATACTTTTTAATGGGCTGTATTTGTATTTCTAGATGCAAATATTTTGTAAAGTATTTAGTATTGAAATACAATTTGGAAGTATTTAAATACTTTTAGGCTATTTAAATATTTTGAGAGTATTTAACTACTTTTATTTCTTAAAAAATTTATTTCTAACTAGTAAATACTTTTTGCGTAATTTTAAACGTCTTTTAGGTCATCATTTGAGCTATTCTGGCATTATTAGGCATTACACGTTGGAATTCACCCTATGTGTCCGTAATCCAAATTTTAGCAAAAAAATACTTATACATTTTAGCAAAAAAATAGTATATTACTTTATAAGGGATGTAGGTAAGGTTTAAACAACCGAGGACTGTTTGATGCCTGAATGAGCGAAGCGAATGAGGGTAGCAAGGTGCGGGGTAGTGTACATCTTTACATCCTGTGTAAAGTACATATGTATTTTTTTTCACTACCAATATTTTCTTATTAAAGTAAATGGTAATACCTAGCGGTAAATTATTACATTTTCTAAATTATGGTAGCCTTATAGCGCTGTGGCGTTTGTATGACAGTTATAAACGCACTGTGAAAAATTCTTGGAAAAAATGCGTGAATAAGATTGCGAGTACTGTTTTGTAAGCTTTGTGGTTATATTCTGATTAAAAATGGATAACAGTACGAGCGATAATGGTAAATGACAGACATGGCATCTTGTCAGTTGTAATAAGTGCGGGATGTAAATAATTTACTTCTGTATGGAAGTAAGTAAATTGTCATGGACACTGTAACAATTTTTGTAAATGTGTCCTACATTCCTCAAATCTGATAGTGTAAGGAACACTTACAACGAAGGTAGTGAAAAAAATACTTATTTTATATAAAAAGCTTTCAATTAAACAATATTGCTTGAATAAAAATGAAGTGAAGTATTTGACAGAATATGTTTCTAAGTCACTGGTTTTAGCATTAGATATTCTGAAAGGAAAAGCTAATATATACGAGGGGAGAATCAAAAGTGATCTACCTAGATATGATAGATGCGTAGTGCGGGGTGGAGAAGGCTGGTGCAAGCACTGACATGTCCTTACGTGTCGGGGTACTTGGTCTTGGTTCAGTCACGCATCAGCTGCAGTGGCGTAACAAGACGGTTTGGCGCCGGTGTGCAAGAATAAATGATAGCCGCTGTAGACAAGAAGTATCAGAAAAAAGATGGGGGGGGTATTTTTGGGCTTAACATGAAAGGTTACCTACTGCAAGATAAAACACATTTAGATGTTTCAATCTTTTATTAAATATAACATAATAATAATAATCCCATTATTCCCTATTGGGACATGGGGTATTCGTATATTCTCTCCAGTTGTCATTTTCCTTTGCTATTTGGCTCAGTTGTGCTATAGTTTTTTCCTGTCTCTTGTTTTACAGTTCCCCTCCACGTTTTTCGCGGGCGTCCTCTGTTTCATCTTACTTAGCAAAAAGTTTTTAATAATTTTTAATTTAGAAAAAGATCTCTCAGTGGAGGCTGTAGTGACGGGATGTAAAAAATAGGATATAAGCTGTATACAAATCTGGAAAGCTAGCCAATGATGTGTGATTCGACAGACATTTTTCTCCCACTTCTTTCACTGATAAGCAAGATTTAATACTATACTCGGGCCGCCGAACAGATAGAATGGAGCAGGCAACCCAAATAACATATTACAAAGGTCACTTGATAATATTTTAATTATAATTACTAAAAAGGATCGGAGATGCCGACCCTTACAATTAGAACTAATTTCAATAATTGTCATTAAACAACTTTTTGAGGTTATGATGCAAATAGAAATGTCGACCAACTTAAAAGTCAAGCCTGACATTTGTGCACTTGTAATTGAAAATGTTTAGGCCTGTGGCATGGCATTCCTAAATCTCATTATTGGCTGCGGCGTCGAAACCAAAACACGTTGCCCGTGATATGGTTAAGTTTGTAGCGTTTTTTCTTTGGAGTTCCTTTATTCAACCATTTACAAGGACTAAATTGTGCATCTCTACTGCTGTTTTCAAAGTTACATGCAAGTATAAAATATTGACTTGTAAAGTAGTCTCTTAAGGAAATTTTAATTATTCATAGAGCTGCCTGCATTATGGGTAACCGTAAGAAACTAATTCGTAGTCAAGGACGTGAAAGAATCTAAAGCGACTATTGCAATTTTTCTCAGTCGTTTTGCAAGAACGAGTTACTAAAGCAACCGATGTTGGCCTAAATACTATTAGAGGAGCCCAACAAAGTGGCGGAAGAAAATTTACTTCTCCAAAAAAACAAATTACTAAACTTACCCCAGGTCATCTGTCGATCAATATAAAGAAGAAGTAATCCCAAGTGTGACTTTGCCATAAAAAGAGACCTACAATGAAAGCTGTATTCGAAGTCGAACAAAATGAAGGGGGGTGTTAATTTCACTGACAAATTACATTCCGTTGGGCGAGTGGTACATAAAATGGGTTTTCAATAGAGAAAATGTCAAGACAATAGGCACGTTCTAATAGAAAAGAGAGAAACTCTGACAAAACGTGTTGATTTTTTAAGAAAATGTAAATGTACTCTTATCTGATTTACCTAATGAAGGTTTTGGTTCTCAAAAGTTTTGTCTAGACATGAATGCAATTTTTTCTATATGTGATTAATTTTAGTTAAGCTATTACTGATGTTATTATACACTTATTTAATTTAATGACCATACATATGAATTAACCTTTATATGGTGTTTAGTTGTATTTTAGCACTTCTAACTTTTTTTATTACTTCATTGGAGACCATATTAGATGAATTAGAAAGAGTAAATCAGAAGCTTTTCATAAAAACTGCATTAAAGGAACTGCGAAGTTTCCAAAGGGGATTATGATTTGCGGCTGCATGTCAGCTAACGGACTGTTAATTTATTTATTATGTACACACTGGGACGTAAATAAATCACTATCAAAGTCTTATTGCTCCAAATAATGTTTAATTAATAATTTACCCATTATAGAGGGGTACTACTGAAATACTTGATCAAATTATATCACAATTATTGTTTTAAAGCATAAAACAACTAAAAATTGTATTCCCCTTCAAAAGTTATAATATTAATAGTAGTTTATTTATCTAGAACGAAAAGTGGCATTTTAAAGACGAGAAAGTTGTTTACTTGAATTACTTGCGAGGACCTTTAAAAACACTTTTCGTTCGTGGTGAATACAACGGTTTATTTCATACTGCAAGTTTAATGAATTTTAAATAAAAAGTAGTAAATCATTTCAAATTTTATGTCAACAACTGGCAATTTTAAAGTACTTGAACTTTAAAATTTTACTTTAAAGTACAAGGATTTTAATGTTCCATTTTTTGTACCATAAATAATCCGAAAAATGTTATTTTTGACATCAGTATGAAATAAAAGAAATAAATAAACAAATAAAAATATTAATTATATTTTTATAGAAGCTTTATGTGTTGAGGCTGGTAGCAGGCAAAGCACATAAAGCCACTTTTATTGCGAATAACATATAAAATTTTATTTTCAAACGAATACTTATACTGCAATAAAAGTAACAAAATTAGAAAACAATAATTTAGTGGAAATGTAAAAACTCAAGATTGAGGTAAAATTGTGATACGTTGGAAATAATTCTTCCATGGTTATGATGGATGAAAATCACAAATAATAATTAAATTATATTGCTGAAATGTTTGATTTTGTTATCTTATATGAGTAGGCAGATAAAGTAGCAACAGTGGCAACTTTATATGCCTAATCAGTTAAAGTACTACCTTTACCTTTGGTTATAATTATAATTAACGCTTTCACTTTGCGAAGCAAGTCACATAAGTTTTCACTTTTATGGTGTTTGAAAATGAACATATTTTATTTAGATTTACAAAATATAAAAATTTAAATAACTTCTAAATGACTTAAAAATCTAATGACTTTCTAGTTTCTGAAATTATTTGTGAAGCAAAGAAAAATACATAAAATACAATTAAAAAAAACAGCCAATTAATCAAATAAATGGTAAAATAATTCAATATAGATTCCTCTAATGGTTAACAACCTAAATTGTCTCCAACGAAATCATCTTCTTGTTCAGACGATAGATTAGAACCGGATTCACCGCTGCCGTCTACTGTAATAATTATTTCTTCTCTGTTATCCATAATGTATTCCCACTTATGTTTGTCAACACTGCACATATATTCTTCCATTCTTGCACACTCACACTTCCAAAATTATTTTCTGCAGAAGTGTTAACATCGTCTAATTTGAATGTTGTATTATTTGTAGCAACATAGTTCTTTACTGACACCCATATTTTCCCAATCTGGTTTAATTCTGGATGGTAAGGGGGTAATCGTAGGACTACGTATGACCATGTTCCGCTAATAATTTCTCAATCATATAACTTTTATGTGTAGGTTTATGTAATTTTCTGGTACCATATAATTGGTTTTGTTTCATTCAACTTAATATAAATGTTTCTTACTGATAACCACTTTTGAATGTCTGCTTTTTCCAAACAAGTGTTGGATTCGGCTCAGTACAGACATTGTGATACCATGCATTATCGATGACCAAAACCGACTTTTTTGAAGATTTGCTAATAATTTTTCTTTCAGGCAATTCACATAATTTTAATGGTTTATTTCATCGTGGCAATAATCTGTCTCTTAAGTCCTGATTTAAACATCAGGAATGAATTTGGTACGAAACCTTTTCTACCTCCGGCATAAAGAATAATCAATGCTTGCTCTTTACTGACGGGGGATTTTAAAGAATTGTTGGTACCATCATCACAACATTTAGAACAGTATGGAAGCTATGCAAGTACGTTTCATCAGTGTACACAATATTTCAGCATTCGGCTTTATATTTTATCTTAAAAATTCAACACAATTTGCTATTTCTCTCTTCTCTATTAGAACGTGTGCCTATTGTCTTGACATTTTCTCTATTAAAAACCCATTTTATGTACCAATCGCCTAAAGGAATGTAATTTCTCAGTGAAATTAACACCCCCCTTCATTTTGTTCGACTTCGAATAGAGCTTTCATTGTAGGTCTCTTTTTATAGCAAAGTTATAGATCACACTTGGGATTACTTCTTTATATTGATCGACAGATGACCTGGGGTAGGTTTAGTAATTTGTTTTTTTGGAGAAGTAAATTTTCTTCCGCCACTTTGTTGGGCTCCTCTAATAGTATTTAGGCCAACATCGGTTGCTTTAGTAACTCGTTCTTGCAAAACGACTGAGAAAAATTGCAATAGTCGCTTTAGATTCTTTCACGTCCTTGACTACGAATTAGTTTCTTACGGTTACCCATAATGCAGGCAGCTCTATGAATAATTAAAATTTCCTTAAGAGACTACTTTACAAGTCAATATTTTATACTTGCATGTAACTTTGAAAACAGCAGTAGAGATGCACAATTTAGTCCTTGTAAATGGTTGAATAAAGGAACTCCAAAGAAAAAACGCTACAAACTTAACCATATCACGGGCAACGTGTTTTGGTTTCGACGCCGCAGCCAATAATGAGATTTAGGAAGATCCATGCCACAGGCCTAAACATTTTCAATTACAAGTGCACAAATGTCAGGCTTGACTTTTAAGTTGGTCGACATTTCTATTTGCATCATAACCTCAAAAAGTTGTTTAATGACAATTATTGAAATTAGTTCTAATTGTAAGGGTCGGCATCTCCGATCCTTTTTGGTAATTATAATTAAAATATTATCAAGTGACCTTTGTAATATGTTATTTGGGTTGCCTGCTCCATTCTATCTGTTCGGCGGCCCGAGTATAATTGTGTACGAAGATCGAAATTGTAGAATTTGCTTTAGTAAGCGGTCATCGAGATCAGTTTCATACGTAGTTTGAAGTAATTTGGCACTCTCTATGACCTCTGTATCTGAGGCAATCGTCAGAAATTTGCGGTTTAAAACTTTGAATTTATAGTATGTTACTATGCACTATGCACTATAAAATCTAAGAATCACAAACACACACTAGAGCTTGAACTTCTAATCTACTCAAAAGGAGAAAAGACTGCGCACTCAAGAGAGCCCAGTGGCGCTCACGTATCATAGTCTGTTGTCGCTTTGAACCACTATTCTAGGAAAACTTTTATTTTCACCCCGCCGCCGAAGAAATTTCGCACTCAACCATCCGCCGGGAAGATTATGGCCACAATTTTCTGGGATATGGAAGGTGTGCTATTAATTGATTACCTTCCCCACAAGGAGAGAATCACAGGGAAGTATTACGCTGGGGTTTTAAAAAACATGAAGACAGCGATACTGGAGAAGAGACGCAGAAAGTTCAGTCGTGGAGTGCTGCTCTTGCATGACAATGCTTCTGTTCACAAGTCTGCCATTGCGTCAGCTGCTGTGCGTGAATTGGGGTTCCAGGAATTGAACCCCCCCCCCCCCCCCTACAGCCCAGACCTGGCCCCCAGCGACTTCTACCTATTTCAACACTTGAAGAAACACCTACGGGGACGAAAATTTTCAGACGATGAAGATGTCAAGTGCGCCGTTTCGGCATTTTTCACAGAGCAAGATTCAAAATTTTTTCTGACGGTATCAAAGGACTCCCAGCCAAGTGGAACAAATGTATCAAATTAGGAGGTGATTACATTGAAAAACAATAAATAACATTTCCCGTGAGTCTTATTCTTAGATAGCTAGGTAGATTACTTTTGATTCTCCCCTTGTATTATGGATTTGTGATACCAACAATCACCAGTATAAAAATTAATCTGGAAAAACTAAAAACAGAAAATCTCAAGTATTTTTCCTCCTCAAATATAAAAAATGTAACCTGAGATGCTAAAGTTGAAGGACAACTTTGTATTTGTTGTTATTAGCTGAAGGCCTACAATTTATGGCAAAGATGTAAAAGAACTATTATGTATTTATATGAAAACGAAACATTAAAAAAAACGTTTATATTATTTTAAATTTATATTTGTTTAACTAACTTTGTCTTACTTTTTTGTTAATAATCAATATAAGTAATTTTTTGGATTTTCAGATTTTTTGGGCCGAAATATTTATAAAATAACATCTAAACTATGCATTCACCACAAACCAAAATTTGGCTTACCACAATTATTACAAGTATTCAAATGAAATTATGAACTTTAAGTTTAGTTTTGAAAAATTGTTAAAATGCTAAAAAGATTATAAATGCTGCATTACTATTTAAATACGTCACAAGTCCTTTTATAATTTAGTGATATCTAAAAACTAAAAGTATTTCTCTTTCTTTCTTTCTCCCCTTCCTTGTACCCTTGCGGGCGTCGGATTTGGGTTGCTTATCCAGTCGTCCATTTTTTCCATTCTTTTCTATTTTCAGCTAGTTCCTTCATCTCCTTCACTGTTTTCCCTCTATCTTTTCCTATTTCTGCTATTTGTTGTATCCATTTCTTCCTAGGTCGTCCTCTTCTCCTTTTCTTATAGTGTTTTGTTTCCCATACTTTCCTAGTCAGTCTGTCTGGGCTCATTCTTGTCATGTGACCGAACCAGTTAAGTTGTTTTCTTTGTACCTTACTCGTTATTGACTCCAGTTCTACCATTTCCCTTATTGTTCTATTAGTTAGTCTATCCCACTTTGTTTTCCCAGCTATTCTTCGTAAGTGCTTCATTTCCATAGCTTCTATCTTCCCTGCGTGTTTCTTCTGTATCGTCCAATTTTCACATGCGTATAATAGTGTTGGGATAGTTATTACATTATGGATTCTTACTTTTGTTTCTTGTTTCAGTTCCTTCTTCGATAACAGTGGTCTTAATGCATAGTAGAGTTTAGTTGACTTCCTCCCTCTGTTTGTTAATTCTGCGTCTATGTTGCCATCATTTGTTATTAGACTCCCTAAATATTCATAGGTTGTCACTTCCTCCAATGTTGTGCCCTTGCACTTTACTGTTGTTTTGTCTTCATGCTTCTTATTTATCACCATTATCTTACTTTTCTCTGTATTTATTTCCATTTTCATTCGTTCTATTTCTTCTGTCCATATGTTCACTAGTTTCTGCATCTTATTTCTTGTGTCTGCTATTAGCACTATATCGTCTGCGTACATTAGTGTATCTACTTTTACCAGCTCTAGATTTCGATACCCTATTAGTGTTTGTAGTTGTTTTGTTCTTTCCCTTGTGTTTTGAATTAATTTACTCATTACTATTATGAACAAAAGAGGGCTGAGACTATCCCCCTGCTTAATTCCTTTCCTCCATGCGAATTCATCTGACCTTTCTCCTCCTATCTGCACCTTTCCTTTAACATTTTTGAACGTGCTACGTATTACTTGTATGAGTGTTTTCGGGGTACGAGTATTTAAATAATTTTAAAATATTTAAATACTTTTAGAATAATTAAATACTTTTAAATTATTTAATTACTTTTATAAAAGTATTTAACTATTAAATATTCGGGGTATTTATTATTTAACTACTTTTTGGTCATAAAAAGTATTTAGTATTTAAATATATTCTATTTTCATAACGTATTTAGTATTTAGTAGCTAAATACTTTTTGAAAGTATTTTGCCCAGCTCTGCACACTGGTAGTAAATGCAACAAAGAGTGTTGAAAATTTCAACTTTTGGCGTTTAGATATAGACACACACTTTTTCATTTGCCGTTTTAAACCGACGTTCAAAACGGCCAGAATAAAATGTATGTCTATGGGTAATGCCACTTCTGGAACACCACGCATAATCCTGCCGGAAAAAGTGTGGCGTACGTTCGTGGCGGTTTTGAACGTGTCTCTATGCCCAGCTATTGGACAGACTAGTCATTCCATTGATCTAAGACTTCAAGAGCATAAAGGTGATTGCAAACACAAACGCATTACAAAATCAGCCGTAGCTGAGCACACTTTTACAAATGGACCCACCTTAGAATTCGAACAGGCCAGAGTACCTCACTACTTCCCAAGAATAATACGTGAAGCCATAGAAATAGAAAAACATCCAAATAATATAAACAGGGATGATGGTTTTAGATTTAGTAAAACTTGGAATCCTGTCATTCAAGGTCTAAAGCATTACAATCACCGATCATCAGCCGATCATGCACCGCTGACTCAAAATGTATTGGGCCTGAAAGACCAATCAACATTACGCCATTCTGCATGGCATAACAGACAACTATAAATACATCCACGCCATCTTCCAGCTCTTAAAGCAACTTTGACTCTGATGATGCAAGCTATAATGTCTTGCGAAACGTTAGTCTATATGGGTGCACAAACAGTAAAAAGGCCAAATATGCCTAAGCATCCTTGTTCACAAGGTACTCTAATAACACAGACCAAATCATGGGTGGCTTGTAAGAGTTCACGAGCCACCAAAGATCATAACCCTTACACAAACCCTTCCTTGAATTCACAAGGTGTTAGGCACATTAAGCCAACAAATGCTAGGTATTTATCTATAAAGACGATGTGGTCTAAGCCAATATTTATTTCTAATATTGACACTTTGAGTAACCGCGAGCACCTCAAACATTATGTAGTTGAAAGTTTTTCATTATGAATTATTTTTAAAACAATGAGAAATAAAAATAGCTATTTGTGCAAGAAGTGCTAAAAGTGGATTTTTATGCACAAGACATGAAAATTATGAAACTAAGCCGAAGGCTGAGTTTCATAACATGTCTCGTGCATAAACGACTTTTAGCACGAGTTTGCACACAATATTTTTTCTACTGCCTTAAATTTACTGTTATTAATCCATATATGTCGATTTAACAAAGGTTTGCATTTATGACACTTATAATTTATGTCACAGTAAAGAGTTGGCCTTGACGCGCAGGTGACTGTTTCTGCAGCCAGTAGCTGTCAAAGTTCGTTATCAAAGTTAATTATAAATGTAAGTACATATTTTACTTTATTCATTACATAATGCTTTAATTATTTAAAAAACTCTTTACCTCTAACAAAAGAAGTACCGTAAAATGGTGTTACTTTGGCCCTTTGCGGATATCTTTGGCCCACTGTTGGTAAAAAAGATTAACTATTAAATTTCCAGCATTTATTCTTGAAAAGTTTGGAATATTACTGATCTTCCCAATAGGTAGCAGCATCATGCGTGCTTTAACATGCCGTCGACGGGAAATTCAATGTTTTGTGGTTTGCATCCTTGAATCAGTGAATCACCCGTTTTATGTCGAGTTTGTGACGCTACCAAACTTCTTATCTTGGGAAATTTTGGAAACTTATTAAAATTCCGGTTAGTGGTTTATTCTGGCTATTGGTATCTTATAATAAATGTGTAAATAATTCAAAGCGTTGCATTGCTTCTATTTTGAATTATAAAATTTATAACTTAAAAAGTGCAAATTCTGTCGAGTCCAAAGTTACCCCAATGGGTTTTTTTGGTCTGGGCCAAAGTTATCCCAATTTCAATTGTTACCTTCTTTCATTAAAAAAAAGTGATTTATTGATTAATTTTTATTACCAATGTACCATTATTTTGTTTTTCTTATGCAGATTGTAAGAGCATAGAAAAATGCCGCAAAATTATAAGAGAAAGGTGGGTAATCGCTGCTATGTTAACTATACCGACCAGAAACTTGAAGAATGCATCGATGCTATCAGATATGGAATGCCCCAGAGGCTTGCCAGTGATACGTACAATATTCCTTGTAGTACTCTGAAAAACAAGCTCAAAGTTGTTCACATAAACAAACCAGGCCGTAGTCCTGTATTTTCTAATGCAGAAGAACAGGCATTCGTAAGACACATTGTGAAGCTTTCAGAATTTGGCTTCCCAATTAATGAACTTGAGTTAAGACATATTGTTGCTACACATCTTACTAAAAAGGGGAGAGTAGTTCAACAGTTCCGGGATAATCTGCCAGGCTATGAATGTACTAAAAAATGCATACAGCGTCATAGAGAACTGACTGCAAGATTTGCAACAAATATTAAGAGATCCAGAGCGTCGGTAACTGCTGAAGAAATTACTCAATATATTGACAATTTGGAAAAAGTTGTAGAAAATGTGCCACCTAGCAATTTGTGGAACTATGACGAGACCAATCTGGCCGACGATCCTGGAAGCAAACGAGTTTTGTGTAAGAGAGGTAGCAAATATCCACAGCGGATCTGCAATTCCAGCAAGTCATCAACCAGTGTGATGTTTTTTGGTAATGCCGTAGGTGACCTACTCCCCTTATGTAATATACAAAGCAGAGCATCTGTGGTCTACATGGTTCGAAGCTGGACCAAAAGGTTGCAGATACAACAGAACTAAACATGGTTGGTTTGACTCAGCCACTTTTGAAGACTGGTTTGAATGCCACCTTTTACCAACTTTAAAAAAGCAAATCGGCTACAAATTCGTAATGGGGGACAATCTATCTTCGCATATTAACCCTCGTGTTATTTAATTATGCCAAGATAACAACATTGAATTTGTCTGCCTCCCTCCAAGTACCACCCACCTTACACAGCCACTTGATGTCGCATTTTTTGGTCCGATGAAAAAAGCATGGAGAAGAATTTTGTCAGAGTGGAAAGAGACCGAAAATGGTAAAAAACCTCTTTTAAAAGAGCTAGTAGGTGTTTTGAATACAACTAATCTAGTTTCTGGATTCAGAAAGTGTGGAATTTATCCTATTAACAAAAAAACCGTATTCCTTCTCAAGATCTTCTTGATAAAGGAGAAGTTGGTGAAATTTTCTTAAACCATCTATTACAGAAACGTGGAGAAACTAAGACTCAAAGAACAAGATCTAAAATGAATGTTGCTCCAGGCAAAAGTATTTGTCCCGATGATCTAATAAGACCAGTGGAAAATGTAGCTGTAAGAGATTAATAAGGTTCAACCGACACCATCTAAAAAACGTGGAAGACCCAAAAAAGATGTTTACTCAGATGATCAAGATGAGGATTATGCTTATAGTCTTGCGTCATCGGGTAGTAATAGTGATCTATCTATAAGTGACTCTGCAATGTCGATAGAGGAATCACAAGAAGATTCTTCAAGAAATGACTGTACAATGTTGGTTGAAGAATCGCGATTTTCCGAAGACTCTTTTGAATGTGGCCAATTTATTATGGTTATTTATAATCAACAAGAATATCCTGGTGTAATTGTTTCAAAAAATGCAGATGGACTTGTAGTAGAAAGGAAAAAAGTTCTGGAAGTGGCCAGCAAATCAAGACCGTTTGCTGTATAAGTGGAATGAAATAAAAAGAAAAGTTAATCCTCCCAGGCAAATCACAAAAAGAAAATTTTTTGAAGTACCAGAACTCAGCAATTTTGTATGATTAATTTACATTTTTTGTATTACCTATTAATGTTTCTTTTCATGTTTTATATTATTTTTCCAGGTAGGTAGTTACTCGCAATTATGTTATTTTGTACCAAAACAATGTATTTTTGCAAATAAAAAATTTTCTTTAAAACTATTCTATTTGCAATCTTCTATCACTTGTGGATGATTCTCTTGAGGCTATTTTAGTTATAAGAGAAATTAGAATACTGAGCCAAAGTTTCCCCAATCACTGGGGCACTGGGCAACTTTCACCCAAATCAAAAATGAAAAAAAAGTTTCTTGGAATTAACTTAAGTACTTACAAGCATAGGCGCCGAGTTAATGGGGGCCGCCAGGCCCAGGCCCCACATGAAATGATAGACATGGGGCTGGGCCCCACATAAAATTCCTGTGTTTAAATTCAAAATACATTTTTTATGGAGTAACTTTGTTGATAGTTGGAGTTGTCTTTTGCCTAGTTTATTTTTATATTTTATGAAGTAGAATGTGTTTTTGTTTTCACAGAGAAATATTTAAGTTGTTTGTAACAAGAGATCAATAAAAAAACCAATTAGGGTAGGCTGTGATATGTGTTATACGTTTGGCAGTACTGAAGTGTATTGTCAGTCATATATATAATACACATATATTGCTGGTAGGGCCTGGAAACCTCAGAAAACATTACGGCGCCGACATAGTATCACTTAGAGTATAACGCGTCTCGTGCGCATGCGTGGGAATTCAAACTCCGCCTTTAGAAGCGAATTTTAAACTTGACCACTTCCCCATTGGGCGGACGACGCCACCGCGCTTGCGCACAGCTCACCGTATACATGAAGGAGTTGGTTGTGTGTCTCACTTCATCGGTGAGTTTCCCACTCATAGCCGCTAGCAATATAGTAAGTATTAGATATATGTTGTCAGTCTATGTCAAATTCGAGATAGTAGGTTAGGTTTTGTTTGTTGTTTGACACAGACTGACTTAAATTGTAACCTGCAAATCTCGAATTTGACATAGACTGACAATACGCTTCAGTACTGCCAAACGTATAACACATATCACAGCCTACCCTAATTGGTTTAAATCTGTTTAGCATACCTATTTTTTTCAAAATTTTCTGGGGGAGGGCCTCCAGACCCCGCTGCTGGGGAGAGTACTCCGTACCCCCCCCCCCCCCAACTCCCCGGTGAATATCCAATGGCCCCACATGGAATTTTACGAAGTCGGCGCCTATGCTTACAAGCACCAGCCTCTACACCGCAAGGTAACTGAGGTTACAGATTATACATACATACATACTTACAACTTTTCCAAGTAGTTTTCAAGACCCATAAGTCCTTTATACATGTTCAAAACTTAAAAATTCAATACAAACGCTCCATAACATTTAATTTGCCGTTTCACCCTGGCAAAAGTGGGCCAAAGTAACACCATTTTACGGTAACTAGAATAACTTTACAACCTCACTTCCAGTTCAAAATTCTAAATTAACATCAGCTGTTTACTTTATAAGACATGTGCTAAAAGTAAACAGCTGATTTCACTTTTAACACGCTAAATTATAAAACGTCATTTTTAGTGAAAAAAGCTAGCGCTAAAAGGCCTACCTTTAGTAGTGGTCGTAGATAAAATTATTAATAATGAACAGTTTTAGCCAGTTTTACTACTGCTCAGTTACAACTGTGTTGTCATTCTATACACTCTCATTATTCCTATGCACAATGAGCTATTTATGAGATCCCCATGTTGAATATGGCTGTTTTGAACATAATGTATAATTTGCAACTCAAAATAAAATTCAAGGCTCGTGAGCCAAAATATGTTATGCCTGGTTGAAAGTACTTTCGAGCATCTTTACCTGACAACGTTAATGTGCCCATTTCTTGCAGCCAAATGCAATGGGTACAGGCCTTTAGCGGTAGGAACCTCAACGCGACACCCGAGTGCACAAAGTGTATGTACAACATCTAACAAGCCAAACTACAAGCTATGTGTATTGACAGTCTTCATGCTAAAACAGTATCGATGTGATAAGAAATTGAATATGTACAAATCCTGGATTTTGAATTTAATCTTACACAATCTTTCAGTTCAAAATCAGCCCCGGCTTCCAACAACAAAAGAGCAATGGCGCTGTGGCGTTTCCGAAGAGCCAAGTGCAAGGCCGTGTCAGGTCCACTGTCGAGCTCTTCGCCAGAATCTATTAAGTATCTGTGAATTTTGAAAATCAGACATATGTTACGACATAAGAGACTGACTTACCGAACTTCATCAATATTTCCATTTAGAGCCCCCAGTTGCAATGGGGTAAATTCAAAGGATTCAGAGGGGCTGTATGAGGAGGCTCTACTGAGTGGCTCACTCATATTTGTAACTCTTATCACTAACACTACACTTTTGGTTTTTAAGTGAAAATTTTAATAATCACAATATTGCACAATAACAAAACCCAAGACTGTGAAATCTAGCATCTAGCAAGTTATTTTTGTTGTATGTATATGTTTAAAGGTTTTTTGCAGCTGTTGTCCCCTTTTTCTGGCTCAACTTATTCAATATTGTGGCAGAGGTTGTTTGACTAAGGTATGTGGAAAGCAGGGGAATGAGCATCACAAAAATCAATATTTCATTAGGCAGCAATATACACTCTGATGCAAAATAAATTTCGAGGATGTAAACACAGGTACTTCATAGCACATTTGAAGATTATTTAAACTTTATTTTTGATTAACATTTAGACCAGATGAGAATTTTCAAAATCAAATGAGAAATTTGCATATTGCTGCTCACCATTTATTTAATCATACACAAATGACAATGATACCTATGTAATAGAAAAAGCTTTGCAAGTTATAGCAATCCCAATTTTCTAATATCACTATTTAATACTAACGTACATAGTTTTGGTATTGATTTAAGTCTTAAGTGTAGTAATTTTGTTTTTCAATTAATATGATAGCAAATGCAAATGCTCTCTGTTTGATCTTAAAAGTCCCCACCTGCTAAAAATTGTGAGACAAGAATGTACCTTGTGGGCTGTGCAAGATTATTTACTTTTACTTATAAGATTGTCGGACTTGGCAGTTAAGCGTCCTGACTACTGATCTAAGGACTTGATCACCAGCCCCAGTGAGCTTTTTAAAAATTAAAAAATTCATATGAAAACCTCTACAGAATGCCATCTTTTAAAAGATGTGTAAAAATGTGGTTTTCATGTTAGTACGATGTGTAGCATGTAAAAAATCCCTTGCTGAGGTTAAAACTTCTTAGTCTCATCAAAATTCTAAGTAGGACTTTGACCATATGGCACAGCAGTCAGTGTTTAAGGTACCTAGTACTCCACAAGCCTAGAGGCGGTCCATAATAAACTTATAAAATTACTACACTTCTTTATTATTTCCTTTGAACTTACATAAAGTATCACCCATTACTTTAATCTCATATAAAGGGTTTGCATTGCTTAATAATTTTATACTGTCATTACATATCAATATTTTATATAACATCCACAAGAGTAAAAACTTTCAGTAAATTTATGCATGCAACAAACTTGATACGAGGAGTGTTCAAATTTAAACAGGAATGTTTAAATTAAAACCCCATCTGAAGACAATTCTAAAAATTAAATTATTTAAAGGTTAGCCGTGACTCTTATTAACATACACATGGCAATTGTTTCGATATAATAATATTTTGACAGTTACAGTTACAATGTCTGAAAGTTCTGTTCATTGTAGCGTGGAACAGCGTATAATAATCAAATTTCTTACGAATGAAGGCGTAAATTCAACTGAAATTCTTACAAGGCTAAGAGCACAATATGGTGATCAATGTCTTTCAAAAAGTCGAGTGTTTGAGTTGTCAAAATCCTTTAGAAACGAGAGATGAGTGCCAGGTGGATTCCGCACTTGTTGACTGAAGAGCACAAGTTGAATCGTCCTCATACTGCTGCAAGAACAATTGAAACCATAAACAAACTTCAGTGGGACCTTCTTCCGCATCCAGCATACAGTCGTGATCTTGCTCCCTCTGATTTTTATTTGTTTAGCCCATTGTTATGAGACAAAACCACTAGAGAACTTCGCTTTATTTAACTAAGGACTTTGACAGTAATCAATCTAATAAATTGACAGAAGAAATCAACGACTACTAATTTTATTTAAATACATATCATTGACCCCTCCGTCCTTGTTGCTCTAGCACGTAATCATGAAGATACAGCGGGACACGTTTCTCTC
Source organism: Agriotes lineatus (assembly GCA_940337035.1). Lineage (NCBI taxonomy): Eukaryota > Metazoa > Arthropoda > Insecta > Coleoptera > Elateridae > Agriotes > Agriotes lineatus. The sequence goes on from OW679200.1 coordinate 10,712,050, forward strand.
GAGTCGATCGTTGTGGTACATTTTGTTGTTCTTGACCAATGTCCGCTCGTTGAGGAGTACCTTGTTCGGGGTTCAAACCTCCTTCTACCTCTTCTGTTGGTTGCTCTAGTTGATTCTCAGTACGTGAAGACGAATTGTTGTCCAGCGTACCGGCATCGTCATCTTCCAGATCTTGAGATATAGGAAGAGGAGCTAATAGTCTATTAGAGACTGTGGTCTCTCGACCATCGGAAAGTTTTACGTAAGAGTAAGACGGGTTTGCTTCTAGAAGCTCGACCTCTTCGACGTATTTAGATTTTCTGACATTATTTCTTAACAAAACTGGTCCTGAAGTCAAAAGCCATGTAGGTAGAGATTGTCCGTTACACGTCCGCCGGGGATGATTGAACATTTTCTCATGAGGAGTAGCGTTGGTAGCAGTACATAATAATGATCGTATGGCATGCAAAGCAACAGGTAAAACTTGTTGCCAGTTCTCAGTTTCTAAATTTTTGGATTTTAGACTAAGTTGAATAGTTTTCCACAAAGTACCATTTAATCGTTCAATTTGCCCGTTTCCTTGGGGGTTGTAAGGCGTTGTCCTACTGCAAGCTACTCCGGTGGAATTCAAAAATTGTTTCAGTTTTTCAGACAAAAAAGTCGTTCCTCTATCCGAGTGTATATACATTGGAGCACCGAAGGTAAAAAACAGATCTTTTAAACATTTAATTACGGTTGTAGCGGTTTAAATCAGATACGGGATACGCAAAGGGGAATCTTGAGTATTCGTCTATGGTTGTGAGTAGATATTTATTTCAATTGTTAGATGGTATCGGACCTTTAAAATCTACATTTAGCCTTTCAAAAGGAGCTGTAGCTTTTATCAAACGACCCCGTGCTTTACAGAAGCGGGGTTTTAATTCAGCGCAAACTCGACAGGAAGAAGTCACTAATTTAATATCGTTTATAGAATAGGGCAGATTCTTCACTCTCACCCAGTGTACCATCCTAACAATCCCCGGATGACAAAGCATATTGTGTAATTCATAGAGTTTGTTTGTCGAAGTGTTTATGCTAGCACATACGCGGGATAATGCATCTGCTGCAGCATTGTCTTTACCAGGACGATAGATGTCATATTTGTAAAAGGATAGTTCCAGTCGCCATCTCTCTATTTTTTCATTTTTAATTTTGCTTGGATGTACCTGGTTGAACATAAATGCTACTGATTGTTGATCGGTTATCAGTAAGAAGTGTCTTCCAATCAAATAATGACGCCACCTTCGCAATGATTCGACGATTGCAGCCGCTTCTTTCTCGATCGATGGGTGCCGGCGCTCCGAGTCGTTTAAGGATTGTGAAAAGAAGGCAACCGGACGACCGTTCTGAGAGAGTGTAGCAGCTATAGCATGTTCGGAAGCGTCAGTTTCCACTGTAAAGATTTCTGTTTCGTCGATCGCATTCAAGGCTGACTGAAGAATGTCAGATTTTAAGTTTTCGAAGCAAGTCATATGGTTTGATCAAGTGGAAAATTTGCATTTGTAATTCTATCAAAGGGCTGACCTCTGAAAAATTATTGATCCACTTTGAATAATGGGCAAAAAATACCGAGAGATCTTTTGAGAGAAGCCATATCGGTTGGAACTGGGAGGTTGAGTAAAGGACTCAGGCGTTCTTTTTCTGGTTTAATAATGTTATTATAAATTGTATATCCCAGAAGATTGATACTATTTTTACCAAATACGCATTTCTCATTGTTTAAAGTCAGTTTGTACTTTTCGACTGCATCCAGGAATTTTTTCAAATTTGTGTCATGATCAGATTTATCTCTTCCGCACACGGTGACGTCGTCCAAGTACGCAACCTTTCCGTTTAGGTTTTCCGTTTTAATGATGTACTGCAGAGTTCTTTGGAAGGCAGCAACACCGTTCGTTACTCCGAATGGTATTCGAGTGAATTGATATAAATTTCCACAAGCTTCAAAAGCTGTATAAATCCGTTCTTTCTCTATTATAGGAACTTGGTGATAGGCACTTTTGAGATCAATTTGACTGAAATAATTATACTTTGCTACTTTAGAAACAATCGATTCTATGCTAGGTAAGGGAAATGCATCTAATTGTGTAAACTTATTAATTGTTAAGGAATAATCAACGACTAGTCCGCTTTCGATGAGTAGTTCCTCTCGTAACCAATACTTGAGCACGCCATGGGGATACGCTTGGTTCTATGACATCATCTTCTAACAATTTCGATATTTCATCTCAATGAATTTCTGGTCTTCTTCGCTGTATTTTCTGGATTTTATAGCTATCGGTTTAATGTTCGGGTCTACATCGAGAAAACTGAAGCAGGTGGTAGAGATGCCACAGCGACGTTACAAATTTGTAATGGTTCTCGAGATCCTCCCAATGTAAATGATAAAGCAGCGTGATTCTTAAGTATATCGTGGCCAATGATTACATCCGCACAAAGGTCATTAACGACTAACAGTGGTTGCTGTTTATAAGTGTGGATTCCTAATTCGATTGTAGCAAAACATACACCTTCCACAAACAATACGTGATTCAATGAAGCTAGAGTAATTGTTTGTTTTGTAGATTTTCTTCTTAAATGCATGGATTGTGCTAATTTGCTATCTATAAAACTGACCGAACTTCCAGTGTCAATTAGTGCATCGGCTTTAATGTTGTTAATGTGTATGGGAACCGTAGCTTTACGCAAGCTTGAAGGGGAGCCGCTGATATACCTGCTACTTCTGCTTTTTCTTCGGTGATAACATTGACAACAGGCCTACCACTGCGGCATACGTTTGCAAAGTGTCCCTTCTTAGAACAAAATCGGCAGATGGCGTTGAAGGCAAGGCATTTCACTCTTTGGTGTAAAACATTACTCCCGCAGAAGAAGCAGCGTCTCTTTTTCTGTGGCTTAGATACAGCTAAGTTTTAATCCATTTGTGGCGTTTGAGCAACATCGGTAAGTGCACTAAGATGAGAAATGCCAAAAGTTTGTGAATTCTTTTCAGCCATTTCAAAAGTGATAGCCTGATTGAGAGCCTCATCTAGTGTTAAAGATTTGTTTTCCAATAGCCTCTGACGAATCCTTTGCGAAGAAATACCGGCGATAAAAGCATTACGAATACTTTCGTTTTTGAATTGTTCAGCCGTAACATCTTTGAAATTACAATCTTGTGCTAGTTGTTTGAGTACACGGACATATTCTTCGATCGATTCATCTGGTTGCTGTTGTCTGGTTGCTAAGACGTGCCTCGCATGTATTATATTCTTAGGTTTGATATAGATGTCATCGAGTAAACGTAAAGCAGCTTCGTAATCTTTACACTCTTGTATATAAGTGTAGGTAGTAGGACTTAAATGATTAATCAGTAGTTTCAATTTTGTAGAGGCTGAGGTCATATCAGTTACCTCTTCAGCTAGAAAATTCGAGAAAGTATATCGCCAATGTGCCACCTGAGATCTGCATTAGTTGTGCCAGGGTCGACATCAAATCTCTCTGGTCGCAGAAATCGAGACAAGCCCGAAGCCATTGGATTTTTACTTCGACCAGGATCTTCACCATTTGTAGCCATTCCTTAGTTAAATAAATTGTTATGAGACAAAACCACTAGAGAACTTGGCATTATTTAACTAAGGACTTTGACAGTAATCAATATAATAAATTGACAGAAGAAATCAACGACTACTAATTTTATTTAAATACATATCAGCCACTTTTGAAAGGAAATCAATTTTAGAATATGGAAGATTCCAAAAGCACCATGAAAAGGAGCACTCAAGTAAAGCCGTGGCTGTCCATGGGAGGGTACTTTGAAAGAGACTAAGGGCTGTTATTCTAGAAGTTAGCTGTATATTTTATATTTTTTGTAGCATAAAGTCAGATAATTACCAGAGAAACCTCGTATAAACAAGGAAATAAGAGCTTCTACAACAAAAGTCAAGAAGAGGTTACTGGCACAAGATAGTATATATGACAGATAAAGAAGAAAATTTAATAGGTGACAATAAAAGTACGTTAAAGAGATGGAAAGAACATAACCCCTTAGTGGGCTTTGACCTACTCAACGAGACACCACATTAGACCAACAATACCTTGAAGGGCATAAATATGGCAAATGAGAGGAAGATGAAGACAGCAATTTTCAAAGAATTAACAAACGTCCTCTGGCTTAGCTCAGCGTGAAGCGAATGATGGAAGTCCTTCAGAACTTGGAGGCGTAGTAGTAGTAGTACTATCAGTTGTGGGGAGACTAGCAAAGGATCTTTTACATACTACACATCGTATTAACATGGGACCCACGGCTTTACATCACTTCCGAGTGATGGCATTCTGTAAAGTTTTACATCCGCATTTTTTTATTTTTAAAAACCTCACTGGGATCGGGGATTGAACTCTCGACTCTTAGATCAGTAGCCAGCATGTTAACCACTGAGCTATGGGTCCCGGCACTTGAAGGCGTATTCCTCAGCGAAACAGTTGCTAATGAATAGTTTATCTTTATTACGTTACACTTACTTATGTATAGAACTATATATTATTAAATTTCTGGAATGAGATGCCGAACTGAGTTTATTGTCAAATTACATTATTACATCATATGAATTGGTTAACAGGGAATGGTTTTACTGGAAGTGGTTTACATTGAGATGTTAGCAGCGTGAGCGTTTTATGGGGTGGATAGGAAGTTTTCATCTAATGGAGTTCTAATTCGACAAGCTTGTTATTGAAGGGACATCTTGTAACTTGCATCTAGTCGAGGTTCATGATACTAGGTCATCGGTGGCTTGAGGATTTTGGTAGGAAGACGTGGAAGGTGTTTGCTGGTGACAGTTCTGCTGGAGAAAGTTGGTAGGTGCCTTATCGTGTTTGACCACGCTCTTTGCAGATCCAGGTGTTTGCTGGAGTTCGTACTAGGATTTGTTTGGACGTTGGGAGATCTCTGTGAGATTGCTGGATGACAGAATACAGGTATTTAAGTGAAAACTGAGAGAAAAATATAGAAAGAGTGAAGTGAGGTAACTTTAAAGACGGGAGTACTTACTAATTGATATTGTTGAATGACAACTAATGTAACGAGAAGGTATTTGTAATTAACTTTGCACTTGCATAACTTGAAGTGACAGGTGACAGACGTACAAGTTGTCATGAAATAACAGAATCAAATTTCAGGAATAAAATTAGTCTAGATTATGTGCGAATCCGACCTGTTTCAGTTAAGAGTAAAATGTTTTCTACCGGAGCTAAAGATTTAATAATATTGATAATCTATAATTATAAAAGGGCAAATGAGTTACTTAAAATTCGATTTTATAAAAAGAATTGATTGAAAATAAACTAAAGTATAGTAAAAGTCAAATGTAACAGCTAAAATAATTATTATTGTTATAACATAAAACCATTTTCATACATAATAGCTATTTATGCAACAAGTGCTAAAAGTCGACTTTTATGCGCGAGACATGAAAATTATGAAACGAAGCCGAAGGCTGAGTTTCATAACATAAACATAAACATAACATAAACGACTTTTAGCACGCGTTGCATACAATATTTTATCTACGACCTTAATTTTACCGTTATTAATCCATAAATATCGATTTAAGAAAGGATCGCATCTGCGACGTTTTTAATTTATGTCATAATGAATAGTAGGCCTGCGCCGCGGTGGCGATTGTTTGGCCACGCCCGTGCTGTCAAGGTGAGTTACAAAATGTAATTATTGATACTCCACATATGACTGTATTCATTACATAACGCTTTAATTATTTCAAAAACGCATTACCTGTAACGCAAGAAGCAACTAGAATAGCTTTACAACTTCACTTGCAGTTCGAAATTGTAGTTTTGCACCTCGCTTCACTTTTAGCACATGTGCTAAAAGTAAACAGCTGATTTCTTTAAACACGGTAAACTATAAAACGTCACTTTTAGTGAAACAAGCTAGCGCTAAAAGGCCTACTTTTAGTAGTGGTCGTAGATAAAGACCATTATAACATAAAATAGGTGCCACAATGCGGAACCGAAACAGTATGTTAGCATATTTAAGTGATAAAGAGCAGGCCGTTAAATATTTAAATATGTCATCTTATGCATGTGTAAATTGCAGAGTACCACATGGATCTGTGTTAGGTTCTTTATTGTTTATTGCTTACATGCCAAATATGAACAGCATTAATATCTTGTCAGTCACTTTTTTATGTGGATGACATTTTACAGATTACTAATTTATAATTAATCCAGAAATGTCAGTTTTATGTGTGATACTGATATTCTAAACGTTGCCCGCTATTGTTTAGTGTTTTCTTTAAATGCACATTGTCTTTTCGAATATTCGCTATTATTATTACTCTATTTTCGAGATTTTTTTTTAATATATAGTTACATATACTGCATTCTCATCAAAAATTGTTTAAAAATACTCTTTCTAAGGAGCTCATAGCAAGCTATACCTTTCGTTATAAAAAGAAACAAATTTATGTTCTATCTCGATAATTAAAAATGTCATGGGTTTTGTAAATTTTATTGAATTCTATGAAAAAATCT